>JAGXJF010005873.1:0-49549 GCA_019208055.1 Stipa capillata | reverse complement strand
GGAGAACTTTTTGGCCCTGCAAGCCCCCGGCCATGTGATCACTTGGGCCGAGTTCCGAACCGGCTTCCGTGATTTCCACATCCCTGCCGGTATCATGGCATTGAAGAAGGAAGAGTTCCGAGACCTTCGTCAAGGCAAGAAGCCCATCATGGAGTTTCTCCGTGAGTTCAACCATTTGGCGCGATATGCACCTCGAGAAGTCTCCTCTGACGAGGACAAGGTGGAGAAGTTCATGGGGAAATTAAGTGAAGAAATGCAAGCTAAGTTAGCCACGGTTGATGTGCGAAACTTTCAGCACCTGGTGGATAAGGCCATCAACGTGGAGGCCAAAGAATTAGCCCTCGACAAGACTCGTAAGCGTGAAAGAGAAGCACTAAAGGCTGCTGCAAGCAGTTCGCAGAGGCCACGGGTGTGGCAGCCACAACCACCCCGTCCCACTGGACAGTATCCACCAAGGCCACAAGATTATGCTCCTCGCCCTCAGCAACAAGGACATCAGCCTCATCCCCAGAACGGACAGCCGCAACCCGTATTTGATCGGAGTAAGATCAGGTGCTATAACTGCGGAAATATGGGGCACTTTGCTGATCGCTGCACCTCGCCGCGCACAAATTTTGCCTTTGCTCCCAAGGGGCAACAAGGACAAGCTAGTGGAGGGCCTCAAGCTAAGGGATCAGCTCCCAACAAGCCTCAATCCACCCGCAGTAGCAGGGTGAACTACATCACCGTCGAAGAAGCGATGGATGCATCGGAGGAAGTGTTGGGTACGTTCACTATTAAGTTAACTCCTGCCACCGCTCTCTTTGATTCCGAAGCATCCCATCCCTTCCCATTAAGCAAGCTTGCACAGGATAACTAGGTTCCATTACCCGCATTGCATTATTCCCGCTTTGTTGCAATCCTCGATCCGGAGTTAGGAGCCAAATTAGTATATGACGGTGTTAATACCAGGAGGGTAAGAACTTGCTTTTAACCCATGTAATGGTACCTGAAGTAAGAAAACCCAAGTGCTATAATAGACCTGCAATGGTTGACCAAGCTCCAGATTAAGGTAGACAGCACCTGAAGACCAGTATTCCTTATCGCCAGCTCCGGCAGAGAAGTAACGAACGTGACTTAGCCCTCGTCAGGACACACCCCCTCTTCCCGCGTTCCTCCACCTCATGGATCTCCTATCCATGGGTAATCCGATCGTTAGTGGTCATCCCTAGAGGTCGCATCCTCACCCGTCCCAAGTATGAGCCGGAGCGCGAAGATCCTTGAGTATGGTGCCCGATGGACTCTGTCATCTCCCAACCCCCACCACCCAGTTAATTACAAGGATATCACCTCCTTGTTTTTACTGAGAAAAATACAACAAAGATTCTAGAGAATCTAGCTTAACAGCCAAATCAAGAATAATTCGCATCGCAATTCGCCCTAAACCCCGTACGAAGAATGGTATAGAGAAAGTGGAGGTAAGGAAGTTGAATAAAAGAATCAAATGGAGGAGAGAGATCAACAGCCAAGAAAACGGATAAATGTGCATAATAGCACCAACCCGTCGATGCAGTGTCAAGTTTCGAAGACCTAGGGAACACTACCCAAAACCTTGCGGGTACCCTAGTTGGAGTCCTGAGGAATAGAATATACAATCTGGAAAGCCTTTCAGACGCCCCAATCCTACTTCCGATCCTTCTCCTCAAGTAATCATAAACAGATACTTCGATTGCTTCGAAGTCACTACCCTCACTATTTTCATCAGCCTTGCTGAAGCAGAGATAGCTGGTCGTAATAGCCCCTCTCTCACTCAAACCAACGATCTTGAATTCTGAATTTGCAGGACTGACAAGGTCTTTGCGCTCCTCTTCTCCCAGAATCCGGTTATTGTTGAAAATAATAACTTGATCTGGTTTTCTCTTTCCAGAACTGGTATAGAAGTCAAATAGTGATCCCACGACTTGCCATCAGCAACGCAAGGACATGATCTTCCATGAAACACATGGATCCCCGCTATCCATCTATTCCGGTAGTACACAGATGTACCAAAACTTTCGTTGTCGTTTTGATGGACCCCAAATGAATGGAAACCTTCCCGGTTTGTTACAAAGTACAACTTAGGTCACCTGGTCAAGGTTAAGCATCGGAGACCAGCAGAAGTGTTGTAACCCCTCCATGACCCCACGATGGAAGAACTACAGGAAGGTCTCTTGGTAGAATGGAGTACAAAACCCAGAACCGTACTGTTCAACTCTTCGAAGTCCGATGAAGCAACCACACCGAAGATGAAGCTAAGTGGGAAACATGAAGATTGGCTCAGGACCGAGCTCTCGTCTTTGGTTGCCGAACGTTAGAGATCTCGGGTCGAGATCTTTTTAAGGGGGGGTAGATTTTGTAACACCCAGATTTGATAATTAGGGTTTTCTTTGCATTTCATGCATACATGTCATCATCATCACCCACAACTTGCTTAAACTTATTTGTACCTCAACTTTATTTTATAGAATACGTGCATATCTCACCCTCGGTGGTAAAAATTCACAAACACCAATCAACTTATTCGAAGTATCGGATAACGATTATAGCTCTGATAGGAGGATGGATCCATGATCCCCTCTCGAGGAGCCACTAGGCTAGCTTTCCTCCCTTCTTCCCTAATCTTGCATCCAAAGTCACCCAGATATTAGAAAGGCTTGAAAGACCACAAGCCCTGGTGGCAACACAAACGCCAAATTAGGTCAAGAAGCAAAATGGAGTTAAGGATTAGGTCAAATGAACCCCAGACCAATTCAAAGTTGCACAGTGGGCCCCACATGACCTCTTGGTACACCCTGGAGAAATTTGAAAATGCTTAGAAGCCCCACAGGACCTAATCAGGACTTAATCGCAAATCTAAATTAAAATTAGGTCAAAAGTCGAATTGAACTGGAACCTAGGGCCAACTAGCCCCAAATCAATTCAAACCTTCCCAGTAGGTCCCATAAATCCTTTTGAATCCCCTGCCAAAATTTCATAAATTTGGGGGTAATTCTGACACATAAAATGTCGCAAACACAAACCTACATCAAGCCCTAATTTGAATTTGAACACAAACATAGGTCAAAACTTGTTCAAATTGATTCAAATTCTACAGTAGCTCAACAATAATGTTCAGAAGATCCTGTAAAAATTTGAGAATTTTTAGAGCAAAATTTGCACATAAAATGACGCAAATGCCTTCTCTGTTGCCATCTAAATAGAAAATGAAAATATTAAAAGAAAAAGAAGGCCCGAGGCCCTTCGGGCCGCCCCGGCCGGCCCACTTAACCCCGCCGGCGCCTCCCTCCCTTCCTTTCCGCCTCCCCTTCGTCGAAGACGCCTCCTGCCGTTTCCCGCTTCCCCTCTGCGAATGCGCTCCCGAGCTCGTGCGCCATCCCCCTCCCCCCTTCCCTCCGAGCCGGGCCCGCTTGCCAGCACGCGGCGCCCACGTCGCCGCCGCCCACCAGCCAGCGGGGCGGTGCTCCGACAGCCCCTGTCCGAAGCCGACCGCCGCCCTATTTAAGGGTACGTTCAGACCGGCCTCCTTTCCCCCTTCTCATCCCCTCCAGCCGAACCCTAGCCCCCATCTCCCTCCGGTGCCCGAGCGCCCCCTCCGCCGCGTCTTCTCCGACTCCGGCCGCATCACCGACAAGCAATCGCGGCCGCCGCGGTCCTCCCCTCCCTCCAATCCCTCGCTCCCGAGCTACCTCTTGCTCGCCCTAACATCCCGGCCCCCTCCGTTCTTCAGATCGCCGCCCAAGGATCCCCGACGCCGTAGCTCCACTCATCGCCGCTGGTTGCAACGTCTCCGGCCCTCCTCCGAGCTTCCCGACCTCCTCTTCGCCGCCATTCGTCTTCGGGGTGAGCTCCCCCATCTCCTGCCGTTCCCCGTTTGAGTTTCCGAGCCCCGCGCGCCCTCCGGTTTCTCTCCGACGACACGCCGGTGAGGCGCCACCGGCCGGAGCTGCCGGCTATGAGAGAGGAGAGAGTGCGGGTGAGAGGTGAGGAGTGGGGTGGGGCGCGTGGCGAGCCACGGTTGGCTGCCCGGCCTCACCGACCGACAGCCGGGTCCCACATGTAGGTGGGGTGCGGTTATGGGGTGGGATTTCGGGGTAGGATAGGCTCGGGTGCGCGCGGAAATTTAGGGTTTAGGTCTGAGGTTGTTTCGGGTACGTTTAGCATTTAGGTCTGCGCTGGTTAGGGTTTGTG
Organism: Stipa capillata; assembly: GCA_019208055.1. NCBI lineage: Eukaryota > Viridiplantae > Streptophyta > Magnoliopsida > Poales > Poaceae > Stipa > Stipa capillata. The sequence continues at coordinate 45,343 of JAGXJF010005873.1, read as the reverse complement.
CAGATTTTTAAACGACGATAACTTGTGAACTGTAAGTCGGATTTCAACGAACTTTATATATTTGGAAACCTTATAAAATTTCCTACATGTTGGCTGGAACAAAATCTCAATTTGAAAAATTGCACCATAGGTCAACTTGAACTCGCGTTAGTTCCTCCCCGTTCGAGCCTCGATTTTCGACAAACCGTAACTTGAGGGAACCAGCTCCAAATTGAGTAAACCTTGCTGCGTTAGTTTTGTATCGTCGAACTCTACTGTAATACCACCAGGTTGGGTTTAGGACTTTCTCTCAGATCCCGATTAACCCTGGATACGCGATAGCTCTTGAGCATTAGCTTAGATTCCAACATATTGCACATGTCCGTAACCCTAGAGGAATTCCTATGATCTAGTTCAAACTAAAATCAAAGTTTCAAGACTTGAGAAGTAGTTGCATTTGATTGGATGTTAGCTCCGTTCTCATGCACTTTATTTTTCGACAACTCATGAATGAATGACCTTAGGTCCAACTGAGTAGCTTTCAACATGTTAGATCGATACTCCAGTCGCATAGGTTCATAATCCAGCACCCTTATTGTCGTACAAATGGTTGGGACCTAACCAATCTTCCTAAGACACTAAATCATAACCCTAGTCCTAAGCAACGTTAATATCACCGCATGCATCATGAGGGTTATGAGTAGTCTCCTTTCATGCCAATTGAGAAACCTCTGTTGCATTAGAGTTCTAGTACTCTTAGTTTACAATATCTCTTAACCGAAATAACTACTAGTGATAGTAACTTCCTAACCCAAGATAACGTTAGGCTAAATTGTATGGACATGCAGGATTAGGATTACACTTAAGGCTATATAAGTGAAGTCTGTAATATGCAAAGTCATAACCTCTAGACATTAGTATTTCCATCTTAGAAACATGCATCCCATATCATGCATACATGCTGGTTCTTATGGTTGTTTCTTTCGTTTGTTTCCGGTACCAATATTTGTTCACAACAGCACCTGAAGGAATTGACCACCCGGCTTACACATCGGAGCAAGATCAGGAACACCCCTAGCTAAGGCAAGCAGAGCTTGTTGCATCCTTGCATCGTTACTTATATACTTTACTTGATTATATGTTGATGTGTGGATTGTGCTTGGAATGTGTGGTTCAGTTCGGTAACTAGCATGTTAGGATGTGCTGCCAGTTGTGTCCAGCGATGGCTGGGAATTAATCCGGTTCCTCTAATAACTTGAACCTACTGAAGTGAGGTGTGAGAGCCGAGGGTGTGCTCGACGGATACAGTTAGTAGATTCTACCATCCTGAGGTGATTCCGCTCGACGGATACGGTTGGTTCTACCATCCTGAGGTGATTCCGTTCGACGGATACGGTTGGTAGGGTCTACCATCCTGAGGTGATTCCGGTCGTAGTACTTCCCTTATCACCGCGTGGACGTTAGCGGAAATCTCTGCCATGGACGTTTCGCATGATGAGCCTCGGTCACTTGGAGATTAGCTACCTCCGAGTGAAGAGCACTGGTTATTTCCATGGGGATGTATTTGCCGGTAACGATCCGAGAGATTATGTGAATGTGTGTCAATGTGGTGAGGTGTGATATCCCAAGTGAGTGGGAAAAGGCAAGTGAGTGCCTGCTTATTCATTAAGGTGTATAGTGGGCAAGTGAGTGCCCCTATACCCATGTATTAAGGTGTATAGTGGGCAAGTGAGTGCCTCTATACCCATGTATTAAGATGTATATATATATATACGGCAAGTGAGTGCCACCATGTCTCTTCGTGGATACGTGTGAATTTTGATCTGTGAGTTGTTTCCCATGGGGAACCTTGTTCTGTCAATGAAGTTCTTGAATGTTGTACCTTTCCGCTCGAATTATGCCATGTTTAATTACTGTTATACTAGTATGTGTAGGACATTTAATCAAGCACGAATAAGTCTTGCGAGTACCTTCGTACTCACCTAGGATATTCCTAGATCATTGCAGGTGAGCCGGTGGTCGAGGAATACTTCAATACCGCTTAGCTTCCGGTTTCCTTGGTTAGCTATTCGATTCATGGGATAGATGTGGTCTTAGGTCAGCGGTCACTATGCCGCTATGGGTCTCATTTATTTTGCTTCCGCTGTTGTTAACTTCTCCGTACTCGGATATGTTTTCGGATCTAACCGACTGATGTAATGTGTTGTCCCATCGTGGACAGTTATTAGTAATATCATATTGTAGAGCTTTGTGATGATATCCGAGTTGTTAATCCAGACTACCCCTGCACAATGCGTGAATGATATGAAGTGTATGGGTATGCCGTGAAGGACCGAGGCCGTACCATTTTCTACTAAGTCGAGCAGGTGTTGGTTGAGTGACCCGCTGGCTGAGATGCAGTGCCGGCCAGGCAGGGTGTGGGCGTTCTACCGGGCTTTCGAGCGACCCACTAGCTTTCTGAGCTAGGTTAGGGTGTGGGTAGAATCGCCGGGCTCCTCCGACCTTGTTTGTCGTGGTAGGATTCGGGAACGACTCTGAGTCTTCACCGGTATCTGGGATCTGTATGTGGTTTGGGGAAGATTGGTCGCTTCCGACCGGCTCGCTCGTGGCGGGTGTCGGATTGTCCCACCTTGGTGCGTACGGCGCAGGTACCGTGCCACCGGGTTGACGGGTCCTTCGGTCCTTGGCGACTTCGCGTTCCTCTAATCATATGTGGTTTCCGGGTCCGTGACACCGGTGCTTCCAAGGCCACCTCGCTCGCGCTCTCGGGTGTCGCACACGATAAGTAGATCTGTCAAACCCACTATGAAAATAACAAGTGCCAATACGTAAATATGTCCACAAGCGTACAAAGTAGACCAGTTCGGGAATACACGACCACAAACACAATACATATGCAATGTTTTTCCGTTTCGAAGGGCCTATCTTCATGCTTTTTTCCCTCGTCTAGGGCCTAGCTGCATGTGGGCGAATGGGTCGTCTTGGGTCGGGATTTGGCGAACTCGCTGCTCTGAGCGAGCGGCGTGTTCCCCCCTTGTGTCATTACCAGCGTAGAAAAGCCCCGTATCCGAGACGACGTCCTTGTTGATGATATTCGCAAACGCATTCTGGAGGCGTGCAAACTCTTGCTTCCAGTCATATGGCTTGTGCTCGAGGTTATTACTCCACTTGCATAAGTCGTCATGTTTGTGAAACGTGTTCCGCGCCCGTACAAAGTCGTCCATGTGGCAGCAGACGTAGTAGCCACACGTCACACTATTCTCCGGCTACTGTCTGCAACAGAAATCGGTCACGTGTTTGAAGCGTGGACCACCACTTCTTTTTACCATAGTTCCTCCTCCTCCTTTGTGTGCAAAGTCAAAGAGAGCATCATCCAGAACTTTCTTGAGCAGGGTGTAGTCTTTCTTCACCCTCTTCATGGAATCATAGTAATAAGCCTTGCTTTCCTTCGGCACTAGCACTAAGAGGATCCAGTGGTCGCTGCGCAGACATGTGAACAAACCAATATTAACCCACGAAGTTGGCTAGGTGCACAAGCAAAAGAGAAATTTACGAAAGCACAAAGTAGAGAAGGACTTACAAGGGATTGTAGGGCACGAGTAGGTATTCCTTGCCCTTATGCGCTATCATCGCACTCACGAGGTATTCTTTCATAATCTCTCTACCTTGTTGGGAGCGAACGTTGTTCTTGTGCATGTGATACGGATCTGCTATTGCAACATCAAGAATCTTCAGGCGTCTGATCTCTCTGGTTAGGTGAAGCGCCCATAGCCTGACGAAGGATGCTTCGAGCCGATAAAGGTTGAACATGCCGAAGATCTCCGCAAAGTCCAGATAGAACTTGTCCGCGGGATACTGCTCGACGAAATGAAAACCCTCTGGCACCTTCGCCGTGTAATACGAGACATTAGTTTCATCGGGTCCTAATTCTAGCTCTCGAATGTTCTCATGCAGAATCTTCGTTTCGTTCGGGAGGACGTCGAACTCATCCTTTGGTACCATGGGGTGACCCGGAACGTGATCTGTCCTGATTGGGAAGATGCTGCGTAGGTTAAGGATTTCTTCATCCTCGCCTCACCATGTCTATCGTAAGTACCGGTGCTAGCATGTGTCTTCTTCGCCCCTTTTTTGCTGGTACGCTGCGTATCCAGAGATACGGCCCTCTGACCGGCCATCGCTTCTTTGGCTGCGCCCACGAGTGTTTTAGGAGTCAACTTCGTCTGGGCTTGCTCGTCATGCTTGGGTGGCGGCGTATCTACAAATTCTCGTGCCTCTTCGTCACGAGGCATGCCATGCTCTGCGCCCTCCTCGGCATCCTCCATCTCCAGATCCCTTGTAGGATAGAGGTGCGCAAATACCCAAAGGAGATGGTCTTGCTGATGGACTGTGGGTGTGGCTCGGCGAAGGTGCTAGACGATTGGAGGTCTCAATCAACTTTATCGCGTCCTTCGGCCACCTAAGAAAAAACCCCTTGCAGGCTCCTAACTTTTCGTATCCCTCTTCAGGGGGGTCATTCAAAACCAAGTCCTCAAAGGTGCCGACCACCTTAGTCAACTCCACCCTCGCCATGTTTGGTGGTAAATCCACACAGTGCATCCTGTTTTCCGGCGTTATTGGGTGGACTCGACCGTATGCGACCGTCACCATCGAGCCGAGCACTTGGGTCTGAAGATGGCATGGAGTTATTACCTGCGAAACATATATACAGGTCGTCGATGTTAGGGTCCAAACAACGAAATCTATACGACACCGTTACGATTTGTTGAGCCGACGACGCTTACCGTTAGGCCGTCGATTGAATTTGGCGACCCGGGCCAATGCCCGATACAGATGGGCTGCTACTCCTTGCAGCAGTGAAGGGCGACGGCTAGGGTATCCAGATTAAAGGGCGGCGGCTACGTGCAAGGATGCATGGGTGGACGTTGTAGTTGCTCATATATAGGCCCTAATATACGTTTCACCGCCGCCTCCACTCGCGTCATCGAATTCTTTATCTTGCTTGGCTTTCCTCCTCTCGCGGGCAACCTCATGGGTTTAGGGGACACTAATCAGCCCATCGAGCCCCATACCCGACCCCCATCACGCGGCCACGAGTCTCCGGCTTCCCGAGAGCCTTGTTGATAGGGTCTTGCCACCTGTCGCTATCGACAGAGTCCCTGTGAGCTTTGAGGTTGCTGGCTTATCTTTTTCTGCAAGCAACATGAACCATTTAGAAACGTACCTTTTCGAAAAATAATATACGTGGGACAAATAAAGTAAAATGGGTTCAGAGGTTACCAGTTCTTCGTGCACGTCCTTCATTTTCTCGTGCGTGAAGATCGGTTCCCCCGTCGCAGGGTCAAATTTTGCGCGGGCCCTCACAAAATCCTTTCCGCGCCCTTCCTGGATGTCCGAGAAAGGGGGTTCTTTCCCAGCCGCAATGAACCTTGCATCCTCCTTGTCCCAGCCTCTTCCCTTGGTAACCACGGCTGCCGAGTCTGTTGTCACCCACGATCTTCCCCCGCATGTCCTTCCCCCTAATCACTCAACTTCTTGAATTCATCGCCGGAGCGAGTTTGAATGAACTCGGTCCAGTCCGCCTCATCTATCATAGGCCATTTCGGCTTTATCACGGTCTCAAAATCTTGATCCTTCATTTTATTGGCATGGTATCGCCAGGTATTCAAGGATTTGGACATCATGCTCAGGGCTTTCGTTGCGACTCTATTTTTGTCGGCCTCCGAGACGGAATACCTGCTGAATAGCCTGTCCAGGAGGAGAGTTCGAAGATGCTCAGTTTCTCTCGTCCTTATGTCGGGGGTTGTGATCTTCACGGTTTCACGCAAGATGCAGCCTACGGCGTTTGAGTACCCCTATGCAGCTTTTACAGGACTGGCAGGTTTACCCAGATCGTCCACTCGAGTGATTACGAACGTGTCGGTACTCAACTTGTTAGGTCTCCTAGGCGCGAGCCGCCTTTTTCGCTTGGCTGGTGGAGCCCCGTCCGCCTGTTCTTCTTCAATACCGGTCTCATATTCACGGCCGGTCCCTTCGTCACGATCGATCGCGTCTTCAGCACCGCCGGACTCTTTTGCACGTCCAAACTCTTCGTCCGACTCATCGTGGGACGAATCGTACTCGTTGTTATCCCCGGCAGCAGGGTCGTCGACGATGGCGCCCCCTGAGATATTTGTTCGAGGGCCAGGTCCCGGGGAGCTTCCGCACGCCCTCGATATCTCGGGACGATGCCGGGACATCCGTTGGTGTCCGCGATGAAGAGGGGGTACTTCCGGCCATTTTCGAACGTACTGGAAACTTATTGAACACAAAAAATGGAAACTAGACTTATGAAAGCTTTCATGAGAGTAAAAACAATATGAAAAGGTTTGCTTATGTAATTCTACTTCCAATTACTTTAGTATTTCTAATATCCATTCATTATAGCAAACAAGGGTGCGAATTAAAATTTTCTTTGCAATTGAGATTATGAAATATTAGATAAAACCTATGTGCGTGCAAATTGATGGATGCTTTGGCAGGTTATTGAAATAAATTAATAAAAATTCAAAATTTCGGCATGACCTTTGCTAAAATTATACAAAATAGAGTATCGAACGTTGACAAAACGTTGACGAAGCAACATTTCGCCAAAACGTTGAACTCAGTCTCCCTGAAAAGATAAACAGAGCAACGAACGTTGCCTCGGCTCGACGGCCGGTACCACAAGCATACATTCTATACATTTCACATGTCACATTCATCCAATCTTTTAACTATACCAAACTATTTCATCTCGCAAATATAAATATCTCACATTCTCTCACATTCATCAAATATAAATATCTCACATTCTCTCACAAATATTGAAATAGTCAATAAAAGCGAAGCATCTTCTATCCATTGGATTCTTCTGTTGCTGTCCAACAAGTACTTGAGTGCTAGGTTTAACGTAACGGGAGGAGCTTGCGTGGTGTTCCACAAAAAATAGAGATTAATACACTTAGTAATGTTAGGCATGGATTAGGAAATTAGACATTAATACACGTAGTAATGTCAGTTAGTATATAACTAGAACAAACAAGTCTAGACATTGTACTAGGGTTAGTATCTTGTCAATCAAACAAGATAAACAACCCTTCTCCGATTACATTGAAATAAACACTCCGATCGCAAATCCCAACAAAGTTCCTAAGATGCTGCAAGCACCTAAAAGAAGGTGGAAATCCATATCTAGGTGGTGAGGAGGATGCAGTTTTGGTGAAAAAGGAGACCTGCTGAGTTTACCTGGAGACGGAGGAGGAGACGGTGGGCGGTGGCAGAGGAAGAGTGGCAGCGGCGCTGGCGAGGAAGAAGAAAGCAGCCGAAGCGGAGCCCCCAGGAGGAGAGAAGCAGACAGCTCTTGCTGCTCTTGCGGGTGGATGGGGCTTCAGATTGGGCGCCGGACGAGGCTTCAGAACGGCCACTGGACGGAGCTTTGACGGCGGCGGCCGGCTGCAGATGGGGAGGGCACGGCTGGGAGGGAGATGAGCGGCGAGGGCGGCGTCCGGTGAGGGAGGCGGCGAGGGTGGCGTCCGGCGAGGGAGGCGGCGAGGGCGGCGTCCGGCGAGGAGCGGCGGCGGCCTGGCGGCGTCGGTCGCAGCGAGGGCGGGTCGATTTGGGGAATTAGGGCAGGGCGCGGGATTTGGGGAATATTTCCCCAAGTCCCGCGCGAGGGGTTTATATGTACGCGTTACCAGTGACGGGCCAGAAAGGGCGCTCGTCACTGATAAGAGATACCAGTGACGGGCGATAAATGGTGCTCGTCACTGGTAATAGATATACCAGTGACGGGCCAGCCCGAGTGCTCGTCACTGGTAATAGATATACCAGTGACGGGCCAGCCCGAGAGCTCGTCACTGGTAAGTTAGCTAGGGATAGTTTTTTGGAATCCATTTATACCTTCCATTATATGTATATGCATATATGTACATGAGACCTAAGACATAGGTAGTCAGTAATCTATAGTATATATATGAGATAGATGTCTTGGGTATTTTTTCAATTAGTTTGAAATTCTAATTTGCGAACAAGATATTTGATTTCATATTTAGTTAGCACAAATTATATTGACATATATCGTGAAAAATAATTAAGTTACAGCCAGTGCTATTACATTTTTTAATAATATTGATGTTATATATGTACTGGTCAGATCAAGGAGAATGTACAACATGAAAGAAACCCAGATTGTTTGATTTGAAACGGCAGGTTGGAAGTGCAAATTCTCGCTCGAAATAGGGCTCAAGTCAGTGCAGAAATACTACGTGTAACTATTATCACCCCAAAAAAAACCAACATTTAACTTCCACAAAAGAGTATGACTGCATTGAGCAACATGCATAGAATTAACATAAAAGCATGATTGTTATATACATCAATTTGGTACGGTGTCATCATATGACCTGAAGAGCCTGTGTTTTAAAATTTCAAACAATTTCACAAAAGTGAGCTATACATTGCTTTGAAACTGAAACATCTCTAGATATCATACACCGTTTTCTTAATAGTAGCACATACTTAAGTTACATCATTAATTAACTTAACTTACGACATTCTTTGACAATCTTCTCACTCTTCGACACTCTTCTCAACGGTAGTCTTGGTCTTCTTCCTGATATAGGTTAGCCCCTCGGAGTGACTTCGTCTTTTGAAGGGACGCACGGCGGGACATGTAGTTCTGCTCCTTCTGCTGGGCCATGGCTGAATGTTACCACCGTCATTGTCTTCCTCCGTATCCGGGTCGTCAAATTGGTCATAGTCCTCTTCGTCAACGACACCATCGATTCCAACGATACTCCTTTTGCCCCTCCTCATGACATGACGGCTTGGCCTCGTCGGGTCGGTTATGTAGAAGCATTGGGCCACTTGTTTAGCTAATACCCACGGCTCATTTTTGGCACTGATCGCTTTCACATTTACTGTCTCAATAGGAACTGCTTTCGGTATGACCATGGTAGTGAAATAGTCTTCGGTTTCGACATTCTTCGCCCATCTTACCCGGAACATGGGCGATCTTGGTCACGGTGTAGTCCAGTTCCCAAATCTCTTCGAGCCTACCGTAGTATCTGTCCTTTTTCTTACCGGTTAGGGCCTCCATCGTCACCCCAGAGTTCTGGTACACACTCTTCTGGTCTTGTGCCTCTGTATAGAATGTGTATCCGTTGATATCGTATGCTTGGTATGTCCCGACATTCATCAGGGAGTCCCTGTGCCACGTGGAACACCGTCCGTGCTACGTCATCATCTTTTGAGAAGCTATGTTCGTCAAAGTAGTTTTTTAGCCACCTCGTGAACGTAGCGTTATGCTCTTTCATGAGAGCCGCTTCGGTCTTTCTTGTGCCGTGCTTTGTTTTTAACATTGCCATGTGCTGAATAACATAAGGCCGGACCACTGACAGGTGCTGTAACACTACTGTGTGCGCTCTGACGTAGTCGTCTGATCGGTTTGGTACATCACTGTGCACATGTAGATCCTTCTTTCCGCGTCGGTGACCTACGCCATCGAGCCTGCCAATGTGCCGATTAATAGGCACGCCTATAGGTTTGTCGACTCTCATGTAATCCGTGCAAAACTCGACGCTCTCCTCGGTGAGAAAGCCCTGGACGATGCTCCCATCCGGATGAGACCTGTTACGAACGTATCGCTTGATGACCCCATTGAACCTTTCCAACGGGTACATGTTGTGTAGGAATACCGGACCTAGGTCGATGATCTCCGGGACGATATGGATCATGAGATGAACCATGACGTCGAAGAATGCGGGCAGAAAGTACATCTCAAGCTCGCATAGTATGACAATGATCTCCGCCTGCAGTCTCCGGCAACGCTTCTTACTGATGGACTTCTGAGAGATAATGTCGAAAAAGTTACAGAGGTCAAGCAGTGTCTTGCGGATCCATGGCTCCATTAGCCCTCTAATTGCAACCGGAAGTATCTGCGTGATCATCACGTGACAGTCATGAGACTTCATACCGATTAGTTTGTGGTTCTGCATGTCTAGAAATCTCCGTATGTTTGCCGAGTAGCCGGAAGTTACTTTCACACCTTCGAGGCACTTGAAGATTTTATCAAGCTCGTCTGTACTTAGAGTGTAACAAGCAGCGGGACAGTCCGTCTTGATCTTTGTAACATTCCTGCCCAACTTGGTCTTCTCCTCGTTGGCCCACAGCTCTCGTCTTATCCCCAGTTCCTCGTAGTCAGCTCGTGCCTTCGGCCCATCTTTTGTCTTGTCTGCCATGTGGAGCAAGAGACCGAGAACACTCTCACACACATTTTTCTCAATATGCATGACATCTATGCAGTGGCGCATCTCGAGAAAAGGCCAGTAAGGCAAGTCCCAGAATACAGATTTCGTTTTCCATACGCCTCCCAGCGGCTTTACCTTCTTCTGCTTCTTTCCCGCCCTAGGGCACTCACCCCAAGAGTTCAACATCTCATATATTTCTTCCCCACTCCTCTTACGTGGTGGTCCTCGGGTCTCAACGATATTGTTGAACTTTTCTTTTTCTTGTCTCCACGGGTCGTCCTGTTGAAGCCATCTTCGGTGGCCCATGTACACGATTTTGTGAGAGCCCGGTAGGTGACGACTTGTTGTATCTTCCATGCACTTAACACATCCTTGGTATCCGTGGCAAACCTGGCCGGATTGATATCCATAAGCGGGATAGTCTTGCACCGTTGTGATCATCATAGCTCTCATATTGAAGTAGTCTCCTTCGTGAGCGTCCCAGACCCGGACCCCTGGTTCAGCCCAGAGTGTATCTAGCTCCTCCTTCAGTAGTTGGTGATACACGTTCAGATCGTTCCCTGGTTGCTGTGGCCCTTGAATTAGCATAGACAGGTGTAGGTACTTCCGCTTCATGCAGAGCCACGGAGGGAGGTTGTACATCCATACGACCACGGGCCAAGTGCTGTGCCTGCTGCTCATTTTTCCAAAAGGATTGAGTCCGTCCGTACTCATTCCAATTCTGATATTCCTCGGCTCTCCTCCGAATTCAGGGTATTGGTCGTCGATTGCTTTCCACTGGCAACCATCCGCAGGGTGTCTCAGCACGGCGTCATCTTTTCGCGGCCTCTCGTCGTGCCAACGCATGAGCTTTGCCTCCTTCTTGTTTGCGAACAGACGCTTCAAACAGGGGAATGAGTGGAAGGTACCATACAACCTTTGCAGGAGCACCACTCTTCACTCCGTTGTCACCATCTGGTTGGTAGTTCTTTCCCCACTTGAATCGGGATGCTTTGCACTCGGGACACTTGGTTAGCTCCGCGTACTGGTTCCGATAAACGATGCAGTCATTCGGACACGCGTGGTATCTCGTCACCTCCATTTCAAGAGGGCACATGACCTTCTTGGCCTCATCGCAACCGCGAGGCAACACGTTCCCCTCTGGCAGAACTTTTGCGAGATACTCCAATGTCTCATCGAGACTTGTGTCCGTGCTGTTGTGGAGTGCCTTGAGTCTTAGAAGTTCGAGCGTGACTGAGAGCCGAGTGTACTCGGGATTGCAACCGGGATACAAGGGAGTCTCGGAGTCTTTCACCAGTGTCTCCAACTTGGCAGCCTCTCTACGAGCAGCACTATCGTTATTCGTCTCTTTCACAACCTGCTCTTGCACATGACGGTCCTGGATCATTCCGGCGAAATTGTCCCCCGTGCTTCGCGTATCCGCTTCGGCCTCTTCGTGTCCTCCGACGTCTTCGGAATCCAACCGTTCTGCTTCCGGCTCCCCATGTCCTACTTCTTCATCTAACCCTTCGTCGTCGGCAACGACCTCATCCTCCTCACCGTGACCTATCCACCGTGTATAACCTGCCATGAAACCCCATCGCACCAGGTGCATGTGCAAAAAACCAGATTTCTTTCGTACATCTTCAAGTTTTTGCAATCACAACACGGACAGCATATCTTCGTGCCACCCTTTCGCACCATATCTCGCTCGGCGAAATCAAAGAACTCATTCAACGATGTATAGAAACTTTGTGTGTTTCGATCACCGTCATACATCCAACTTCGATCCATCGGTCGTTCGATCCCTAAGATATACGAAAATTAATTAGTACCAACCTGTAGAAAATTTTGGCATGACCTTTGCTAAAATAACTAAAATCGAGTTTGTCGAACGTTGACAAAAGGTTGACAAAGCAACATTTTGACAAAACGTTGACAACTCAAGTGTTCACAAAGAGCAACACAAACGTTGCCTCGGCTCGATGGCCGGTACCACAAGCAATATATGAACAAATTTGTCAAAACGATCGCTCGATGGCGGATCACAAACCCTTCCGCGATCGACGGACGTGACAGTTTAACACAAACATTTATATATGTATACATAAGCAACAGTCATATATAATTACACATATATATATGATTCTGCCTCAGTGCATAAGAAACATAATTACACATATATGAACCAATGTATACATAATTACACATATGTGATTCTGCCTCAGTGCATAAGAAATATAATTACTCATATATCAATTAAAGCAATGTACAGATCGAATTCATCTCACTGATCATAATAAACTAAGGTGAGATCTTGCATATATGGTTCATTAGAACATTGATTCTTCCTGAAAACTAGAGAGCTAAGCTATGGAGGGAGAGGTTTGGGGGGCTGCAATTGAAGCAAATTTGGGGGAGAGCAAGCTAGAGGTGATGATCAGGATGATCTAGCTAGATTAGGAGGGAGAGAGAGATGGCAAGGGAGCTAGGGGAGGTGGGGGAAGATTTTGGAGGGCAGGAATTTACCAGGGGCGTCTTCGGCGGCGGTGGACGTGCAGGCGATCGGCGAGCTCGCTGCTGGCCAGTGGAGCTACGACTGGCCAGCAGCGAGCTCGCTGATGCTTTTTATAGGGCAGGTTACCAATGACGGGCACATATACAGGCCCGCCACTGGTAAACAACGTACCAGTGACGAGCCGAACGTGAGCCCGCCACTGGTATGCAGGCCAGGAGCAAATTTGGCGGGAAATAGTATCGGTGACGGGCTCTTTGGCGCGCACGTCACTGGAGTATAATATATCAGTGACGAGCTCCTCTGTGCACCCGCCACTAGTAATTGCTACGTTACCAGTGACGGGCAGTAATAGATGCTCGTCACTGGTAATTATTTACCAGTGACACGTGACAATTGACGCCCGCCACTGGTAAATTTTCGGTTTACCAGTGACGTGTTTTTCTTCTGCTCGTCACTGCTAAGATGGCTTCTATAGCTGTTTCTGCAGTAGTGTGCATTGACATGAATTTAGGTTGAGCGCAAAGAAGGTTTGGCTGGAGCTTACTTTGATCGAAAACTTGGCAAGGCACGCATAAAACGATGCTGGAGGGCCTCGGAAAGCTTCTCTGATGAGTTGAAGATTTTTCGAAGGGCGGAATTCGTGATTTCGATGAAAACTCGAAAGTTTAGCGCTCGGCGAAAGTTTGGGGTTTCTACGGTCGAACAGGGTTTCATGGGAAAACGCGAGTTCCTTTATATAGACCAAAGGGTTATAAAGTGGCTGTGTCACAGCCGAGTAGATGACCTGTAACACAGGTGAGTGAAGAAAAGTCCCTATAACCAACAAAATTCAAAAGAATTCACCTGAGACATAGGTAGATGACTCAAGTGACAAGTTTTTCATCAGGAACACCAAGATAGAGAGAATTTTGGTAAGAGAGAAAGCACTTGAGCACTATCAGAGGGTCCTTATGAAATCTTCCCAATGTCAGTTTGCTAGAAAATCAAACAAGCAAAGCTAAAACTGAGAAGAGTTGATTTAGAAAACCCAGTTAAGATAGGAAAAAATGTACACAAAAGATGTGCACAAATAGCTCAGTGAAAACTCTCAACTCAAAGCATAGAACACACTTGTGGCACAGGTGGGTAATGCAGATGAAAACACAGACAACATAAACAGCATGAACATATGAGTTAGACACCAAGCCAAACCTTTTATTACAAGTTAGAGACATCAATGATATTCAATTCACTCCTCAGAACACAGAATCTAGTCTCATCTAAGGGCTTGGTGAATATATCAGCTAATTGTTTTTCAGTCCTTACATGGCACAGCTGTATGTCTCCTTTCTCAACATGGTCTCTAAGGAAGTGGTGCCTCACTTCTATGTGTTTGGATCTTTGGTGGTGTATTGGGTTGTTGGCTAACTTAATTGCACTTTCATTATCACAGAAGAGGGGTACTTGATTATAAGATATGCTGAAATCTTTCAAGGTCTACCTCATCCATAATAATTAAGCACAACAACTACCAACAGCTATATACTCAGCTTCTGCTGTGGAAAGGGCTACTGAGTTCTGTTTCTTGGATGACCAGGACACCAAGGAATGCCCTAGGAATTAACAAGTACCAGAGGTGCTTTTTGGGTCAACCTTACACACTGCATAGCCACTATCAGAATAGCCAACTAGCTCAAAATTTGCACCTTTGGAGTACCACAAACCAAACCCTGAAGATTGAATCAAATATCTCAGAATCCTATGTATTGCCACTCTGTAACAGTCTTTAGGGTTAGTTTGGAATCTAGCACACATGCATACACTTAACATGATATCTGGCCTAAATGCACATAAGTATAGCAAAGAACCTATCATGGACCTAAACACTTTCTGATCAACAGATTTACCTTCAATGTTTAAGTCCAGATGACCATTAGTTTGCATGGGAGTGTGAATAGGCTTTGCATCCTTCATGCCAAACTTGGTGATGATGTCCTTGGTGAACTTTTCTTATGAGACAAAGTCCCTTCACTACTGTAGATTGGGCTTTTACTGACGGGCAGTTAACCCCCTCTACTGACGGACAGGGGGCCCGTCAGCCTGGGAATGTCAGTGGAGGGCTGCCCTCCACTGACGGGTGGTCTGCCCGTCAGTAGTGCACATGGCTACTGACAGGCCCAGCTCGCCGGTCAGTGGAAACCCCTCCAAGGTTAGCCGGTGAGGTATCACCACTGACGGGCTCATGTTGGGTGCCCATCAGTGATGGTGCCACTTCACTGACAACGATTTGATAAAGGCCTGTTAGTGGTGTGGCCATTGTGCACATTTATTCAGCACCAATTTCACTAATATATTCACAAATATTCACAAATTTCACAAATATATTCAGCACATAGTCAAAGCTCATAATCACATAACACATTCGTACGTAATCACATAAAAGTAGATATAGCACATTCATAATGACATAACACTTCACATAACTATTAATCACAGGTATGAAAGAACACAAGTATGTTTGATGAGCGACATAGTAAAGTTGTTAAGTGTAGAAAGAACATAATGGCAACTATTCGTCAATTACAGAGACAATGAATCTATCGATGCCCGCTTAAGTTTGGCTTTGGAAATTGGGGGCTGGCGTAGAATTCACCCATTGGATTGATGACTTCAAGGTTGATGACTTTGGCGAAGATTCTTTGGATGCAGGCAAAGTCCTGATGCCAGTCATACAAGTGACTTCCCAGCTCACACCAAGCCTTCAGTTCTTTCATATCTTTCCAATGCTTGTTCTTTGACCAGATCCAGCAGTCCATATGGGCACAGGTGTAGTACCCACATGTCACGCTATTTATTGGCTGAATTTTGGAAGGGAATTTGTAATGGTGTACCATTTTTGTCGCTTTTGAAGATATTTTACTATGTCCCATGAACTTGGCTTTGAAAGAAGCTGTATCCAAAATATTAGTGATATTGCTGAAGTCCGACCTCTTGGTCTCGTCGAAGTCAAGGTAAAATGCCTTGGCCCAGCATGGAATGATCACAATGAGGACCCAGTGGTCGATGCGTAAATGTGAACAAATGGACGTAAGCAGGCGGAGATACGTGCGTAAAAAACAAAAAATTCCCATGGTGCTAAGTTAAAGGACTTACGGAGGGTTGTAGGGGGCTAGTAGGTAGTCCTTGTCCTTATGAACAATGAACGCATGCGTAAGGTACTCTTCCAGAAAGACTCGACCGTCCGGGGTTGCAACATAGCCCTTGTTCATGCATATCGGATCAATTATTCCAATATTGGATTCGCGTAGATGTCTGCACTCTTGGGCTTGGTAGAGAGCCCATAGCCTGACCATCGTGGTGTCGAGCCTATAGAGGTTGTACATGTTGAAGAGGTCTTCAAAGTTGATGTTGAAGGTGTCCTGGTCGTTCTCCATGAAGAAATTGTAATCTCTTGGCACCTTGACCTTCCAATATTGGCAAAATGTTTGCGAATCTCTGGACATCTTTAGGTAATCTTCATGCAGCGCCTTCATGTCCTCTGAAAGATTGTCCAACTCATCCTGTGGGAGCAAGTCTTGACCTGGATAGAAAAACCTCTCACCAGAGACCCATGCTCCATATAGATAATTTGGATGATGATGCCAAGAAGGATAAGGATTTCTTCATCTG
Source organism: Stipa capillata (assembly GCA_019208055.1). NCBI lineage: Eukaryota > Viridiplantae > Streptophyta > Magnoliopsida > Poales > Poaceae > Stipa > Stipa capillata. The sequence continues at coordinate 28,954 of JAGXJF010005873.1, read as the reverse complement.
CTTTTGCTCCTTTCTTTCCTTCTCGCCGGTGCCTTTCCTTCTGCAGGAGAAATTCCAACCATGAGGCTGGTCGTTCCTGCCGGGTCGTCGTCGTTCAAGACCAACTTCCCGTTGAAAGCTCTGGCGCACTCGGTTCTGAAGTGGTCTGCTTCGCCGTCCGAGTACTCTTCAGGGGCGTATTCTCCGAAGTCAACTCGATCCGTCACTGGGTACGGGTCTATAGGGCCAAAGCTGTCGTAGAAGCCCTGGTCTGAGTACCCAGTGCGGGGCGAGATTGCGATTGGTTTTCCTGCCGGCTTTGCTACCTCCTCCTCGGTCGAAACCGACGAGGGCTGTGCAACCGGCGCTAGGATCTGATCGCGCTTGGTTGCGCGTCCTGCCGACTTTGAACTTTCCTCGACGACTTGGTCCGGAGAGGTCCCCACGGTCGGCGCCATCTGTCGACGATTGGTGAACCGGCGATCTTACGGTACTCGCGAGATGATGATTACTAGGGGGTAGGGACCTCTAGGGCCCAAGCGCCAAGAGATCCGACAGCAGGGGACAGCCGTTTTTATACAGGTTCGGGCCTCCCTCAGGATAATAACCCTACGTCCTGTTGCTATATATTGATCGGGAACACGCTTTACAATGGGGGTGTGTGTTAGTGGCTATCCTAGGCCTAATCGTAGACTAATCCTAGCTAATCCTCCGGGCTCGACTCCTTCAAGACTGCGGGTCTTCTAGAGCTTCTCCTGCCGGATCTGTGACTAGATTGACTTGTTAGACCTAGCCTGACCTAATTGGATCTGCTGCGACCTCCTCTGTCCTATCCTCCTTCCTCCCCCTCCCCTATGGGATTGCTGATCCTTATATAGGGGGTTCCAGGGGTCGTACTGGACGTGGACTCACGCCCGAGTAGGACTCCAGCCTCTTTAGATGTCGGGATTGACTTCCTAATCTAATGGGAGTCTTCCCTCCTCTAGAGGGGTTACCTTATCTCTCGAGGATCCTTAGTCGGATACGCTGTACCTTCCTAAAGTCCCGGGGAACTGTACACGGATACCCCTAATACGCGGGATACCCTACTATTCATCATCAATACCAAATTTTTACAATCGTGACACGGACAACAAATCTTCGTGCCACCTTTTCTCCTCATATCTCGCTTGGCAACATCAAGAAACTCATTCAAAGCCATAGCCCAACTCTCTGTCGCCCGGTTGTCGTACATCCAACTGCGATCCATCGATCGATCCCTATGACACGAAACTAATCAGTTCGACAAAAAAGAACAAAACACTAGGCCTCGGCTCGATGACCGGAATCACATCAAATACATATACAAAATGAAAAGAACACTAGCGAGCATTATTACCGAGCGCTAGCGATCTTTTTGGCGAGGAAAGAGAGATCTATGGAGAGAGTGAGAGGAGGAGGGAGAGATGAGAGATCTTGTTGGGTTGGAGAGAGAGATCTAGAAATGGGTGAAGAAAGGGGAAGGTTTGGGAAGGAAAAGAGAAGATCTAGATCTAGATCTAGAGAGATTTTGAGCTTGGGGAGGAAGAAAGGAGGGATAGGAGGAGGGTTGGGGAGAGGGGAGGAGTGTTTGTGGGTTGGGGGGGCGGCGGCGGCGCTCGCTGCTGGCCAGTTGGCGCGCGAGCACTGGGCAGCAGCGAGCGCCGCCTCTGGTTTTATATAGCAACATCACCACTGACGGACCTATAAAAAGGGCCTGTCAGTGCTTTTGTATTCAGCCCTCCACCTATGGTCGCTGATGGACGCGCAAGGAGCCTGTCAGTGAAGACTACCTCTCCGCCGACGGGCGCTTACTTACCTCCTGTCAGTGAGAAGAAACGTCATCTGTGGCACCCTTTGTTCATCTCCACTGACAGGCGGCTTAGGTGCCCATCAGTGGAGATGTCCTCTCCTCTGACGGGCGTTGGACTACCGACCGTCAGTGAAAAGGACACATCATCTATGGCACCCTTGGTGCATCTTCACTGACGGGCTCTTTAGTTGCCCGTCAGTGCTGGTCCTTACGTCCAGCCTGGCTGTCTTCTCCGCTGACGGGCGGATAGGAGACCGTCAGCGCTGATCCCCTCCAACAACGGTCCATTGTGTGCGCGTCAGTGGAGGTTGTTCAGCAGAGGGTCAATCTGCAGTAGTGCTTCCTTGAATTGCTTGATCTGGAGTCCTAGGAAGTACTTGAGCTCTCCATCCATGGACATCTCAAACCTCTTGGTCATCATCTTGCTAAACTCATCACTCATTGAACGTTAGTACTACCAAATATTATGTCATCGACATAAATTTGGCACACAAATAAGTCCTTTCCATTCCTCTTAGTAAAAAGAGTTGTGTCTACTAAGCCCATTTTGAAACCGTTTTGAATTAGAAAATCTTTCAGTGTATCATACCATGCTCTAGGTGCTTGTTTTAGACCATAAAGTGCTTTGTGCAATTTGTAGACATAGTGTGGTTTCTTAGCATCTTCAAAACCAGGTGGTTGCTCAACATAGACTAATTCAGAAAGTTTACCATTTAGGAAGGCAGACTTCACATCCATCTGATATAGCTTGATGTTATGATGTGCAGCATAGGCAAGTAGAATTTTGATTGCTTCTAGTCTTGCCACTGGTGCAAAAGTTTCACCAAAAGTCCAGACCTTCCACTTGAGTGAAACCTTGAGCAACTAATCTGGCCTTGTTCCTCACCACCAGTCCATTTGTATCTTGCTTGTTCCTGAAGACCCATTTTGTTCCAATGACATTGTGGTCATGGGGTCTTTCCACTAGGGACCAGACTTGATTTCTTTCAAACTGATTCAGCTCTTCATGCATGGCATTTATCCAATCAGCATCCTTGAGAGCTTCATTGACGTTCCTGGGTTCAACACTAGAGACAAAAGAGTAATGTTCACAGAAATTTGCAATACGAGAACGAGTAGTCACTCCCTATGAATGGCACCAATGATTTGATCTACAGGGTGATCCTTCTGCAGCCTACTGATCACAAGGGGTTCGGGGTCAACCACCTGTGTCACAGCTGTTGGTGTTGCCTGTGACACAGCTGGTTCTTCCTGCGACACAGCTGGCTGAGACAGGTCCTCTGCATCCAGTTGATCATTGGCTGGGTTGTACTCGAACTCGATGTCTTGCTCTCCAGTGTCTTCACATAGTGGTGGAGCAGGTGGTTCATGATCACTTGGTGAGGCAGATTCCTCCTTGACAGTAGGTCTGATCTCACCAGTGGATTTCTTGAGAATGTCCTTGCTCCCTACATCATTAGCAACTTGCTCTCCTTGAGAGCCATAAGATTCATCAAAGTCCACATCTATAGATTCTTCAACAACCTTTGTAGAGGTGTTAAAAACCCTATAGGTGTGGGAGTTAGTAGCATAACCAAGGAAGATACCAACATCAGATTTAGCTTCAAACTTAGAGAGGCGTTTGCCTTTTCTAAGAATGTAGCACTTACAACCGAATACTCTGAAGTATGACAAAGTTGGCTTGTTGTTGGTGAGCAACTCATATGGAGTCTTCTTGAGCAGTGGGTGTAGATAGAGTCTGTTGATTGAGTGGCAGGCAGTGTTGACAGCTTCGGCCCAAAATCTTGGTGAAGTCTTGTACTCATTGAGTAGTGTCCTTGCCATCTCTATCAATGTTCTGTTCTTCCTTTCCACTACACCATTCTGCTGTGGGGCATATGGACTTGAGAACTCATGCTTGATTCCATGCTTGTCCAGAAATGCCTCCACCTTGGAATTTTTGAATTCAGTCCCATTGTCACTTCTGACTTTGACTAGATTCACCTTCCACTCATTTTGCACTCTAACTATGAGATGCTTGAATTTCTTGTAGACCTTTGTCTTCTCCTTCAAAAAGAACACCCAAGTATAGCGAGAAAAATCATCTACAATGACAAAGCCATACTTGTTACCTCCCAAGCTCTCATATGTTGTAGGACCAAAAAGTCAATGTGTATGAGCTCAAAAGGAGTGGTGGTGGTCATGATGGTCTTGGGACGATGGGCAGCTCCAACTTGCTTGCCGGCTTGACATGAACTGCAGGGCTTGTCCTTCTCGAACTTCACCTTCTCCAAGCCTATGACATAGTCATGTTTGCTCAGCTTGTTGAGAAGCTTCATCCCTACATGTCCTAGCCGCCTGTGCCACAGCCAGCCAACACTGGTCTTGGCCATGAGACACCATGGAGCTGCAGCAGGCTGTTCATTGAAATTCACAATATATAATTTTCCAGACCTGCATCCTTTGAACACTTGTGAATCATCAGATAGTTTAGAGGCTATAACCTCATCAGGATAGAAAGTGACTTTCATACCTGTGTCACACAGCTGTGACACAGACATTAGACTATAGCCTATCTGATCCACAAGCATAACATTTGATAAAGAGTGATGTTCAGATATGGCAACTTTACCAATGCATTTACCTTTCCCTTAGAGTTGTCTGCATAGATCACATATTTGCTTGGCAGATTCTCATTGGTGATCTCTACAAACTCCTCCCTGCCTCCAGTCATATGTTGTGTACATCCACTATCCACAACCCAATCAGTTCCACTGGAGACAGTGTCCTGCAAGTTTAGTTATGAAACTTAGGGACCCAAACTTGTTTGGTTCCCTTAGTAGTTTTACCATAAGCAGAGACAGCAGTAATAGGATTAGCAAGTTTGTTTCTAGAGTTCACAGCCTTAGCTATGGATGATATAACATGAATCCTCTTTGGCTGACTATCACCTGCAACCTTAGGCATAAGAGTTAGTGAACTGTGCAAGCCACCTGTGACACTTGTATTCCCACAGCTGTGTGAGGTACCAGTGACACAGGCAACAATAGTCTTAGGTACCCTAGATGGCAGGTGACCATTTTGTCAGATGCTTGCGACCAACATATTTGGCCACTATCTTGCCTCTCTTATCCTTCTGCAGAACATAGGATGGGTTAGATGGAATGTTCACAACATTCCTATTCTTCTGCTTATGACCAACATAGTTGTTGTCATTTGTACCTGCCTGTCTCACAAATTTAGCTGCAAGATTTTTTTCAGACACAGGATTAGTGACAGCAGGCAGTCTATCTTTATTCAAGATAGGAATGTAACCAAGGCCCTTCTGGCCATTATTCTTCCTGAGCATTTCAGCTTTAATCATCTGATAGTTTTGCATGCCAATGTTGGCAGTGCAAAGACCTTTCCTCATTAGCCTCTTAATCTCTTCAAGCTCCTCCTTGAGCTGTTATGCTCAGCTGCATCCACAGAGTTAGTTGCAATAGAGGTTGAAGCCTCATTGGAGTTATCAGTTACAACACCTGTGGATGTTAGAACATTTATGCGAGTAGCACAATTTAAGCATGTTTCAACAGTTGCAGGAGCAGGCAAAGATATGATATCAGAAGCAACAGGAGAGTTAGTATCATCAATGCATTTGGCATGCTTTGCCTTCAGCTCCTCATGCTCCTTGAGAAGAAGCTCATGAGCTAGCTTAAGCTTGTCATGAGCAATCTCCAAGTTCTCCTGATCTAGCCTGAGGTTCTCCCTGTCATCCATAACCTCATCGCAGGTTTCTCTGAGCTCTCTGAGCTTATCCCTTAGGGATATGTTCTCCTTCCTCTCCTTGCCATAGGCCTTATCTGTTCTTTCCAAGATACCCATTAGTTCAGCATAATCAGGAAAGTCATCCTCAGTAAGTACCTTTGATTCTTTGGCCATGAGGCACAAAGGAGCAGAGATGGATGACAACTGATCAGCCTTGGCGTTGATCTTTGAGCTGTGTGACTTGGCTGTGTCACAGCTGGACACATCAGTCATGCTGATGGCAATCCCAGCAACTTGTCCTTCATCTTCAGATTCTTCTTCTGATCCTGAATCATCTGACACCCAAGCTTGTCCAACATAAGCTCTTGTAGTAGCTTTGTTCTTGGCATAGGTTGGATGCTTGTTGTTGAAGGTCTTCTTCTTCCCATGGAAGTCTTTCTTCTTCTTGTACTGGTTGTTGTCCTTCTTCTTGTTGGACAATCAGCAGCAAAATGACCCTCTTTCCCACACTCAAAACACTTGTTGTCCTTGACCAGCTTCTTTCCCTTGAATCTGTCACTTGAGCCAAACTGCTCTTCTTTCTGTAGAACTTTCTGAAGTTCCTTGTAAGGAGGTTCAGTTCATTTTCTTCTCCACTTGTGATCTCCTCATCAAGGTCTTCACTGCTCTCACTATCTGGTTGTGAAGCTGAGGCAGTGGTCTTCAAAGCAATGTTCTTCTTGAGTGAGGAGGGTAGACTGTGCTTGCTTTCCTGCTTGATCTCCATCTCATGTGTTAGTATCCTCCCTAACACTTCAGTGGGCTTCATCTGATCAAAACCATCCTTCTCTTTCAACATCAGCACAAGAGTCCTGTAGGGCTTTGGCAGCACTGACAGAAACTTCTTGATCACATCTTCGTCATCTGAAAGATCATCTAGGCCCTAATATGGTTTTAATGGTTAATGGCAACTTAAACTGGAATCTAATGTTTACAATGAGTGTAAGCAGAGTTTACAGGTTCCATGAAGAAGGACTATCCTGTAAAGGATGGTCACCAAAAAGAGTACAAGGTGGTTTCAAGTACAAAGAGATGGCTGTGCTAGGCAGCTGTGTCACAGCTGAGAAGAAGCCGGTGCTGTGCAAGGAGCTGCAAGCAAGGTGATGGTGGCTTGATGCGTCAAGGGCCGTGACTTCAGTTGGTGGCAGGTAAAGCCTAGATTTGCTAGTTTCTTTGAGTCCATAGGAATCACCCGTACTATCAAGAGGGATGAAACAGTAGCAGTTGTCTAAGGGAACCTTGCTCATTGCTCAGAGTGTTGGTCAAGGGGATTGATGTTTTGAGGTCAATTGCCCTGTGTCAATAGCTTTGCACAAAGTATGAAGCTGTTTTGTGTTAGTGCTCTGCACTACTAACAGTGAAAATCCTAGAGCTTTAGGCACATGTCTCACAGGTGGTCTTCCGCTCTATGACTCAGGTACATCTCTGTACCAGGGGAGAGCTTGAAAATACTAAGGTACCTGCACTGCGATAGGCGGTCTGATGTGTCAGAAGTCTGTCGGAGGTTCTCTCCTTATAGGTATTAGAGTTTGACGTATGCTGAGGGCATGTCATGTGCCAGGACCGGGCTGAGTAGTGCGGCTATCAGCTAAGGGTTCACCTGTGTGTGCCACCGGTGACACAGGTGTCGGTCTGCCTGAGCCGGGTACAGTTGGGCATAGTGTGTAGCTGTGTCACCGGTGGCTGACACCAGTGGCTCACTTAATCCTACGTGGCAACAGGGTAACGGTCAGGTGCCTGAGGACCCTATATATAGGGGACCAGGGGAGGACTTCATTCTCAAAAGCCTCCAACCACTCAACAAGAGCTAAAAGCCTAAGGGTCAGTCCGAGTGAGTTTATGAGCTTTGAGCACGAGCAAAGGTTCCTCCAAGAGATTGCTCCTGCATCATCTGTTACTCTTGGATAGGAGTGCTGATATCACCCAAGCTTGTGTGGGCTGAATCAGTAAGTTTGTGAAGGAGCATCGAGGTCATCCTGCTGCAAGGCAAAAGGACCTCCACAAGCAAGGAAGAGGCCTGAACGTCAGGTACTCGAAGGACAAGCACGATTCAGTGCTGACTATCTCTTCGGAGTAGTCTCTCCAACGGAGACGTACCTCTCTGAAAGAGTAGGGAACTTCGGGATAAATCCATTTGTCTCTCTCTGAGTGCTTAGTCTATTTCCTCTAGCAGTTATATTCATTGCATGCTTATATGATCTGAGACTTTCTTGTTCACCTTATTCAGATCTGCTTTATACCTGCTTAATCAGCTTTCTGCCTGCTTGTTCTAGCTGTGTCTCAGGTGTTATAGATGTGTCATCTTTTATACCTGTCTTAGTCACCTGCGTCGCAGCCACATTACTTACTTACCAGTGCTAGGTTATTAGATCACCTGTGTGACCCATCTGTGTGACAGCCACGTGCTATTTTACTTGTTATATTTCACCTGTGTTAGGAACCTGTCACACAGCCAATTAAATCTGATAATCTGCTAAGTCAATAACTGGTTAAAAAGATTAAAACTAAGTAATTTTAATTAGCCTCCTATTCACCCCCCCTCTAGTCAGCACCCTTGGTCCTTTCAATTGGTATCAGAGCAGGTTGCTCTTTGAGTTGGCTTAACAGCCAGAGTAAAGGATATCAGGCTATGAGGGTAAAATACCTGTCTTTACTGGATCTAATTATGCTTTTTGGAAAGGAAGATGCAGATGCATCTTACCGCTATCGATCCAGATGTGTGAGATGTTGTTCATACAGGTTATGACTTGAAGAATGCTACAACTTTCACAGTCAACGACAAGAAGAATATCCAGAATAATGCCAGAGCTGCCACTGCCATCTTCATGGGCTTGCAAGAACATGACTTTAACAGAGTCAGCACAATGGAGTCTGCTAAGGAGATTTGGGATACCTTACAGCAGATATATGAGGGCAGTGACACCCTGAAAAAGTCCAAGAAAGGACTACTGGAATCAACTCTGGAGAGATTTGAGCATGAGCCTGGTGAAGATATAAATTCTCTATACTCATATTGACTCTCATCACCAACCAGCTGAAGGCTTTGGGCTCCAACAGAGTTGAGGATGAGATGTGATCAAGAAGTTCTTATCTGTGCTTCCCAAGCAATATAGAACTCTTGTTCTCATGCTAAAAGAGAAAGATGGATTTGAGAGAATGAAGCCAACTGAGGTGTTAGGAAGGATCCTAACACATGAAATGGAAATCAAGCAAGAAGGAAAGCACACCTCCTCAGCCACTGCCAAGAGAACATTGCACTGAAGACCACTGCTTCTGCTTCTCATCCTGAGAGTGAAAGCAGTGATGAGCTGAATGATGAGATGACCAGTGGAGAGGAAAGTGAGCTAATCCTTCTCACAAGGAACTTCAGGAAATTTTATAGGAAGAAGAAGCAGTTTGGGTCTATTGAGAGGTTCAGAGGAAAGAAACCATCCAGAGACAACAAATGCTTTGAGTGTGGCAAGGAAGGCCACTTTGCAGCTGATTGTCCAGCAAAGAAGAAGGACAACAACCATTTCAAGAAGAAGAAGGACTTCAATGGCAAGAAGAAAACCTTCAACAACAAGCACCCAGTTTATCTCAAGAACAAGGCCACTACCAGAGCATACGTGGGATAAGCTTGGGTATCAGATGACTCTGGCTCAGAGGAGAGTCAGAGGATGAAGAACAGGTAGCTGGGATTGCTATCAGCCTGCCTGATGGACCCAGCTGTGACACAGCCAGGTCACACAGCTCCATGCTGAACTTCAAGGCTGATCAAGCTCCATCCACTCCTGCTCCCTTATGCCCTCATGGCTAAGGACTCTAAGGTATTAACTGAAGATGATTTCCTGATTATGCTGAACTAATGGATATCTTAGAGAGAACAGAGAAGGGTTACTGCAGGGAGAGGAAGGAGAACATATTCCTTAGGGATAAACTGAGGGAGCTGAGAGAGACCTGTGATGAAGTCACAGATGACAGGGAGAATCTCAGGTTGGATCATGAGAACCTGCAAATAGCTCATGCGAAGCTCAGATCAGCACATGAGCTTCTCCTCAAGGAGCATGAAGAGTTAAAGGCAAAGCATGCCTCATGCATTGATATTTCTGATAATATTGCTAAAGCTATGCCTTTACCTGTTTCTACTGTCATAGAATCATGTTTAAACTGTGCCAGCAAAATAAATATTCTAACATCTACAGGTGGAGTAGTAGACAACTCTAAAGAGGCCTCAACCTCTAATGTTACTAACTCTGTGGATGAAGCTGAGCACAACAAGCTCAAGGAGGAGCTAGAAGAGCTTAAGAGGCTCATGAGAAAAGGCCTTTGCAGTGCCAACATTGGCATGCAAAACTATCAGCTTATAAAAGCTAAAATGTTAAGGAAAAATGAAGGCCGAAGAGGCTTGGGTTACTCTAGCTCTACTGCTAAAGATAAACCGCCTGCTGTCACTAACACTTGTCTTGCAAAAAAATTCGTGAAACAGGCAGGAACTAATGACAACAAAAGTGTTGGTCATGTGCAGAGAAAGAGGAATGAAGCAATCATTCCCTCTAACCCAGGCTATGTTCTGCAGAAGAACATGAAGGAAAGAATAGTGGCCAAGTATGTAGGTCGTAGGCACTTGGCAAAATGGCCACCTGCCATCTGGGTGCCTAAGGCTACACTTGCCGGTGTCACCGGTGTTTACACAGCTGTGTACCTACCAGTGTCACAGGTAGATCTGACAGGTCACTAACTCATGTGTCTAAGGTTGCAGGTGATTGCCAGCCAAAGAGGATCAAAGTCATATCATCTGTTGCTGATGCTGCTAACCTTAAACATAAATATGCTATCTATACTTCTGCCACTTCTGCTTATGATAAAACTACCAAGGAACCAAACATGTTTGGGTCCCTAAGTCTCATCACTAATCTTGCAGGAAACTGTCTCCAGTGGGACTGATTGAGTTGTGGACAGTGGATGTACACAACATATGACTGGAGGCAGGGAGGAGATTGTAGAGATCACTAGTGAAAATCTTCCAAGCAAATATGTGATCTATGCAGACAACTCTAAAGGAAAAGTAAATGGCATTGGTAAAGTTGTCATATCAGAGAATCACTCCTTATCAAATGTAATGCTTGTTGATCAGATAGGCTATAGTCTGATGTCTGTGTCACAGCTGTGTGACACAGGCATGAAAGTACTTTCTATCTTGATAAGGTTATAGCTTCCAAACTATCTGATGATTCTCAAGTGTTTGAAGGATACAGGTCTGGTAAGCTATACACTGTGAATTTCAATGAACAGCCTGCAGCAGCTCCATGGTGTCTAATGGCAAAGACCAGTGCCGGATGGCTGTGGCACAGGCGGCTAGGACATGCTGGGATGAAGCTCCTAACAAGCTGAGCAAACATGACTATGTTATAGGCTTGGAAAAGGTAAAGTTTGAAAAAGACAAGCCCTGCAGTGCATGTCAAGCCGGCAAACAAGTTGGAGCTGCTCATCGACCGAAGAACATCATGACTACTTCCACTTCCTTCGAGCTCATTCATATTGACCTCTTTGGTCCAACAACCTATGAGAGCTTAGGAGGTAACAAATATGGCTTTGTCATTGTAGATGATTTCTCTAGGTATACTTGGGTGTTCTTTTTGAAGGAGAAGACACAGGTGTACAAGAAATTCAAGCATCTCATTGTCAGAGTACAAAATGAGTGGAAGGTAAACCTGGTGAAGGTCAGGAGTGACAATGGGAGTGAATTCAAGAACTCCAAGGTGGAAGCATTTCTGGACAAGCATGGGATCAAGCATGAATTCTCAGGTACATATGCTCCACAACAAAATGGAGTGGTGGAAAGGAAGAACAGAACCTTGATAGAGATGGCAAGGACCCTACTAGATGAGTACAAGACTCCACCAAGATTTGGGCTGAAGCTGTCAATACTGCTTGTCACTCTATCAACAGGATATATTTACATTCACTACTCAAGAAGACTCCTTATGAACTGCTCACCAACAGCAAACCTAATATATCATACTTCAGAGTATTTGGTTGTAAGTGCACATTCTTAGGAAAGGCAAATGCCTAACTAAGTTTGAAGTTAAATCTGATGTTAGTATATTCCTTGGTTATTCCACTAACTCCCATGCCTATAGAGTCTGTAACACTTCCTCTAAGGTGGTTGAAGAATTTATAGATGTGGATTTTGATAAGTCTTACGGCTCTCAAGGAGAGCAAGTTGCTATTGATATAGGAAATGAGGATATTCTAAAGAAGTCCACTGGTGAGATCAGACCCACCATCAAGGAGGAGCCTGCCTCACCAAGTGATCAAGAACCCTCTTCTTCATCAATTCTTGAAGACACTGGAGTTCAAGATATAGAGATCGAGTACAACCCAGCCAATGATCAACTGGACTCAGAAGCCTTCATGCACCCAGCTGTGTCACAGGAAGAACTACCGGTGTCACAGACAACTCCATCAGCTGTGACACAGGTAGTTAACCCAGATCCCCATGTGATCAGCCGACTGCAGAAGGATTATCCTGTGGACAACATCATCGGTGCACTAAAAGGGGAGTGACCACTCGATCTCGAATTGCTAATTTTTGTGAGCATTACTCCTTTGTTTCAAATGTTGAACCCAGACCATAGGTGAAGCTCTAAAGGATGCTGACTGGATCATGCCATGCATGAAGAGCTCAATCAGTTTGAAAGAAATGAGTGTGGTCACTGGTGGAAAGACCTGAAGATCATAATGTGATTGGAACCAATGGGTCTTCAGGAACAAGCAAGACACTAATGGACTGGTGGTAAGAAACAAAGCCAGACTTGTGGCTCAAGGGTTCACACAAGTAGAAGGTCTGGACTTTGGGGAAACATTTGCTCCAGTAGCAAGACTTGAAGCCATCAGAATCCTGTTAGCATATGCTGCTCATCACAATATCAAGATTTACCAAATGGATGTCAAGTCAGTATTTCTGAATGGTAAACTTTCTGAACTTGTATATGTTGAGCAAGCCACCTGGTTTTGAGAATGACAAGAAACCATACCATGTCTATAAACTGCACAAAGCACTCTATGGTTTAAAATAAGCACCAAGAGCATGGTATGATACATTAAAAGAATTTCTAATCAGCAATGGATTTAAAATGGGCTTAGTTGATACAACTCTATTCACTAAAAGAAATGGAAAAGAATTATTTGTGTGCCAAATTTATGTCGATGACATAATATTTGGCAGTACTAACCATTCTATGAGTGAAGAGTTTAGCAAGCTGATGACCAAGAGATTGAGATGTCTTTGGATGGAGAACTCAAGTACTTCCTAGGACTTCAGATCCAACAACTAAAGAAAGGGACTTTCATCTCACAAGAAAAGTTCACCAAAGACATCATCACTAAGTTTGGCATGAAGGATGCAAAAGGTATACACACTCCCATGCAAACAAATGGCCATCTGGATCTAAACACTGAAGGTAAGTCTGCTGATCAGAAGGAATTTAGATCCATGATAGGTTCTTTGCTTTACTTGTGTGCATCTAGGCCTGATATTATGCTTAGTGTTTGCATGTGTGCTAGATTCCAAGCTAACCCTAAGGACTGTCACAGAGTGGCAGTCCGCAGAATTCTGAGATACTTAATTCACACTTCAGGGTTTGGCTTATGGTACTCTAAAGGTGCAAACTTTGAGCTAGTTGGCTATTCTCATAGTGACTATGCAGGGTGTAGGTTGACCAAAAAGCACCTCAGGTACCTGTCAATTTCTAGGACATTCCTTAGTGTCCTGGTCATCCAAGAAACAAAACTCAGTAGCCCTTTCCACTGCAGAAGCTGAGTATATAGCTGCTGGTAGTTGTTGTGCTCAATTATTATGGATGAGGCAGACTTTGAAAGATTTCAGCATATCTTTTAATCAAGTACCCCTTTTCTGTGATAATGAAAGTGTAATCAAGTTAGCCAACAACCCAGTACACCACCAAAGATCCAAACACATAGAAGTGAGGCACCACTTCCTTAGAGACCATGTAGAAAAAGAAGATATACAGCTGTGCCATGTAAGGACTGAAAAACAATTAGCCGATATATTCACCAAGCCCTTAGATGAGACTAGGTTCTGTGCCCTGAGGAGTGAATTGAATATCATTGATGTCTCGAATTGAATATCATTGATGTCTCTAACCTGCAGTAAAAGGTTTTGGCTTGGTGTCCAGCTGTTGTGATTTCATCTTAATCATTTGCATCATTATACCTGTGTCACCCACCTGTTTCACAGGTGTGTGCATTGCATCATGCTGAAATCATATCTTGTGGTCTGTAAAGTACACTCTTATGTGTATAAGTTTTTGTCTAGATCAACTCATGTCAGTTTTAGCTTTGCTTGATTGATTTTCTAGCAAGCTGACACTGAGAAGATCATTTAAGGACACTCTGATAGTGCTAATGCTTTCTCTCTTATCTAAATCAATCTATCTTGGTGTTCACTAGATGAAATACTTGTCACCTGAGTCTCCCAGCTGCGTCTCAGGTGAATGCCCTCCAATTCTATAGGCCAGGATATTCATCTCTTCCACCTGTGTCACAGATCCTTATGTCAGCTGTGACACAGCCACTTTATAACCCTCCGGCCTATATAAAGAGTTGCTACGTTCCCACAGGAACCGCTTCCAACTCAAAACCTTCGAACTTCCACCGTGCGCCAAATTTACGAGTTCTCAACATTCTCGCCAATTTCGCTCTCGAAATCTTTTCAACAAGTTGGAGGAAGCATTCCGTGGAACTCTAAACGCTGATTCTTCCGCAGAAAAGCGCAATCTCAATCAAAGTAAGCCTTTGCAAAACCCTACTCTGCGCCCAGTTCTTGTTCTAGGTCTTGATAGACTAATCCACTAGCGCATTGATCTCGATTAGGGTTGGTCTTACTTTTGTGCTGTCATTAGAACTCATCTAGTCTGAGAACAACCAGCAAATCCTTGTCAAACTCAAAATTCCATGAATTTGCTGTCTGCCCCTCGCACATAGCTGTGTCACCGCTAGGGTCTCACCTGTCACACAGGTGTGCCTATTCAACAGGCCAAGACCTCGGTAAAGCCTTAAGTCTTCACCTGTGTCCTCCAATCCTGACACAGGTGTCTAACACAGCTGCTTCTATGCATCAATGAACACCTCTTACCTACTTCTATCTTTTCTATCTTGTTTCTACAGATGTCTGGATCTAGTAATTAGCCTGAAGATATCACAGATGACCTTCCTCTTGCCATCAGAACTCAGATCTTGAAAAAGAAAAACTAAGAAGAATGGGAGACAGAGAAAGCAAGGAGACTTGCTAAGAAACTTGATGCTGAGGAGAAAGCCAAGAGAGCTGCTATAATCCCTTTGTCTCTAGTAGAATTGGCTAAAAAGGAAGCAAAGAAGAAGTCTTGGAAGAGGAAAAATGCCAAATTGAGGTGGCTGCAAAGATTCCTACTCTAGGATGAAAGAGCTTGAAGCTGTAAAAGCCGAAAAGAAGGAAAAGCAAGTACAGGAGAGAAGAATCTTGCAGATGAAAAGAAAGTCAGCATGGCTGAATGTCACGGACCCGGATTGCATAGGGTTAGGGGAACGCGAAGTCGCCAAGGACCGAAGGACCCGTCCGCCCGGTGGCACGGTACCTGCGCCGTACGCACCAAGGTAGAACGATCCGACACCCGCCAGGTGCGAGCCGGCCGGAAGCGACCAATCTTCCCAAAAGCACATACGATTCCATAATCCGGTGAAAAGTCAGAGTCGTTCCCGAATCCTACCACGACAAGCAAGGTCGGAGGAGCCCGGCAATTCCACCCACACCCTAACCTAGCTCGGAAGCTAGTGGGTCGCTCGAAAGCCCGGTAGAACGCCCACACCCTGCCTGGCCGGCACAACATCTCAGCCAGCGGTCACTCAACCAACCTCTGCTCGACTTAGTAGAAATAGTATGGCCTCGATCTTTCACGGCATACCCATACACTTCATATCATTCACGCATTGTGCAGGGGCAGCCCGGATTAACAACTCGGATATCGTCACAAAGCTCTACATTACGATATTAATAATAACAGTCCACGAAGGGACTACATATTACATCAGTCGGTTAACACCGGAAACATATCCGAGTACGGAGAAAATTAACAACAGCGGGAAACAAAATAATAGTCCCACAGCGACATAGTGATCGCTGAACAAACACTAACTATCCCATACATCGAACACAACCGAGGAAACCAGACACGTCAAACATCGTCGACAAGACCACCGCTCACCTGCAAGCTCCAGGGATAACCTGGGTGAGTACGAATGTACTCGCAAGACTTATCCGTGCTTGATTAAATGTCCTACTCATACTAGTGCAACAACAATTAAACATGAATGCTTCTCAGAGTAACAATATACTTAATTATGAAAACAAAGCATAATTAACATGGAGGGAGGACAACTAATCAATATACTACTCAGGCAACCAACCAATCAACATCAATTACTAACACGTTTACTTGCATCATTTTCAATCACTTAGGGTTCAGCCCCTAGATTAATCCAATCTCAACCATCAACACCTAGTTCATTCAATCTCTCGGACCGTTCCGACGATACAACCACTAGCGATATTCGAGAGCATTATCCCTTGGAGGTTGCAAAGCTCCAAGCGGCCTTACCATCCGACATACCCTAGCGTTGATCTCGGCAACGTCCACGTGGTGACAAGGGAAGTAGCCACGCTGGAGTTACCTCAAGGTTGGTATCGCGACAATACTCCCATACACCTGGTCGCAACATGCTCCTCCAGTGATACCAACTTTATCCAGTTGACCCTTTTTCCTTCGGCTCTCACATCTCACCTTAGGTTCAAATATTTAGTTCATCGATTAATTCCAACCATCACTAGGCACACAATACAGCACATCCTAACATGCTAGTTTAGCCGAACTTAACCACAATCTACGAACGACGATACAACATCAACACATGGATAGAATAAGCAAGTACTGAACAAATAAAAGGGATGCAACAAGCTCTGCTTGCCTTCGTAGAACTGTTCTTGTTCTGGCATCTGCTCGTGAGCCTGGAGGTCTCCTTCTTCGTAATCTAGTGCAAGCAAATTGGATATCGAAGATAAGCAACAATGCAATCAATGAATCCAGCATGTATGCATGAGTGTTGATGCAAGGAATGGTACTGCTTAACAATACATCGACATTAGGGTTGATTGGTTGTCCTAAGCTATATGCATGCTCAGATTCATGCGATTACGAATTAGGGTTTTAGAGGTAATCACTTATGGTGAAGTGGGCATTGAACATGCATGTTAATAATTGATTAATATTCTGAACTAATTGACTAGCGCAACTGAAATCAATTAAATCGAAGTTACGATTAATTAGTTATGCACTTGTCGAGTTAGGGTTTACGGGGTTCGACGAATAAAGGAGCTAATACCTAAGACCTATCATGCATGTATTCTTACTGGATTTCAGTGGTTACATATCGTAGTATATCTCACAAGGATTCCAGAAAGGTATAATTTGTCGAGATCGGAGTTATGATGATGAAACTAGGGCTTACGGATCCTCGACACTAACTATCTTCTACCCCAGGTAATATACTGTGCATGTACCCAAACTTAATTTTTGTTTCAGCCATCTTGTAGAGTTTTTCAAGAGCTTCCCAAATACATAAAATTTATCAATTTTGGCCGAGTAGTTTAAAAGTTATGCACATTTGAAAATCTGCTCAAAATCTAACCTTAACCACAGCAACCCTAAATACTGAAGACACCCGAAGTCTACCCCGGATTCATTTGAAATTCCTAAACGCACCGAGATTTCACCCGAGAACTCAGCTCACTAAACCACGTCAGCAGAGATGGGGTCCACTTGTCAACGGGTCAGTCGCTCGGAACGAATCAAACGACGCCACGCGTCGGGCCCCTCTCTCTCTCTCTCTCTCTCCCACCCCTCCTCTCTCTCACTCGGGCCGGCCGGAGCCGAGGCCCAGACGGCGGCGAGGTCACCGGAGACTCGCCGGAGACGGCTCGGGTACACGGTTCTAGTCGGGACAAAGGGCAAAACGACCGGGAGCTCACCGTGGAGGCTATGCGCGCAACCGATGTTCTTGGGGAAGGCTGGCGGAGGCTGGCGCCGGTGAAGGTGGTCGGAGTGGTTCGGTCACCGGCGTCGGGGGTGTTCGGTCGGAGATCTGCAAAAGTAAGCACACCAAGAGGTTCAGGAGGATGAAGGGAGGCTCTGGAGCAAGAAGGTGGAAAGGGAGAGGGACCAGAGCGTTGGGGAGTGCTCGTCGGGGTAGGTGCCGGACTTGAAGACGACGCAGGCGGCTATAGCTTCCTGGGCTCGGACCTGCAGAAAGGGGTGGAGGGGGAGGTGAGGAAGGCTAAGGGGATACGCCGGGGAAGAAGATCGGTTGCCTTGCTCACTGGTGCGCGGTGATTGCTCGTCGGAGCTGCTCACCGGAGAGGAGGGAGGAGCTCGGGAACTTGGGGATTATAGGGTTAGGGTTTCCGATTCGGGAAATGGATGGGGGAACGGAAATGGGCTGTCGGAGAGGGTTTAAATACGGCGGCGAGGGCGCTCGGTACCGCTCTGTCGGAGTCAGGGCGCCGCCCACTCCAGCGTACCGGCGTCGGAGACATGGAGGGGGAGGCCTGACAGCGGGCCCGGGCGCGCGGCAGAGGAGCGGGGGAAGAGTGGGCCGGCCGACTGGGCCGGCCGAGTAGGCCGCCAGCCCGAGTAGGTTAGGGTTCTTCTTTTATTTTATTTTTGATTTTCTATTTTACAGAATCACCCCCTTTGTTATTTTATGTACCATTCTTGCTCCAAATTTTATGAAATTTTTACAGGGACTTTGATATAATATCTAAGATGTTCTGGAGGAGTTTGAACTGGTTGGGTGAAGTTTGACCTAGGTTCCCATCCAAATTCAATTAGGACTTGATTTGGGATTTGTTTTGTGGTATTTCATGTGCCAAAATAGCTCCAAAGGTTATGAAATTTTGGCAGGGGCTTCAAGGTGATTAATGGGACCTCCTGTAAGGTTTGAATTGCTTCGGCCAATGTTTGACTCATGACCCATTCCATTTCCGACTTAGGGTTTACCCTTCAATTAGGTTTTAAATGCGTCCAGGATTCTGAAATTTGTCGAGGGTTTATGGTTTCTACCCTGGGAGCTATGGATGAGCTCATGGGACCTTCTATCTACTAGGATCTGCTCTGCCACTAAACCCTAATTTCCAGCTCCTTAGGGTTTCCGGATTAGGGACGGGGATTCACCGGAGTGTTTGATGACTTCCTCTACCCTTATTAATGATTTGTTATTTTGAGTACTTCAAATAAGTTGATTGGTGTTTTGACATTGTTATTGGAATACTTCAAATAAATTGATTGGTGTTTGTATAAATATCCACCAAGGATGAGATATTAACATATTCTATAAAGTAAAGTTGATATACAACTAAGTTTGAATAAGGTGTGGTCGATGGTAATGCCATGTATGCATGAATGCGGAGCAAATACCTATTTATCGTAAAGTGGGTATTACACTGAAGCTAAGAGAAGAAGCAGAAGAGAAAGCTAAGAAAGCTACTACCAAAGATGCAGCTATCAAAGCTAAGAGGGCGCCAGTTGTGGACACCCTAAAGAGAACCAGAGCTGCTGGTGGACCAGCTGATCTTTCTTTGAGCAAGTTCCTAAGAAGCCTCAGTCAGAAACTATAATTGAAACCAGCAAGAATAAGAAACAGCAGCAAGAAGAAGAAGAGGCTGCATGGAGAGCCGAAGCTGAGAAAAGAAAATCTCACAGTGCTCTAGCCAGGGAATTGCATGATTTAGTTGGGAAATTGCCGCTACTTCAGGAGCTGAAAGAGATTGCTCTAAATTCAAGAATTCAATATATCAGAAAGTAATTTTTAACTCATCTGATGCTCCCAAAGATGTATCAGTTCAAATGGATATATGGAAGAAAGACAAGGCAATCATGAAGAGCTTCATGAGTTGCTGAGAAAAGAAGAGAAAGCTGTAGGAGTTGAGAAAATAGATCTGATTCTACAAATGGAACTCCTTGCATCTCAGCTCTCTTTGCAGTACAAAGAGCTATGAGCAAATATCCGATAACAAGTTGCAAAGAAGGATAGATGCCCTCTCAATGGAATTGATCTCCTGCTCAGATAAAGCTCGTAGAAGGTCTTGCAGGATGAGATAGCTGCAGTCAGTTTGAGGATTATCAGGTTATATTGTTCAACTGCTCCTATCTCAGCAGTTCCTCTTCACAAGAAAGTGCTCCTGCCCTTCAGCCAATATGCCAGCTGAGTCTCAGGCAGTATCCTCAGCTGGGCTAGAGATTGTTCTCGGCAGATGTAGAGTTAGACTCCAGTGGAAAGCTGCTCTTGAATCTATAGAAGATATTCTTGCAGAGCTAGACTCCAGTGGAAAGCAGCTAGAAAAGAATCTAGATGATTCTATGACCCAGCTCAGAACATCTTTCGATGCTATCCACCTGTGGTCACAAGTGGCCAGCCCAGTCAAATCCTGCTTGCAGACCTACCAGAGGAAGAAGAGTAGAAAATCTTCAAGTTCTACCAGTGTAGACACTCTCTCTTCGTTGGATGTTAACATATCAATGTCTCCTCACGTTTTCTTGTGTCTGAGACTAAAGAGCAAGCAGCTACAGAGGCCTTAGTGCCTGTTCCTCAAAAGAAGGCTAGATCTGCATCGCCTTCCACAAAGCCTACCAAGCATCAAGTCCGCAGCTGTGTCAACTAGCTGTCTCACAGGCACAAGAAGCTCCAGCTTCAGAATCTCACCGGTCTCCATCACCTGTGCCACCGCCAGCTAACCCAGCTCAGTCAGTTCAGGAACCTGTGTCATCACCTGTGGCACAGGCAAGTAGTCAGCTGAGCAAGAGGAAGCTTTGAGAGCTCATCTGATGATGGTAGAGGAGTGTCTGTAACTCCTCCAAGGCCAAGAGCAGCCAGAGCTGATTCAGATGAAGATTATCAAGCAGAGAGCTCATCTCCAAGTGCCAAATCAGCTGAAGATGCAGAAGAAGAAGAGGAGCATGAGGACAGCTCTCCTAGTCACTCAGTTGGATCAGAGGACTTAGAGACAAAATACCATTTCATATTCTCCTATGCTCTAAGAATAGAGGCAAATCAAATGCAATTCATCTCAAAAGCTGCTGCTAAGAAATTGCCCAAGAGTGATCCAAAGAAGTCAAAATGCAAAGTTGCCTCTATGAGACCAAGTTCATTCATAAGGATGAGGTCAACAAACCCATACTTCTCTGAAGATCAGGAGTTCATAGATTCAGTCTGCTCAGACTCCAGATTCCATAATGAACATCAAAGGGGAGTATATCATGAGATTCTTGCATCAAAAGGGTTTGTGGATTGCAAGGCCATAGATTGGTCAGCTATGACAGATTCAAGGCTGAGGGCAGTTCCATCTCTGATTCAAGGCCTCAGGTCTTGACTTCTTATGCAATCTCTAGCAAGATTATGATCCTGAGATCATAAAAGGAGTTCTATGCCACAGTATGGATAGAACAAGAAAATCAGGATGTTATGCTCTGGAAGACAAGAGGTCAACTGCTTTCTATCACAGCCCCAGAGTTCAACAGTTAATGCTGCCCCTCTTGAACCAGGATGCCAAATCTGTTCAAGCTTGCACTAGTTCCAAATGAAGTGAGAAGAAAATTCTACCCAAGGAACTTCAGATTCCCTAACAAAGCCCCTTCAGATCATGTTTATTCAAAGGGATAACCATTACAGCAAAGCATCTGATTAAAATACTCAATATCACTCTTCAACCCAAAGGGGGAAACACAGATGCAGTCTACAATGCAACCTGGCAAATATTGGTGCACATAGCCAAGAATCAGCACTTTGATATAGCCAGATACATATTTCATGAGATAGATGCTGTATCTAAGGACAAAAAGGCTAAGCTGAGGTATGGATCGTACATCATGTACATGATCCTTCAAAGAACAAGTCTTCTGGATTCCAACTTTGATTTCTCTGTGAAGTCTACCAAAACCCAGCTTAGACCTCAGGCAGATGATAATCTAGATGAGGTGGCAATTCCTACTCTTTTTGGAGAATCTCCTGAACCAGCGTGTGCCAGCGCCCAGTTACACGCTGATCAACCTGATGCTCAAAGGACCTCTCCTGTTCCTTGCACAGTCCCCACCGGTGTCACAGCTACTGCTCCTGTGTCAGACACAGCTGAGTTTCCGCCTGTGTTACAGGAAGCTGATGATGACACCCCTCGCTAGATGCTGTCAGCGCCTATCAGAACAAGGTCATGCCCGTTCAGTTTGCTGCTCTGTGTCGAGAGAATCGCCAGCTTCGAGAAGAGGTTGCTCATCTGAAAGACAATGTGGGTCAATTCAAGCTCAGCTCTCCGATGTCTCCAACCAGCATTCCGAAGTGCTTCAGCTGCTCAAGTCCAGTCTTCTTGAACCCTCTCTTTCCCTTAATTCCTTTTTGGGTGTTTTAGTGTCAAAGGGGAGAGAATGGTGTAAAGGGGGAAGTGGTGTAAGGGGGAGAGTTTTTGCATGCTATTATGGGAAGGGTAATTTTTTTTTGCAAAATGATGTATCAAGACTTGGTTCTTCTCCTGTATCTTATGTCTTGATAACATTGTATCTCTTGTGCATTCTTATGCTCTGTTTGTTTTTCTTATGCTCTGATGCACATTTGCTCTGATATACATATGCCATTTTGCTCTGATATACATTTGTTTGATATGCTTGCTCTGATTAATTATGGTAATATGCTCCGTCATGAATCTTCATATTTTAATCTGAGCATCTATATCAATATCTGCTTCAGTTAGATAATGCTCTGATCATACATCCAACATATCTAAACTGATAAGAATGCAAGCCATCAGAAAATACTTCCCATGCTTAAAACTTGTAAACTGTGCATCTCTTATTAAAAACAAATCTCTTATGCATAGATTTAGGGGGAGTATATTCTATCAACATACACATGTATCCATTTTTCAATCCTACATTTTTGAATGTGTAAAGTTTGGGTTGCCACTAACCACCAAAATGGGGGAGATTGAAAGATCACTCTAGGCCCTAATATGGTTTTGATGGTTAATGGCAACTTAAACTGGAATCTAATGTTTACAATGAGTGTAAGCAGAGTTTACAGGTTCCATGAAGAAGGACTATCCTGTAAAGGATGGTCACCAAAAAGAGTACAAGGTGGTTTCAAGTACAAAGAGATGGCTGTGCTGAGGCAGCTGTGTCACAGCTAAGAAGAAGCCGGTGCTGTGCAAGGAGCTGCAAGCAAGGTGATGGTGGCTTGATGCGTCAAGGGCCGTGACTTCAGTTGGTGGCAGGTAAAGCCTAGATTTGCTAGTTTCTTTGAGTCCATAGGAATCACCCGTACTATCAAGAGGGATGAAACAGTAGCAGTTGTCTAAGGGAACCTTGCTCATTGCTCAGAGTGTTGGTCAAGGGGATTGATGTTTTGAGGTCAATTGCCCTGTGTCAATAGCTTTGCACAAAGTATGAAGCTGTTTTGTGTTAGTGCTCTGCACTACTAACAGTGAAAACCCTAGAGCTTTAGGCACCTGTGTGACACAGCTGTGTCACAGGTGGTCTTCCGCTCTATGACTCAGGTACATCTCTGTACCAGGGGAGAGCTTGAAATGCTAAGGTACCTGCACTGCGATAGGCGGTCTGATTTGTCAGAAGTCTGTCGGAGGTTCTCTCCTTATAGGTATTAGAGTTTGACGTATGCTGAGGGCATGTCATGTGCCAGGACTGGGTTGAGTAGTGCGGCTATCACCTAAGGGTTCACCTGTGTGTGCCCGCCGGTGACACAGGTGTCGGTCTGCCTGAGCCGGGTACAGTTGGCGTAGTGTGTAGCTGTGTCACCGGTGGCTGACACCAGTGGCTCACTTAATCCTACGTGGCAACAGGGTAACGGTCAGGTGCCTGAGGACCCTATATATAGGGGACCAGGGGAGGACTTCGTTCTCAACCTTGCTCAAACCAGTGAATCACATACGACCATTGCAAAGCCTCCAACCACTCAACAAGAGCTAAAAGCCTAAGGGTTAGTCCGAGTGAGTTTGTGAGCTTTGAGCACGAGCAAAGGTTCCTCCAAGAGATTGCTGCTGCATCATCTGTTACTCTTGGAATGTCTGCTCCTAGGCGGGTGTAGGAGTGCTGATATCACCCAAGCTTGTGTGGGCTGAATCAGTAAGTTTGTGAAGGAGCATCGAGGTCATCCTGCTGCAAGGCAAAAGGACCTCCACAAGCAAGGAAGAGGCCTGAACGTCAGGTACTCGGAGGACAAGCACGATTTAGTGCTGACTATCTCTTTGGAGTAGTCTCTCCAACGGAGACGTACCTCTCTGAAAAGAGTAGGGAACTTCGGGATAAATCCACTTGTCTCTCTCTGAGTGCTTAGTCTATTTCCTCTAGCAGCTATATTCATTGCATGCTTATATGATCTGAGACTTTCTTGTTCACCTTATTCAGATCTGCTTTATACCTACTTAATCAGCTTTCTGCCTGCTTGTTCTAGCTGTGTCTCAGGTGTTATAGATGTTCATCTTTTATACCTGTCTTAGTCACCTGCTTCGCAGCCACATTACTTGCTTACCAGTGCTAGGTTATTAGATCACCTGTGTGACCCATCTGTGTGACAGCCACGTGCTATTTTACTTGTTATATTTCACCTGTGTTAGGAACCTGTCACACAGCCAATTAAATCTGATAATCTGCTAAGTCAATAACTGGTTAAAAAGATTAAAACTAAGTAATTTTAATTAGCCTCCTATTCACCCCCCCTCTATTCGGCACCCTTGGTCCTTTCATCATCTACACGGGTTGATCCAAGAGCCCTCAGCTGATTGGTGATGATAGTGAGTCTTGAGAACAAGGAGTTGATGTCTTACCATGTTCATACTCAAACCTCTTAAGCTTTGATTCTAGCAAGCTTCTCTTAGACTTCTTCAGAGTGTTGCTGCCCTCATAAATCTGCTCCAAGGTATCCCAGATTTCCTTGGTAGAGTCCATTGTGCTGACTCTGTTGAAATCATGTTCTTGGAAACCCACGAATATAGCTGTGACAGCCCTTGCATTATTCTGAATATTTCTCTTGTCATTGATGCTTGGTATTATGGTGTCTTCCAACTTGTAACCTGTATTCACAACTTCCTAAACATCTGGATCTATGGCGATAAGATGCATTTGCATCTTTCTTTTCTAGAATGCATAGTTAGTTCCATCAAAGATATGGATTTTACCCTCATAGCCCGACATCCTTTAAACTCTGGCTGTTAGGCCAATTCAAAGAGCAACCTACTCTGATACCAATTGAAAGGATTGTAGGTACCGACTAGAGGGGGTGAATAGGAGGCTAACCAATTTTAAACAATTACTTCAATTTTTCAAGATTAAGGCTTAACAGTTGAAGGGTTCAGCTAGCTGTGTCATAAGTCAGATGCTCAGGCAGTATTTGATATGTAAATTAACACACAGCTATCACACATGTGCCACTGAAACCTAAAACTGCCACTGCCTTTCTTCTATCCCCAATCCCCACCCCGCTAACTCCCAAACACCCTGCTCTCCACGCGCCCTTAGCCGCCGCCCTTCCCCACTCCCTCCACCCCGTGACTGTCGCCTGTTCAGGCCGCCGCCACCCTCCCCCTGTGGCAGCCGAGCTCCGCACGCCCTCCCCCCGGCAATCAAGCTACGCGCACCATCCCTCTGTGCCGGCCGACCTCCCCATGTTGTCCCGTCCGCACCCGCCAACCTCCCTTTCCCTCCGGCTTGCTGCGCAGATCTAAGCTCTGGCCTCCCATCCGTCTGCAGCACCCGCAGGTCACTGGCACATCGCCCCACCACCGAGCCCCGCCCTTCCCCATCTGCAGCAGACCGCAGGTGGCGGCCACAGCGCCCCCACCCTTGAGCTCCAACCTCCCGCCTGTCTGCAGCAGCTACCCTCCCCCCGAGCTTCGACCCGAGTGTCCCTGAGCTGGCAAGGCCCGCATGGCACGCCCGAGCTTTGTGTCTCGACCTCTCCCAGTCTAGCTCTGCCTGCTGCCGCCATCCCGAGCCACCAAGCAACCGGTACAGCTGTGCCTCTCATTACCGGACCAACCCCGAGCACGTCCTCCTCGGTCCAGCCCCGACCCATCGCCCTCCGAGTCGTGGACAGTGCCCATGTCGCCATCAATGACAGGTCAGTGCCCGTCCCTAAACCTCCTGTATCATTTGTGCAATTGCATGTTCTTCTGTCCATACTTGCATAAATCATGGCAAGATCTGGTAGAAGCTCTTAGATAATTTTGTATATTAACATTGATGCATGATTACTCAGTTAAAAATGCGTGCAAGAAGCAAGAACTTAGGTCATTTTCTATCCCAAGAAGAAAGCAAATTTGTTCTATTCTTAGTTAGGGCAGGGAAAGATGTCACCTAAGCTTCACCTATGCACATGATCTAAAATGACATGTTACATAAGATGTTTTGCTAGATATTTGAAGTTATGAGTTAGGTTATTTCTAAACATTCTAAGCTTTCCCTGATATGTCACCTAGATCAGATGCTTTGCGTCCTGCTCTTTTGCATCCTATGCAAAATTGTGATGCAAAGAAACATGATGCACATGTGGTTGCAAACCTTTGAAGAATGTGAAGATGGCAATGGTTCTTCGGGCTACAACAGTTCCAGGTTTCATGGTGAAAGGATCGTAGGTGCCGACTAGAGGGGGGTGAATAGGAGACTAACCAATTTTAAACAATTACTTCAATTTTTCAAGATTAAGGCTTAACAGGTTGAAGGGTTCAGCTAGCTGTGTGACAGGTCAGATACTCGGGCAGTATTTGATATGTAAATTAATACACAGCTGTCACACAGGTGCCTAACACAAGTGAACTAACAACCCTAAGCAAATGTGAAAGACAGATAGCTGTGTAACAGATAACTTGCAATGATATGGGACAAGCAATAAGACAATTGTGACACAGCTAAACTGACACAGGCAAAGAGTAAAAGAAATAGCTAGATTATGTATATCAGTGAATCATACAAGCATGCGACTAGATGAGCAAGTAAATGTAGAATGAAAAATACTCAGAGAGACATGGGATTTTTCACCAAAGTTCCCACTCTTTTCAGAGAGGTACGTCTTCGTTGGAGAGGCTACTTCGAAGAGATAGCCAGCACTAAATCATGCTTGTTCTCCGAGTACCTGAGCTTTCAGGTCTCGTGCCTTAGCTTGTGGAAGTCTTTCTTCTTCTTGTAATGGCTATTATCCTTCTTCTTGACTGGACAATCAGCAGCAAAATGACCTTCCTTACCACACTCAAAGCATTTGTTGTCCTTGACCAGCTTCTTGCCTTTGAATCTGTCAACTCAGCCAAACTGCTTCTTCTTCTTATAGAATTTTCTAAAGTTTCTTGTGAGCAGATTTAGCTCAGTTTCTTCACCACTAGTCATCTCCTCATCCAGCTCTTCACTACCTTCACTTTCTGGTTGTGAAGCTGAGGGAGTAATCTTCAGTGCAATATTCTTCTTGAGTAAGGAGGATAGGCTATGCTTGCTTTCCTGCCTAATCTCCATCTCATGTGTTAGTATCCTTCCTAACACTTCTATGGGCTTCATCTGATCAAAGCCGTCTTTCTCTTTCAGCATCAGTACAAGAGTTCTGTAAGGCTTTGGTAGCACTAACAGAAACTTCTTGATCACATCTTCATCATCAACTCGGTTTGATCCAAGTGCCCTTAGTTGATTTGTGATGATGGCGAGTCTTGAGAACAAGGAATTTATGTCTTCACCATGTGCATACTCAAATCTTTCAAGCTTTGATTCCAGCAAGCTTCTCTTGGACTTTTTAGAGTGTTACTGCCCTCATAGATCTGCTCTAAAGTATCCCAGATCTCCTTGGCAGAGTCCATGGTACTGACCCTATTGAAGTCATGTTCTTGAAGGCCCATGAAGATGGTTGTGGCAGCTCTTGCATTATTCTGGATATTTCTCTTGTCGTTGATGCTTGGTATTATGGTGTCTTCCAACCTGTAGCCTGCATTCACAGCCTCCCAAACATCTGGGTCTATAGCGATAAGATGCATTTATATCTTTCTTTTCCAGAATGCATAGTTAGTTCCATCAAAGATAGGGATTTTACCCTCATAACCCGACATCCTTTAAACTGTAGTTGTTAGGCCAATTCAAAGAGCAACCTACTCTGATACCAATTGAAAGGATCGTAGGTGCCGACTAGAGGGGGGTGAATAGGAGGCTAACCAATTTTAAACAATTACTTGAATTATCAAGATTAAGGCTTAACAGATTGAAGGGTTTAGCTAGCTGTGTAACAGGTCAACTACTCAGGTAGTATTTGATATGTAAATTAACACATAGCTGTTACACAGGTGGCTAACACAGGTAAACTGAAAGCCCTAAACAGGTGTATATGATAGATAGCAGTGTAACAGGTAACTGGCATAGATATGAGATAAGCAATAGAGCAACTGTGACACAGCTAGATTAACACAGGCAATGAGAGAGAAGTATAGCTAAGTTATATATGACAGTAGATCACATAAGCATGCAAATCAAATGAGCAAGTAAGTATAGAATGTAAGGTACTCAGGGAGACAAGGGGTTTTTCACCAAAGTTCCCACTCTTTTCAGAGATGGTACGTCTCCGTTGGAGAGGCTACTCCGAAGAGATCGCCAGCACTAAATCGTGCTTTGTTCTCCGAGTACCTGAGTTTTCAGGTCTCTTTCTCTTGCTTGTGGAAGTCTTTCCGCCTTGCAGCAGGTAGACCTCAAATCACCTTCACAGACTACTGTACCAGCCCACACAAGCTTGGGTGGTCACAGCAACTCCTACGCCTGTCTAGGAGTAGACACTCCAAGAAAGAATCTGCAGCAACAACTCTTGGAGGAACTAGTGCTCTCTGCTCAAAGCTCTAACTCTCAATTGAACTAAGACTTACGAAGGTTTGCTTGTGTTCAGGAGAAAAGAGGTTTGCAATGGTCGAAATGGATTGCAGAGCTTTCGTAAATAGAGGCCACAGGCACCTGACCGTTACACTCATGCCACGTAGGATTAAGTGGCTCACCGGTGACAGGCATCGGTGACATAGCTAATCACAATACACAGCGGTAACCGGCTCAGGCAGACCGACACCTGTGTCACCAGAAGCTGACACAGGTGAAACGCTAACTGACATAGCCTCACTACTCAGCCCGGTCTTGGCACATTACATGCCCTCAGCACACACACTAACTCTGATGCCTACTCCGGAGATTACCTCCGACAGTCTTCTGACTCGACAGATAGCCTATTGCAGTGTAGTTTTCTTAGCATTTACAAGCTCTCCCCTAGCACAGAGATGTACCT
>JAGXJF010005872.1:0-198331 GCA_019208055.1 Stipa capillata | reverse complement strand
GATGGTGCCGTGGTGCGGATTGCAAGCCATCAAAGAAGGTGATTTTGCCGAGGAGCCGCTCGAGGATCTAAAACCACTCTCCATTAGTGCTTTAGGAAACAAGCGGCTGATCTGAGCAGCGGTAGCTAATTAGATCGCAGAACAGATTAAACTGGAACAAACTAGAGGCCGCCTATCGAACAGAGAAATGGAACTCCAACAAAAACAGGTGGAGTCTTGGAGATGTATATCAAAGCAAAAGAAAAAAGAAAACTTGCTTGCGGATCTAGATCGAATAAAACAGATGAAGATAGCAGCAGCAGCTCGTATATGCTACACTGAAAAAGAAAAGAAAAGGCTAGCTGAATAAAAGATGAACAAATCAATCTGAGGAGGCTAACGTATAGTGCCAACTGGTGCAAGTATCCGTTTGTGTTCCTGCCCCGGGACCCCTGCCGTTATATAGCTTTTTACGTTGGGAAAGGCGCATATGTGAGTAGGTCGCGTGCAGTGCCGACAGGGCAGCGTGCGCAGGTACCGCGACACCCGAGGACGGGCGGCCGCCGGCCGTGCGGCGCTGGCCGTCGGATCGGCGCGGCGTCGCCGGGATGCCACCCGCCCGGTCGGCGCGTGCTGCGTGCGTGCGCTGGGGTGCGTGCGTTTTCGCGTTTTCTTGGGTGGCTTGCACGTTGCCGGCCGGCAGCGCGGGGGTTTGTGTAAGTTTGGACGGTGGTCACCTGTCTGCGCTGGGCTACGACGTCGTACTCGGACGACGTTGTTGTCTCCGACGGGCGGCGACGTCGTCACCTCGTGTAGAAGATGCCTTTATGAACACCAATTTACATCTGACGTCGAAGACGCAAGGAAGTGCAGCGGTGCTCCTGCTCCTGCTCCTTCTAGGAGACGGAAGATGACCAGACGAGAGTGGGCCTTGTTGGGCCCAGGAATTGGGAGCGGGCCAGTTGTACATACTGCTTCGGGCCAGGACTGTCTAAGGAGCCGAGCTCGAGCAAGCCCCGGTACTCTGTAGGCTCAGCTCGGCTCGCCTCGATCGAGTTTAAGATGGTTTTCGGGCTTGCTGTCAGGCTTGAGCCTGGCTTGAACAAAGCTCACGAAATTGACAAAGCTCAGTTATTAAAGAAAAATCAATGTTCATTATAGAAACAGAGTAAGTCGACAAAGTTCAGGTATGTTTGAGCTCGAATTGGCCAAGTAAGGGCGTGATATAAAAAAAAATGTTCTCTCATATGAAAAATAAGTTTGATGAAGCTCCGCAAAGTAGCCAAAGTCACATAGATATCTATATATAAGAAAGTTGTTAGACTTCTCAGTAAAATAGTGTGCCACATCATTATTGAAGGTGTGGCCAATTTTCAGCCATCCGATCTTGGAGTAATCTCACAAGATCCGTCGGATCTTCCCTCTACGAATTATCATCCAGATCCTCCCAAAATATTCGCACTACTATCATTTACAATCAGGTCCTCCCACTTAATCTCACCTTCCTTTTAGCCTTTGTCCCTGCCCATCATCTTGCGCTGCACCGCCACCACGCCCGCCCACACGGCGGCGGCGCAGCCGCCTGCACCTTCCTGGCGCTTCAACTCCTCCTCCTCCTTTATGGCCGCATCAACCCTCCCCCTCTTTGGCGCTTCACCCTTCTTCGGCCACCTCCCGCTATCTCTTCCTGTGCCGTACCGCTGGCTCCTCCACACGTAGGGCGTTGCGCTCGGCCATTCCCGGCGTGGTGACCGGGTTCGACGAAGACGCGGTGGGGCTAGAGGTTGATATCACGGTAACAGCAGAATCATGGCCCGCCAAGCCTGAACTGGCGACCACTGCCGACGTCGGGCTCGCCATGTCGCCCTGCGGCAGGCCCCATGCTCAGCACCGTTCCTGCGGAGCGTGGACACCTCCTTCCCTCATCCTCAGGTACAGCCGCTCCCTCCTCTCTCTCTCTCTCTCTCTCTCTCTCTCTCTCTCTCTCTCTCTCTCTCTCTCTCTCTCTCTCTCTCTCTCTCTCTCTCTCTCTCTCTCTCTCTCTCTCTCTCTCTCTCTCTCTCTCTCTCTCTCTCTCTCTCTCTCTCTCTCTCTCTCTCTCTCTCTCTCTCTCTCTCTCTCTCTCTCTCTCTCTCTCTCTCTCTCTCTCTCTCTCTCTCTCTCTCTCTCTCTCCTCTCTCTCTCTCTCTCTCTCTCTATCTCTCTCTCTCTCTCTCTCTCTCTCTCTCTCTCTCTCTCTCTCTCTCTCTCTCTCTCTCTCTCTCTCTCTCTCTCTCTAGAATTGGTTACTGCATTTCTGTAATACTGATAGAGCTCACTAAAGGTGTCAGTTCATTCAACAGACATAGCTCTATATGTAGACTTTTCTCTGCAAATACGAAGTCCTTTATAATTATAGCCTTCGGTTCCAAATTAGAATTGCAATGAGGAATGACACCCAGCTGAAACGCTTAATGATTTCTTTCATGTTTTTCTTCTAGTGTTCAGATTGAATTGCACGTGCTTCTTCCAATGTGTTTTTTCACGTTCTGAGTAGTCATTGCACAGAGCTGAACTACAGAGCCACCTCAGTATTTGCTATAAAAAAAATCAAAATTATGAAATCTAGAATTATGCATATTATTTTATTAGTTGCTGCTGCCTTCCCTACCTTTTTTTGCGGTAAGCAAGTCCTTTTGTTGTCTACAGGCGTATTAGGCTCACATCATCCTTATTAACTTTGCATAGAACACAAATAATCTGTTTTGTTCATTCGTGTTCGAAGGTTGATCCATTTGCAATTTTTGTTTTCTCTGAGCCAAAATCACATGCTCCTAATAAATGTAGTTCCTGCTGTACATTGAACTTATTGATCATTTTATTTTTTTTGGGCTAAGGCACATCTCTCTCTGTCGTAGCGGGTAGAAGCTAAAGCTAAAAATGCTTGTCTTATTGCTTACTCTCCCATTTTGCTTCTTTTATGAACTCATTAAGCGCGGGAAAAATATCCAGTGACATGAATATTTCCCTGTTTGATCTATCTTTGTTGAGATAGTTTATTGCCTTTATCATTTTAGTCGGTGAAAAGACATGTATTCCTTCATCATTTCAGTTGCTTCGTAGATGATGATTGGAATTCTAAACTTAGCATTTAAGATCTATGTAGATCAAGTTTTATATCTTGACGTTCTTTGAAACTCAAGCACCTAAAATCTTTCTGTGTTGATTTTATATCTTGGTGTTATTTGAGAGATGCTAGAATCTATAGTAGATTGGTTTCGGCCACATCCTAAAATATGAAATTTGTCTTGGAACAAGAATCATATTCTTACTTTTGTGAAAACTTACACACTATATCGTTTTCAGTTTGTTAAGACTACTTTCTTCTCTTTCAGTTGCAGGCTCACATGCTGTCAGAAAATCTAAAAGGCCATTATATTAGCTTTGCTTCATTATTGCAGCAAAGATATTGACCTAAGTTATACTCCTTTGGGAAAAAAGTTTGTTGATGTGTCCATAAGTATCTCTTGGTTCTTTAAAATTCAGGTTAGAAAAAAATTATTCTTTATTGCCTCTCTAGCTGCTTTGCGCTCTTTGTATTGTTGCATTTCGTTTATTCTATTGGTGTTAAGATCTACTAGTTGAGCTAATAGAGAAATATATGTTAAATTTTTCTTCACTACCCACTCCAAGATGAATGATCAAAAGACAGAAGACCATTGTTCTGTTTACCTATGTACTGATATTAGAATTTTCCCTAAAAGTAGTATACTGCAAAGGGTTAGCTGCTACTTGATATAATTTTATTCTTTGCCTTATTTGGAATGCAACACCAGGTTAGGCTTATTAACGCTGCCTCCACGTATATAGAATAAAGTGTTATCCAGGCATACTCCTAGATTCTTTCTTGGTAAGTTTTTTCTTTTCATTTTGATATGCAAAGAACTTTTCTAAATAAATGTTAATAAGAGCACCTAGAAGATGCAATAAGGGGAACATAGTAGGAAAGATCTATAAGATATGAGCTACATCGTTCCATTTATTCATATATAAATATCTTGTATATGATATGTATGTATATATATATATATATATAGAAAAAACTTGCCACATGATTAATTCTAGAGCTATTGTCTTCAATTTGGTAAACAAAATTTCTTTTATTCCCTTTTAGTGTAGCTTCTTGCCATCAGAAAATTGAAGTAATTGCAGGAGATATGGAAGAGATTGGACCGGACTTTTGAGTTTCAGATCGCATCTACTGATGACAAGGAAAAGCAAAGTGATTCTCAAGCCTTGCTCTTTTGTGTTGTTCAGAATACTGTTGGTGCTCTTGCTTATGCCACTGGACTGTTTTTTTTTCCATATATCAGCTATAACCACATCTACAGGTGTTGGCGCACTAGGCTTGAAGAAAACTATAACCATTCATTTTCCTTATCAGACAGCCGGAGAGGTACACAAACTGAGTTTGTTATCTTTGACTAATATGAGGTAGAATATTTGAAGCTATTCACCTAGAGAAGCTTCTGAGTTATCCATCATATGGTTTTGCTCAAGTCCTGTATGTTTAGAGAATATAATCTCCCATATTCCATTTTTTTTCCGTGACCAAATTAAACATTAGTCTTATCACTTTCTGAGTTCCTTATATTTCTCCGCATAACTTTGATTCAGCTTGTGAAAAACTATAGCACCATGACTCTCTTCTAGTTATGATGTGCACTGTTCTTATCATTCTCTAGATTTATGACAGCAACAACCTTCTGATTAATGCTTGGTAAACATTGCTATTGGACGAGCATGGATCCTTCAGAAGACCTTTTTCTATAAGATGTAAATGTGCCCAGATATCTTTTTATTGAATTTGACATTAATTTGAACCGGCGCGCTTTCTTTGTGTGAGATGCATGTCTTCAAATTGGTGGGTTCAGCTGTTTCCATTTACAGCGAAACAGTGCACTAACATAAATATATATCTGTAGTTGCTTCAGCTGTTTCCATTTACAATTGAACTTGGCAGCATTTTGTTCATTCAATCTATATAGCTGAAAGGCAAGAATACTTCGACCAGTCTTTACATCACTACAAGATTACTGCCGCTTAACTTTAATTTGTCACAGGCAGATTTACCTTCTTTTCTGTAGTCACACCTAAATAGGTCCTAAACCACTAATATAGTGAAATGACACAACAACAAAGTGAATCATAAAGTAGCTATGGTACGGACTACGGAGCACTGTAAGAGATGACTGCCAGGGAGAAGGAAGCGATGACATGGGCGGTGGTGGAGTCGATTTGAGGCATGCAGTTGATGCTGGTGCTCTTCTTCAGGGCAGATGCAGATTGGTTCATCAATTATTAGTTGTTAATTTTCGGCGTGCTATTGGAATTCGTTTTAGAAATTGTGATAATGTAAAATGCTCAAAATGATATATTTGTTGCTCTCGAATTTGCCAAGGTCCA
This sequence comes from Stipa capillata, assembly GCA_019208055.1. Taxonomy (NCBI): domain Eukaryota; kingdom Viridiplantae; phylum Streptophyta; class Magnoliopsida; order Poales; family Poaceae; genus Stipa; species Stipa capillata. Next base: position 192,907 of record JAGXJF010005872.1, on the reverse strand, counting down.
ACGAACAAAGATGAATTCTTCTCATTTCAAGTGCCATGGATACCACCTGTTGAATGTGTGTTGATAGTTGAGACATCACTGTCTATTGTCTTCAGAGATAAATAATTGGTGTATTTTTTGCTATCATATTCTGTCTCAAGAATGACAATTTTTTTATAACAATGGACCTTTGTTTTAATTTTGCTCAGTGGTTATTCTTCGCCTATTTATGTTGACTCCGGTGCGTCAAGTACATCTATGTTTCCTCATTTCTCTTGGTCGTGTATAATCTTCTGCACTATATTACTGATTAAACCAGTTATTGCATTGTATATTGCACTTTTGGCCCTTCCTTCCTTGGTCTTTTTTGTTGCTATCGTTCAGTGCATTTTTAAAAAAATTGGTGTTAGCCACTTCAAAATGGTATACAGATGAGATGTAGAAAGACGTAAAGATTGTCATGAATTACACAGAAAATAAGGTCCACGAGATTATAGATAGACTTAACGTCGTGCAGTCATGCGGGCCTTTCAGCTAGTGCGTGCAGAGTTCCGGACGAATCAGCTCGAGCCTATGTGCCGGACGTTTTATATGCTTCACTCTTGCTGCACATGAGATATGCTCAGCCGTTTATCCTATCAGACAATTCGGACCCGACGTCATTTTCAGACGCAGAATCCAATAGGGGCGACAGCGAAAGCCATTTGTCTGCCTGGCGCTAAAGTAGCCGGTGCATACATGCACGTAGGTGCAAGCAGTGGAACCGAGGACATCATGCGTAAGAAGCAGCTGTCCTGGTCAAAGGAGAGTGCTAATTTTGCTGGGCAATCTGAGGACCTGAAGCATCCACGTCGTTCTCCCCCTGTTGCACGGAGGGACACGCGTTTGTCCGTATCTAGATGACGAAATAAGGTCTCGGTTTTGACTGGCTGCATGAATCGTAGATTGGTGCCTGGCGGTTAATATCTTGGCCGCTAAGCCATGCAACTTTTTAATCGGCTAAAATCGCAGATGCTCTTGTTCGCTGGCATTTGGCCACTTGGCACAGAGCCTGTCGTCGCGTAGGCTCAGTTCATTTCATTTTCCATTAACCTGTCACAGCGAAAGGGACGGACGTAGCTACTGTTGTATTTCTAGTTGTGCGAACTCAAATATAAATTCGGCAGAGGCAACACTCCGAACGTATGGATTTACAGAAATTCGTTGGGAACGATATATTATATATATATATATAGTAGCAAAGCGACCTAAGTCTATGTATGTAACACGCAGTTGTTTTCATATTGCCGTGGAAATTAAACTATTATATAAATTCACGCAAATTAGCTCACGGCTTTTTACATTACATAACATTTAATCCCAAGCTATCTGCCATGATTCATGAAAGACATAACGATACACGCTTGACAGTATGCGTGTATATAGAGTGAGACATGGGATCTCTTGGTTCAGACGTCAGCAGTATCGAGCACACACCTACCTACGACTCACCCCACTAGCCTCATCATAGCTGCACCCATCTCGAGCACCATCACTCTTTTAACAATCACCTTCGATCACGTCTCGTCTCTTCCTCTCTCTCACGCAAGTCTGTAGCCGCCATTAACCAAGCACGTCATCACCATCATCTACTCTCCCTTTGTGAGCAGTCCCGTCACCAGCACCTCCACCACCTCAACACGGTGCCTTACCAATGGTTCCGCTTCCAAATCTGGCAGCCTTGACGGCAAGGGAGGCGACCACCAAAGCAGCTCCAGATTTGGCCTAGATGACTAGGCAGGGGACTAATGAAGCATCTCCAACTCGAGAGTGTCCTCATGCGTCACCAACATTTGGGATTCTTCGTTGGTCTCTCTCTGGCTCTCTGGCTCCCCCTCCCCCTCCCCGCCCCTACCCCCCGATAATTCCATGCATACGCTCGCTCGCATGGCTACATGCGTAGGGGATTTGAGCTTAGAGGTACCCGGGTACTTTAGAATGTCGGGACGCCTCAAACTGTGGTTGTTGTTGTTGGTTGATTTGCCATCACTAGCCACCAATAGCCTCATTTCGACGCTAGGATCCATTTTCTTCCCAATGTATTCTCTGCTTGCACCTGTGAGATTTCTCCAATTCATTACCCATCTCTTTTTTGACATCTCTGCCATGAGACTTGTAATAGTTTACAGTCTATTTATGTATGCATGTGTATATGTATAGGCGAATGGCCTGTTGAGATTGTTGATTCTTTCGTTTGTGAAACAACGGTGATTAGCGTTGGATTCGACTATAAGGACATCTCCAATGCAAGAGACACTTAAAAAATAAAAATAATACCACATCAGAAATCTCTACTTAAGAGCCACGGCCTCCAATGCATACAACTATTTTAGAGACGCTTAGATAATTTAAAAGAGCTTAAGCGTCTAACTCTTCTCTAAGCGGCGGCGTTAACATACAGACTGTGATTAATGTCCATACTAACATAATGCCTATGCATTTTTTTCCTAGGGACCATTACTAAGGTTCCATTGGAGATGGTCTAACGCTATGATACTTGCATGTCTTTATGATCATCGTGCGTGGATTGAGAGATAGATTTGTCCCGCTCATCAAATTTGTGTTTTAATCCACGTTATAATTTTGTTATTTTTGTTCTTGAATTTCTTGGCTTTCTCAATATTTTCAAATATTTTATGAATTCATTTTCTAAATTTTGTTGAGTGTCAGGATTTCAATTCCCGTTTGCCAAACGGCAACGGAGATAAACATCTCAATTAGGCATCTCCCAATGCATAGGTGCTTAGATGAGGTGCTAAGTGCATGAAAGGATTTAGCAACTAAACTCCCCAATGCATAGGTGCTTAGCTTTTTGTAGCTAAGCTTCCTTCATTTAATTGTTTAGCAACTAAACTCTCCAATACATAGATGCCACGTAGGCGTTTTGCATAGGTCCACGTACTTAGCATCGATTCTTCCTGGAGACACCAAAACTATCTCTCTCCTTTTTAATTACCCCGCTATATCATCTTCTTACCTATGTAACATGTTTTATCATCAGTCTAAATTAGAATATTGTGAGGGACCTTAGGACCATATCCCATGCTCCTCAAAATCTGGGATTCGATGCCCCGGATTTTGCCACCCTGCATCCAAACCTCAATTAGGCTTTAACCACCGCCTCGGATCGCGGCCGCGTGTGCCGCAACGTGCCGAGCGCACGAGACAGCAGAGCCTCCACTCCCTCCTCCCGTCCCATTCTCCCAAACTCATTCCATTCCTCTGCTCCGCTCCGCCTCCGCCAATCCAACAATTCCTTCCAGAAACCAAATTTTGTCCTCTCCCCCGCAGAGACGAGCCCCGCCGTGCGCGTTCCATGGGCGCCTCCCGCCTCGCCTCCTCCTGAACCGAGAGATTGGTGACCAAGGAACGGGCCGCGCCGCCGCCGCCGCCGCTGCCGGCCTGTCTGGTTCGTCGTCTCTCTCTTCTACCCGTTCGCGTCGTCCGTTCCTCCGTTTCGCGCCGTTCGGGCGATCTAGGATTTTCCGTTGCATGCACGGGTCTGGCGGCCTTGATTGGTCCGTGGGATTGGAGCTTTCCGTTTGTGGAAGGCGTGTTGGTCTCTCTATGGGTGGTGCTGCTCCCATGGGTGGATTCGTGTAGGTTTCTCTGCGCTAGATTCTCGTTCTGATCCGCGTCGAGGGGAGCAACGCACGGGAGGTGACCCGATCCTTTGACATTGGTTTGATCAGGTGGTGTTTAAATGCTGAAGGCTTCGATTCGTCGGTTTGGTAGTGCATTTTTGCGATATTTTTTGAATTGTTCTGATGCGTCGTAATGTTTTTGTTGGCATGATCAAATCATGTTTAGCCAAGGACATACATGATCAATGCATAAATGCAGCACCACTTTGTTGTTTCCCATAGAATGATTTCTACTTAGCTGTACGGATTTTCTGTTTGGGCGCAGACCCTGTAATTTAAATCTAGTCTCTCTAAAACTGTGTGATTTGGATCATCTATTCGATCCAACCCAACAATTTTATTACGAAGTAATTATCGGGAAGCCTAACATTATCCCTATTCTCTCTCTCTCTCTCTCTCTCTCCCCCGCTAATTTCTACCCTTTTTGTTGAAATCCTCAATTTTTCCATTCCTGATTTGATCCCAAATTCGAAGCCTGTCTTAAAAGCAAAGATTAAAGCACCAACCCGGCCCCCAAGCAAGAACAATCTGCAAAAGTACCACCTTCGATGTTCTTTTCCTCCACCATTTGTATGCCTTTTGTCTTCTCACATGATAATTATTTAATAATAACATACGGCAACTTGGGTGGTGCCACCGTATCTTACTCTGAAAGCTTTGTGATCAACTCGAAAGCTACAAATATTCTCCTTCTCTTACGAGTTAAGACTTGAGTTTCTTATATCTTTGTAATATCAAATCAATTGGCATTAGCTGTCGTAAGCTTTGTTTCTATCATTAACCTGCCTGTCGTTTTCACTTATTTTAAAGAACTTTCGACTTAGTCTTTTGTGATCTGTGGGCCGAGCTTTCATACTGTGGTGGAATCTTTATTGATGGCCCTTCCAGTTTCTAATGTGGGAAATTGCTTTATGTTGCTTGGCAGAATCGGTATAGATCTGTTTGCTCTAAAAAAAAATTCTAATATTGGGGATTTTGCCATGCCTTCTGCACCAAATTGAATAGGATATTTGCAGAAAAGAAGAGGGTTAGTAGCCAGTGCTATGAAGTTAGCACACTCTGGTCGTCCTTTGCGATTTAGCAGGATTCTTGATTGATCTATTTACCTGAGTAATGTTTTTTATTTGATCTGTATATGTTCTTCGGTTTTGGAATTTCTGATAGAAAAACTGGTATACTTTTGAAGGTTTACAAGGAGTCTGAGATGGGCATAATCAGCACGGTGCTTGGTTTGTGTGGGTTTGGCTTTGGATTCTCTTCTGGTATTGTTATCGGGTACTACCTATTCATCTACTTCCAGCCAACTGATGTCAAGGTGGGGAATTTCTTTCATTTACCCTCTTCTTTTCTGACTTTGTATAATCATTTTCTTGCTGTATAATGAATACTTGTCTTAGCAATAAATGCTAACCAATGTCTACTTATGTTGACCGAAGTGATCTGGGGACAATTTGAGCTTATGCTGTTAAGGATAAACATAGACATTCAGTCACTGATGATCACATTAATTTTTTACAGGACACATCCTAATTCAGTTCTCTTTAACCACACATTGTTGATATAACCCTCAGTTTAGTATTCTATTTTTTTATTTTGGGTTTTAAAATGCTATCTTTCCTTTAAAATTTATGTATGCTCGTATGATGTGCATTTCATGCCTTTATATACTGGGGTAGACACTCTGAGGGCTGGGAGGACTATGGTGTTTGCCTCCCAAGTCCCAAGCCATTGCACTACATGGTGTTGTCCCCAGGAAACCAATGCTGTAGCAAATCAATGTTGTAATATGCCTCATTTAGGCAACTTGGGCGGCTCATGATATGATCCAAGCAGTTCTTCATTCAGTGAAATCATCTGTGCTCTAGATCATAAAACCAAAACGCATGGAAACATTTACTTTGGTCTTCTTGAGTCCATTGAATGGGTCATATTACTATGTTGCAGCATTTATGTTTGGGTAACACTTGCAACTTTGCCAGGATTTAAAGCTTCATAATTTTAACAAAGTGGTTTCTTCTGTAGTTCTCGTTTCTGCCCTATTCCATCTGTTTCCATCTTGGTTCTGCCTGTAACTGATATATGATGTTTGTGGTCAAACTCGGTATTTCGTGGGGATAACTTTTTCCTCTGATTACCTTTCAGGATGTCAAAGTTCGCCCACTTGTGGAATATGATTCAAACTCTTTGGACGGCATCCTTCCTGAAATTCCTATGTGGGTCAAGAATCCCGATTATGATAGAGTATGCTTCCCAATTTTTTAAGCTAGCAACTATTTGTTGAATAAACTTGTGCACTCAGATAATAACAGTTTTAGTTATTTTTATATCTTAATTTTCCTCCTTTTGGTTGTTAGATTGATTGGCTAAACAGGTTTTTGGAATTGATGTGGCCTTATCTTAACAAGGTACTGTATGCTGCAGATTACTCTGAGCATGAGATGATTATATCTGATCGTCATTAAAACTTACTGTGCTATATGGTTTATTTATCCTGTAGGCTATCTGCAGAACTGCAGAGGATATTGCAAAGCCAATTATTGCAGAGAACACTGCAAAGTATAAGATAGATTCTGTTGAGTTCGAAACACTTACTCTGGGTAGCTTACCGCCCACCTTTCAAGGTTAGTAGTATTTTGTTACACATAAGGCACTAGGCCGTGCTTTAGTAGAAAGCCAAAAATAAGGTCAGTAGTATTTTGTTCTTATTTTTTCTTTGCATGCATGCAGAATGCAGCTCTATTTACATGGTTACAGACCTTTCTTTGAACTAGAATATTCACAAGAAGCAATGTATATTGCATGAATTTTCTGCAAACAGCTGTACACTCTTCATACAGTGATTATGGTGTCTGTATGTTGAGTTGCAGTTGTATCAGGTTACAGGTTCATGTGTAACCAAACTAGCCCTCTTTGATCAAGTAGTTATGTGTCCGGAGCTTAGCATAGCTGCAGAAATGTAATCTGGAGAGATTGCTACCAATTTGTTCCAGTTAATCTGCCATATATTATGTACAGAATAGGACATTCATTTACTCTTGATAAGGTCGGTCGTCTTTCCATTTTCAATGGAGAATTGGTGACATCTACACATCACCATTCCCATGTATAGTTGAAATGATGTCCTTTGAACTCTCTTCATATACTGGTGCTACGCAAGATCGATTGTATGTGATGCTAATTGTTTTGCACTTGATGCTTTCCCCCAGGAATGAAAGTCTATGTCACAGAAGAGAAAGAGTTGATAATGGAACCATCTCTTAAGTGGGCTGCAAACCCCAATGTCACTGTTGTTGCAAAGGCTTATGGGTTGAAAGCAACTATCCAGGTACTAGTTTTTTTTTCTGTCATGACCTGAAATAGTAATCGGTGCTCACTTTTATGACATGTAGAATTTAACCTAGTGATGTCTTTTTTCCTACTCGTGCTTTTTCAGATTGTGGATCTGCAAGTCTTTGCTTCGCCTCGTATTACTCTGAAGCCATTGGTGCCTACATTTCCTTGCTTTGCTAGTATCCTTGTCTCTCTCATGGAGAAGGTGTGGCAACTGATTGTCTGTATTTTTACTACCCAACTCATGCACCTTTTGTTTAGTTTTTTACTGGTTAATTTATTTTGCAGCCACATGTTGACTTTGGGCTAAAACTTTTTGGAGCAGATGTAATGGCTATTCCTGTTCTTTACAGATTTGTTCAGGTACTTCTCGTTCCTATTCTAAATCTTCTCATGTGAAAGTTTGTTCATTTGCCACACTTATTAGGTGTTGAATTATTAAATTTGCTACTCATAGTGATAGCTTAAGTGGCACCATCATGAAGGAATTATTACAACTCTTTTAATATTCACAGCAAACTTGTAATATGCTACTGTAGCTTGATCCTGTTATTTGCCTACATGTGTTCAGATTTAGATGCCCATACAAAACATTGTTGTGCACCCCAAAGCAAGATTTTGTGCTGTGTTATAATTTGATGGCCTATCTGTATTTAATGTTATTATTTGGTGTTTAGCTCACTCATTGCAGTGGTGTGCCACATCTCTCAAACCTGAACTATGGTTTAAACCTCACTTCTTTCATTAAAATTAGTTCATTATTGAACTACCATCTTTTGTGCATTTGCAGGAGACCATCAAGAAGCAAGTTGCAAGCATGTATTTGTGGCCAAAGACACTAGAAGTGCCTATAATGGATCCCTCAAAGTAAATTCTTTATCACTTTCTCTGTTTTGGTTTTTGTAGTGTTTTTGAAATGCATGTTGCTAATAGCTTCCTCATATTCCCAGAGCATCAAAGAGGCCTGTAGGAATTCTACTTGTGAAGGTTTTAAGAGCTCAAAATCTAAAAAAGAAGGACCTGCTGGGTAAATCAGACCCATATGCGAAGCTTAAGATGTCAGATGACAAGCTTCCATCCAAGAAAACAACAGTAAAGCGCAGCAATCTTAATCCTGAGTGGAATGAAGATTTCAAATTTGTTGTGGCAGATCCAGAAACTCAGTCACTGGAAATTAATGTCTTTGACTGGGAACAGGCATGGCTTGCTTTGTTCATGAAATCTATTGTCGTTTTTCTTATATGTTCCGGACAAATATTTATTTATTTATTTTGATATATCTAGGTTGGAAAACATGAAAAGATGGGAATGAACAAGATTCTGTTGAAAGAGCTTCCCCCAGAGGAGACTAAAGTTACAACTCTAACTTACTGAAGACCATGGATCCAAATGATATACAAAATGAGAAATCTCGCGGTCAGATTACTCTGGAGCTGACATACAAGCCTTTCAAGGCAGAAGAGATGGAGAAAGAAAGCATTGATGCTACTGATGCAGTACAGAAAGCTCCAGATGATACTCCAGCTGGTGGTGGGCTGCTTTTTATTATCGTTCATGAAGCTCAAGATCTTGAAGGGAAGCATCACACAAACCCATATGCAAAGGTAATCTTTAAAGGAGAAGAGAAGAAAACAAAGGTATTTAAAATTGTAGTATTTTGCACTTTAACATCGCTACTTGGAAAGGTTATGACATGAATCATGATCTCATGCTGCATGCACCAACATTCCTTCCTCTACTAGGTGATCAAGAAGAATAGGGATCCACGATGGGAGGATGAATTTGAGTTTGTCTGTGAGGAACCACCTACAAATGACAAATTGCATGTTGAAGTCCTAAGTAAAGCTGGAAAGAAAGGGCTATTACATGGCAAGGTACGATTTTGTACATGAAATTCTGGGCCTTAATTGACTTAGTGGTTTACTACGTACATTTTGGTTGCTCTGCTACTAGATTAGGGGAAATAGCATCAGAAAACCTCAAAATTCAGTTCATAAGAAAGGTATTATGACTGCTTGTAACCGTTAAGTTTCAATTTCGTTTGATATGGATTGGAAGATTTGACTCTATTTATGTCTTGTTCTCGTACATACTTGGATGTCTGAAATTGCCTTATCCTGATGCTTATATTATGTTGCTACAGGAAACCTTAGGCTACATTGATATAACTCTGGCAGATGTGATCAGCAACAAGCGGATTAACGAAAAGTACCATCTCATTGACTCTAAAAATGGGCAGATTCAAATTGAGTTGCAGTGGAGAACTTCATAGAAACTATAGGGAAAGTGCCAAAATGCTTGGACGTCGCAAGTTACAGGATGGTTCATTGGAAATATTGCCATAAAGCAGTTCGCGAATACCTGTAATTGAGTCCATGTAGATATTTCCTTTGTTTCGAGACATCTGTTTTTCTTGTTGAGATTTTCTGTTAATTACTAATTTGTCTTCAGAACAAAGTAGGCATGTTATTGACACCGAAAACGGAATTATAACTTGTGTGATGACAGGGTGCTCGTCCTTACAGATACGCGTAGCATTTTGACATATTAAAATTTGGGAACAGTTCCAGGAGAAGTTTATACACTATTTGTTTGTTTTAGTTTAGAGTAAGTCGTACTTGCAATACCTATTTGACGCTGTTGCGAAGAACACCAGTATTTAAATGCACAGAAACTGGTACAAAATGTAAACTATAACGCAAGGTCGAAATATCTGATTTCATATGCAAAAATACTAACCGTATTATTTTGTGCAACTTGTGTCAATTGGATGGTGCAAACTAGGAACCTAACCGTGTCTTGTTGAGAATTGCTCCTCGTTGAAATTGGAAGTAAAAATGCATGGAGCACTCCGCCCTCGGTTAGGGGACAACGTGGAAGCTAGTGCAATTGCTAAACTGGCTGGGCTAGGCAACGTAAACCCTAGGCCACGTCTCTGTCCCTGGTCCTCCTGTAGGTTCTTTCCCGGGTATCTTATAAATATTTCACTCTATAAATAATACTCTCTCCAATTGGAAATATAAGTTAGTTTAAATTCTCAAACAGTCGAAGTTTTAGATTTAACCATTAATATGAAGTTTATCAACATCAACAATAACAAACTGATACTATCAAATCCATCATGAAACATACTTTCATTATATACAATTACTTTAATCTAAAGTAACTTATTTTTTAAATAATTGATGGTTAAAGTATCTTTTAGAAAATGTGTTAATATCTACAACTATTTACATTTTAGTAGATCAGAGTTATATATACGTCGGGCGCCCTCCCATGCAGTTTTCACTTAAAAAAAAAGCTAGTGCAATAGAGCCAAGGGGAAAAAAGCTAGTGCAATAGAGCCAAGGGGAGTGACTGAAATCTAGATTACACAAAAACTGCTGCCATCTGCCATCAAAATGCGAACCGATCCCCTTACACAAAATACTACACCTTCTGATTCGAAAGCCATAGCTCTTTAAACTTGCCAGATTTTGAATTCCACAGTGGATTAACACCTCGCTGCTACCCAAAAAGAAATGAAGAACAAGGCCTCATGCTCATTTACAGCAAGTAAATGAGCTCGAGGCATTTCTGTGCCTACGCTAGTGCCATAAGAACCAGATTACCAGAGCAAATATGGTTTTGTACATCAAACTCTCTTCCAGCCTACCATTACACTAGAAGTCTAGAACTGTATACACTTTATACAGTGACCTACCAACTCAAGGCAATGCCACTCAAGTTAGTAGCCTCTTCAAGTCAAATATCCGGTCTGAACTTCCCTTGAAGTTGTACACTGACTCGAACGCCTCCATGCAGACGCTGGCAAAGCCTGTCATCGCCTGGAAAACGTTGGGAAAGCCTGTCTGAAGGTTGTTCAAGGTCATTGCTCTTGTGACCCCAACGCTCTTCTGGTACTTGCTCTTCTCCTCATCTGCCCTATTCCTCAAAGCCTCCACCTTTGTGCGCTTCTCTGCCACAGGTGACTTTCGCGTCATTTCTCCATAACCTTCAGCAGAATATGCCCCATATTTGGACTCTAGAGATCTCAGCTCCTCTGTCTTCTTCTCGAATTCCTTGAATGCAGACTCCGCCCTCTTCTTTTGTTTTTGTTCCTCTGCCTGTTGAACTACAACGGCATGGATCACTGTTAGGAGAGTTTTGATCCCTTCCGAAGCCACCTTGTCAGGGATTCGGTCAATAGCTAGCTGCCATTCCTCACACAAGCTGTAGATATCAGAGTTCTGAAGAGTCTTGGTGAGTGGATTATGATGGCATTGGAACAGGGAGAGGCGAAGCCAGCCAGTCAATGAGTAGACATAATCTCTCTGGGACTTAACCAGACTACAGAATGCTGAGTACCATCTGTCCACCTCTATCTCAAGCTGGAGAGCTGCTTGCCGATGGACATTGGAAGTTGGGTTGGTACTCAAGGAATTGGTGAGGTATTCAAGCTGCTGCACCATGTGGGTCTGCACTTGATGACACTCATACATGCCCCTCCACATGCTCATCAAGCTGGAATGCATTCACAAAAGAAAATGTGCATAAGAATGAAAAAACAGACTTATTATTGAAGTAAAGGAAAGGTACTGCCAGAAAATAAATGATGCATCTGAGTATCTGACTTATACTTTGAGAGTACTAATATTCATAGGAGGCCTCTTCAAACTGCAACACGGGACAGCTGGTATTCTACTACACTAGTAATTGAAGTGAACTGCAGTAACAAACTGGGTAATGGATATTTCAACCAAAATTTGTGCTGGAACAAACAAGAAGCTTGCAAAATGGATATATGTACTTGGATTTGATAATATCAAAGTAACTCTTCTATTTAGAGACACAATGATGTAAAACAAAGAAAGAGTGCACCAAGTTTACTTCACCATATCATATGAGAAGTATGAGTGTGACACGCGATTGCTGATACCAAAGCAAAGTATATAATTGTACTAACTACATAAACACCCTTTGAGGAATGGAAATCTAAAGCACAAGTGCCACGAACAAGGAACTCAAATGATCTTTTCTCTTTCTCCTTTATGGAAGCAAAGTTCTTTGAAAAACAATGAACTAGCCAACGAAGAGTATAACTAACATGCCATATGTTTGAAAACTTCCTAAAGACGGTTCCAACAGCGATAAACAGCACCACTGCTCATCATCAAACTCATAACATCAAGCAATCACATGTCAAACGATAACATCACCATGACCTCAAAGGTTTGATGTACAAGTAACCCACGTCACCACTGTCAGCTAGACCAGGCAATGATGCCTGGGAGATCTCCCATGTCAGGCCTAGTACTGATGAAATCAATGAACCGGATATTCACTCAGGACGGTCAGAACTTGGAGAGCCCACCAGCACTACAACACACTTCACTACTTGATAGCTCACCCGAATCAGTGAAAGCCTGAAAGGTGACTTGGTACAGTGCCAAAGGTACCTCTACATGAGTAGAGAAACAGCAGCATGGTGTGAAGCTGTGGTTGGTAGAATCAAAAGTGCAACGAACCAGTGTCATTACTGTTCTCACAGGCCTGTTTGGGAAAGCCCCATACTGTGGCCCATATGTCCAGCGTAGCTATATTATCAAGCTTATATGCAAGAATACGACAAGTACAAGAGGGATGAAGGGGATAATATTCACTGACCCAGCCACCAGCTCAAGTAGCTGAGGAAATAGCTCGGATTCTCTAAGCCTGATGATCTCAGATGTGGTGGTGTCGATGGACTGGGTGGCGACCAGCATCTTAGACTCCAGGCTCTCCATCTCCATCCTGTTCTTCTCCATCTTCAGGTAGTCCACACCCCTCGCCTCCTGCTTCCTCAGCAGCCCCACCTTCTTATCATGCTCCTGCTTAAACCCCTCGTAACTCTGCCCGATTGCACGGTTAGAGAAAGTGTCACAGAAATCTCTGGTAAATCAGATCCTATTCTTATCAAAAGGAGCATAAGGATTTCTATCTTTAAAGCTGTGGATAAAGCTGACATTTCATGATTACTTACTGAAGACGACCAGACGAGAGTAAAAATCCTATATTTACCATGACAAATATATGAAACAATCACAACTCATTTGATCAAGGATTACATCAGCTACAACAATATTTAGAGAACACACTACCACATCAATTTCAATCTTTGCAGCTCCTCTCAGACTAATTAAGCCTGTCATGGTTACACAATTAAGATAAAACAGAGAACAGATATCATCTTTCTACTTGGAAGAATCGAAAAGCATGTACGGTGCATATCATAGTTACAGAAGCTCATGACAGAGAGGGGATAAAACTAATGCTAAATGAACAAACAAAGCAACCAGTATCCATGTGCCCACTAGGTACTTCTCTTCAGACAAAACCAATTGCCACCCCACTGAATCCTAGTTAGTATCTCCCATCACAGCATAATAATCAAACCGTAAGTAACAGAGCAAAAGGAGACTACTCCACAAAAGCACCAAGCCACCCACTCACTCCTTGAGATCTAACCAAGCAGTACATTTCGATGAATCTTTCTGATCTTGCTACTACTGTTAATAAAGTTAAAGACCAAAGAACTCACTTTGACCTCAAGAAACAGCTTCTTCTCCCAGGCGTAGAGCCTCTCCACGGTGGAGGAGTGGCTAAGGATTCCATTGCCTCCGCCATTGCCCATCCCTTCGTCTCCTCTTCCGAACCTGGAAAATCCATTGCTGACTTTGACATACCCTCCTCCGCCCCAGGACCACCCCATCGGCTTCAAGTTTTTGCCATAACTCAGCACCCTCCCTGAAACATCAGTTAATTCCATTGCATGTAGCAAAGAATTCATCAGAAAAATGTGAGCAAGATGAAACGATTTGATGATCGAGATAGACGATTTGTTGATTGCCTTACTGGGATGCTGTGATTGGGCTGGGGAAGCTCGCAGTTCGAGGCCTCGAGCAGCGCGGCGACGCGGGCGCCGGCGTCGGCCGCCTTGAGGAAGTACTCGTCGAGCTCGGTGGCGATCTCGGCGAGGTCCTTCTTCCCGGCCGCGCCGCGGGGCACGGCGACGACGGTGAGTTCGCTGGGCGTGGAGGTGGTGGAGGTGACGACAGACGGGGCCGGTGCCGCCGCCGCCGCCGCCGCCGCCGCGGCCGTGACCACGGGCGCGGCGGTGCTGGGTGCGTCGATGGTGGTGGCGGCGTCGTCCCAGTCGGCGTCCTCGGTGGCGGAGCGGGAGGAGGAGGGCGCGAAGGGGTCCCAGAAGTCCCAGCTCGACGGCATTGGCGGCGGCGGCGGAGGAGGCAGGATTTGGGACGCGCTGATCGATGACGAGTTGGTCGTCCAGGAGGTGGTCGTCGGGGTAGGGCTCTGCGGCGGCGGAGGCGGAGGCGGAGGCGGAGGCGGAGGCGGAGGCGGAGGCGGAGGCGGAGGCGGCGGGGACGGCGGCGGCTGGTGGGGCGCGGAGCCGTGGTGCGGGTGGGGGTGGTCCGCCTCGGCACTCGCGAACTGCAGCAGCGCGGCGCCCGTAGCCCGCAGTGCGCGGAGGTATAGCGCATGCGCCGCCGCCATGTCCCGGCGCGCCTGAACGAGGTGTTTCGTGTACCGCCTCCGCGCCTTGCACCGCGACACCGCCTCCTGCCGCTCCAGCCTCGACTGGCAGCAACCCATCGCCGCCGATCGCCACCACCAAACCCTCGCTCCTCTTCCCCTCTCTCTCACTCCAAACACACGAGCACCCAGCCTTAGCTAGCTAGCAACCCAGTAGTAACCGTTTGTTCCACTGCACACTCCCCACTCCCCTCTCCACAGCACCACACACTCCTCTCCTTTTTACCTCGCGACCTCGCAATTTTTTGCTGCGGTAGGAGGGAGAGAGAGAGAGAGAGAAAGCTCAAAAGTAACCGGCTCGCAACAGCACGGCATGCAGCGAGGTGGAGCAGTAGAGAGAGAGAGTGTGTGTGAGTGTGCTTGTGGCCAAGTAGTAGAGAGAGATTTGGGGCAGTGTGCATGGGGGACTGGTGTCTTTCTCGGGCTCCCCGAACTGCCCCTGACCTCCTCTTGCCGCTGCCGCGCGGCACGGCGACCAGCGCGAGGGCAGCGTGGGGAACCCGCGGGCTGCAACGGTCGTGCCCTGCTGCCGTGTGCCGAGGCGGCGTTGGGGATCTCGGGCGGTTTCGGCTCGGTTGGTGGTGTTGGAGCGGGCCGGAGCACCGCACCGTGCCGCGCTCGGCTAGGTGGTGGGGGAGCGGAGCGTGGCGTGGAGTGGGCGAGTGTTTTTTTTGGCTGTTTTGGCTCGGATTTCCTTCGGAGAAAAGCGTTTTCGAAAGCAACGTTGCGACGAGGGAGGTATTGAATGCTCTCCCACCATTGCGATCGGCAATTACTCGCGGTGGGTGTGTATGACCCGCTTGGGTGGGATTTTGAGTTCGCGAGTGCGCCGCCGTTGATTTGCTTCGATTTGGGAGGATTTCGCTGTTCTCGACTGGGATTCTGGAGGCGGGGATCGAGTGGTGAATGCATTCTTCCGGCGTTGGGTTCGATTCTCCCCCAGCTACCCGTGCCCGCGCGTGCGTTCGTGCATGCCCCGTTCGACTCTTTCATTTCGTTTGCGTCTTTTTTCCAAAGAGAGCCGCTGCTCTCCTTTGCTTTGCTTTTACGACCGGTACTCTAGAGAGTGAGAATGCTCTACTCTACTCCGTATGTTTCTTCATAGAGAGTGAGTGTTCTACTTCACTTTTGTGACCAGTGCACACACATTCAAAAGCACCATGCTGTAGCATCGGGCGCACCAGTTTCATTCAAACAGTGAGTGTTCTACTTCACTTTTGTGACCGGTGCACATACGTTTAAAAGCACCATACTGTAGCGTCGGGCGCACCAGTTTCATTCAAACAGAAATATACAGTCCTGCATGACTCATGACGCCGGTTTTTAGGCCCCCTTAGTAACGGCTTCTCCAGCGGCTTCTCCCAGAAACTGCAGCTTCTCCCAGAACGCTGGCTTCTCCCAGAAGCTGCCGTCGGAGCCGCTGGAGAAGCCGTTACTAAGAGGGCCTTAGTCTTTAGATGGAGTAAATGTAAAATCTTGTTCTGAATTATGGACCACACCTGGGCCGGTTGCTCTAGCCGAACTTACTGGCCGTGGAGAGCCCACGAGCCTTACATTTTCCTTAGGGAAGCCCACAAGCTTTACATTTGAAAAAAGTTTATATTTCAACCAAGGTTTCATCCTCTAGTCACGTAACCCCCTTAAAAGAAAGGGGTCAATCAACACCATAAATTTTTTAATCCGATATAAATAACCCATTAAAGTGGTTTCACCACAATGTGTGTTGACGTGGCATAATTCTAAGCAGTTTTACCACCACATGTAATGACATGGCGATAGACTCCCAATGTCATTGAGCAGCTCTTTTTTCATCCTCACATCTTCCTCTCTTTTAATTTTGACCACCGTGCTGACTTTATTGATTAAATAAAGACAGTACAACATATCGTAGAAACCAAAATAAACACGAGCAACATAGCTATTTGATAAAAACGAAAGTTCCATCATGGTTTTCCAAAGTCGTCGTCTCCGGCTTCGCTCTTCGTATCTTGGCGTCCCTCCATGCCTCCGCTGAAGAAAGCGCAGAACATCAAACACGCACAAGTCTGACTAAACTCAAAAGTTTTGAAGAGCCGCATAAGTCGTCCTCCCCCACCGTTGGAATGCTGAAGGATCTCGGTTGTCACCTAGAAGGAGGTGAATAGCCATTTTAAAAATGATAACGATCTAGGTCAAACTTAATGTGATATTAACTAACCAAGTTTGTATAAATTCAAAATCTAAAACAACTAGGTGCACCAACAAATCTAAGTCAATTCTATGCAATCCTAGAGTGACAAGCAAGCAAAGAAATTTTTACACAAGATAATTACACAAGTATGAATAGCAAAATATGGATTAAAAAAAAGTAAAAAAGACAAGTGACAAAAGATATTTATTCTCGAAGTTTTGATATCCATTGATATCTTACATCCCCGTTGAGGAAGCTTGTCCCCATGAACAAACTGACTCTGAATCGAGCTCTTCCTTCAAGTCTTTATCTTTAGCAAAAATCGCTTACGATGGATAACCCTTTTCTCCACCCCGAAAATGGTGAGATCCACAACCATTCACAAGTCTTTGATCCTCTTCACAATCTTCTCGAAGAGATCACCGAGCTCAACTCTACCAAACTACCTAGGAGGCTGTGGCCTCCAAGAGTAACAAGCCCTCGGACTCACTCAAACATGATCGACGTAGAGAACTCAAATCGATGCAACCAGTGCAATCACCAAGTGCAACACAATGCATAAATCCTTTTCCCACATTGCACTAAAAGCAACTTATGCCCTAGAGGCTATTTAGTGGGAGAGAGTAGCAAAAATGGTAGCAACACACTCCTCAAGCCGGCCAAGGTGGCTAGTTATGGAGCACTCTAAAAAACTAGCCCCGTTGCATACTTTCTAGAAAAATTTAGAGGTTCTGAAACCAAATTCGGAGGTTACGAGATTCAAACCAACAGTTATATCAGCATGGACAGAGGGAAAATTTGGAGGTTCTGAGATTAATTTTTCTAGATTAAACTTGGACGGTCTATAACCAAATTTTGAAGGTTCCAACTTTAAACTTAAGAGGTTCTAAGATTTAAACATGGTGAGTTCAACATTTAATCTCGGAGGTTTCGAGATTGTAGACTGAGCACCGAGAAAAACTGATCAGACAACTTTTGACTATGACGTGACAACAAATTTAACCCATCATAACTTGTTCACCCTACAACACTTTGGTCTGTCCAAATGACCGGCCGGATGTGACAACAAATTTGATGGGATAACTTTTGATCTACTGAAGAGTTGTGGGTTGATTTTCAGTCAAATGGACTTATTCAGCTTATTTGTATGTTCATACGTATTTAAATAAATACGGTGGACGACACTAATTCTAACTTATACACACCCTATTAAAATCATTTACTCTTTAACTCCTCTAGTATGAAATGGCCTTATTGCTTTCCCTGTGTGGACTGCATGATGTGGGAAGAGGCAACTGGCTGAGCCGGTTTGGGGTTACGTGCAAATAATTTGACCTTAACTACTTTAACAATCAACATCCTGATTTGTTCACTATTCTTACCTCTCTTAGAAGAGCTCATGTTCAAATTGTCACAATTGGCCCTCTAATTCACACCGCTGGGGGGATGCTGATCGATCTTTCAGCTTGATTAATTAAAATTTCTGTGAGGTGTAGTACAAGTAATATGCTAGTTTTATCTAGATCGATAACATGCTAGTTTGTAATCTGAAAAGGTAAAGCAGATGATTGACAAGCTGTCACTGATAATCATGCTAGTTTGTCCAGTATGTAGAACTTGCATTACTACCATTGGCAGAGAACAAAAGCAAGATGCAATGAAATGATAAACTTTGTTATTCAAGTGGTTTGAGCAAGATGCCATCAACTTCGGTTACAAGAACCTTCTGGCAAAGCAGCAGGGAACACACTTGTGCCAAGTGTGAAGCTGAAGAACAGAAGAAATGATCAGCTGTTATTTGGTTGTGTTAAAAAAATCAAATCAAAGAATCAGCAGCAAATTAAAAATTCAATCGAGTGGTAATCGATCCCTAGTTAACTTAACGACGAAATCCTAGGAGAACAAGCCCATCTCCTTCGCAGCGTCGCCACCTCAAGACTCGGTTATGTTGAGTAGAAAAGAAAACCAAAACTAATCAATCAGAGGGTGTTCAGTTTCTGCGTGATGTCCTGGAAGATCCTCAGTCTCTTCCCCATCTTCTCCTTCATCGCTGGGCTCGTGTCGCAGCTTGCCGCCGGCTTGCCGTTGCCGTTCCCTTCGTCCGCGAGGACCGGGGCCAGTACGGCCGCGACAAGGGCCTCGTCGAACGCGCTGTGGTCCGGCAGCTCCGGCCATCTTTCCTCTGCGGAGAGCGACTTCCGCCTGCCGCTGTTGTTCTTGTCGTCGCTGTTGCTCTGCTCCTTCTTCTCCCCGGCTCCCACTGCCTTGTCCATGGCGGTGCCGGACCGTGTCCTCTTCAGGTTGCCCATAGGATCATGCACCTGCGGCTGCGGCTTCTGCTGCTGCTGCTGCTGCTGTTGATGCAGCGCGTTCTGTGGCTTGGCCGCCAGCGGCAGCATCCGCAGCGAGTAGAACGGCCGCGCGTCGATGTTGAGGTTGTTGGGCAGCAGCGCCGCCGCGGCCTTCTTGCTCGCGCCGGTGGCGGTGTTCTCATCGGCAAAGTTGTCGCGCGGCAGCGGGGGGAGCAGATGGTCGATGCACGGCTGCGGCTGCCAGATGCTGGAGGACGATCCCAGCAGCAGCGCGTCGAAGAGCCAGCTCTTGTCGAGCTGGTCGCCGGCAGCCCAGCTCGGGCGGCCGACGAGCTTGACCTCGAGGTCCCGGAGCATCTCCTGCGCGCGCTCGTAGGCCTTGAGGTGCGAGTCGGCGCCGCGCAGGCCGTCGACGCCCGCCGGGCGCACCTGCTTGAGCACGTCCTTGGCCTCCAGCACCCGGCCCTGCTTCATGAGGCAGATCCCCAGGTTGCACATCTTGTTGTTGTCCGGTCCGATCAGCAGCGCACGCCGGTACGCCCCCTCCGCCTCCGTGTAGTTCTCCTTCTGCATCAGCGCCCACCCAAGGTTGCCCTGCACAGCAATGGTAAGAACAATCAAGAAAGATCAAACGCCATTAAAATTAGCTCGAGTTGGCATGAAAAGGAGATGAATTTGGAGCTGCGCGCCACTTACGAGGAGCCTGGTGGCTTCTTGCTCGAGGGTGACCTGGAACTTGCGACCCTGCGAGCGCGCCGTCTTGGTGCGCTTGCCGTTGAAGGCGTGGCCCTGGTGGATGAGCTGCAGCTTGTGCTTGAGCAGCGAGATCTGGTCGTCCAGCCGCCCGCACCTCTGCGCGCAAGAAGAACCCAATTGAATTCACACTTCACTTACGCGCGTGCTGCCTCAGATCAGATGCAAATTTTGATCAATCGAACACGTGAACCGAACCTTGTAGAGGTCGAGTAGGATGTTGTCGAGGGACTCCTGTGCCTGGTCGGAGCAGCGGCTGCGGAGCGACTTGATGGCCTCGATGGCCTCCTCGGCGCGGTTCTGCTGCTTCATCACGATGGCCATGTCCTTGAGCGCGCTGTCCACCCGGTCTCCGGCGTTGATCGCCGCCCAGAACAGCGCGATCGCCTTCTCCGGGTCCTTGTCCACCAGCTGCACGCACCACCACCGCCGCCGCCACGATG
The DNA here is from genome assembly GCA_019208055.1 of Stipa capillata. Classification (NCBI taxonomy): domain Eukaryota; kingdom Viridiplantae; phylum Streptophyta; class Magnoliopsida; order Poales; family Poaceae; genus Stipa; species Stipa capillata. Next base: position 172,665 of record JAGXJF010005872.1, on the reverse strand, counting down.
TCAGCTACAACGAATCCAAACCCCAAGCCCAAACGCAACACCAAAATCGTCGCGCGACGTACCTGGACGCGCTTGGCGCGCACGTACGGCGTGTCGCCGACGGGGACCTTGTGGGCGACGTGGAAGGAGTCGGAGTGGGTCCGCAGCATGGCCGCCGGCGGCGGCTTGACGGGCGAGCAGGGCGCGGACTTGGTTGGCCGCAGCAGCCCCACGGCCGCGCCGGCGCCGGCGTTGTGCCACTGCTCCTGCTGCTGCTGCATCATCATCGCCGCCCCTCTCTCGCGCAAGTAGTCCCTTCCAAGAACGGCGGCGGCGCGAGGGAGGGAGGGGGAGAGGGAGATCGAGGTGGAAGAAGCGGACGAGCATTGGGTTCCATTCCGCAGCAGATATATGAATCCAATTCGTCCGACCGTTGGAGAGAGAGCTAGCCGTTTGCGAAACTAGCCGTTGCGACTCACCGAGCCGGGCCGAGACGGGCCTACTAACGTCGGCCCGTTTAGTCCTAAGGGACACGGGCCTCAAGCCCACTTTTTTAGCTACTTGCTTAAGCTACGCGAAGCCCGTATGGCCCAGCCCAACCAGCTGATAAGGCCGCGGTTTTCTTTCCTGATCGTCTCGTCGTCTCGTCGGCGCCACAAGAGTCGCGGCGCTCTCGTCGAAACCTCCGCCTCCGCCTCCGCCGCGCGCTGGGAGCGGCCTCGGTTCGCGAGCGATGTTCGTTTCCCGGCGTGCTGACGGTGTGGAGGCTGCGGGTGTATCCCATGGTTGCCGTTTCGCTGTCGTGTGGTGTGGCAGCTGGGGCTGGTGACCCGCGAGGTGTTCGACGGAATGCGGAAGCGCATCCAGGCGAGACGGTTATGTGCTCTGCAAATGTGAGTTGGTTGGTTATGTGCAAGGTCTAGGAGAAGGGCTGAGCTGATTTGGTGATGCATTGGAGTGTTCGGTGTATTGACTCTTCGATTATGCTGTTTGTAGGTCGTTGCCGCGTCGGAATAATGCGTGCAAAATTTGAATGGGGATGATTGGTTCCGAGCGCGTGAGCCATGAAGACATTAGCTTGGCAGCATCTAAGTGGTACAAACTTGAATTCCGTTAAATGCTCAATTGTGTTGTTCCATTAGACACTGGTAATGCTGTTCTTAAGCTGCTTTCCTGTGCGCGTAATATGGTTAAACGATGAAGTGTGGTTTTACACCATTTTATTTTCTTCCTCGTTGGCTGAATAAGAATGCGTTACATCTGATCCCCATCATGCTCTTTTATAGATCCACATAAGAATGTCACTTTTCTATAACAGCTCGTTTTCATGATACAGTGGTAGCTCTAGATTCATGTCTGTGTGCCTAAATCTCTGAGCAAGTTGCATGTATTGTGGTTATCTTGGAATTGTATGTCGATATGACCGATGTGATAGATGCGATGACACCCTGACACGGTGCTAAATAGCCTATAAAGCTAATGGCTAAATGCACGTTAAAAGTTAAGTTCAGCGTGGGTATTTGTTGAAATTGTGCCGAATATATGTACGATTAGGTTATGTGTTGAAATTGAAGTCTAACTAACAGATAGGGTTAGTTGTATTTGAGTCAAATACCCCAGTAACCTGGGCTCCTATATATGGGGGGGCGCCTCTGATGTAACCAGTATAGTTTTCGGATTGCCCGCAGCCTGCTGCACAGGGGGCGGTCAGACCGGCCAACCCCTGGAGGCTGGCTGCTGGCGGGGATTCCGGCAATGGAGATGGGGAGGTGTGCCCGATAATGGACCCGGGGATGTAGGCTTCGGCTGAACCCTGTCAACAAACATATGTGTCTTTTCTCTCGCTTGATTGCTATTTTATCCAAACGCCGTGGACGACGTTGTCCTGAAGATCGGTCCCTTAGGATGGGGGCTGATTTTGTAACAGTATTTATTTTTTATTGTTGAAATTGTAGGGTGGCACTTGCTGGTATTCTACACCATAGCGACACCTTACTCTGCCTTTTGAGTTTTGACCTTTTGTAGACAGAGTACCGATATTACAGAGAAGGAGAAGTGCTTTTAACATGATGTTGCAGAAACAAATGTAACTATCAGACTCATTATCAAATTATAGGAAGATGCCTTCAGTGAAATATCTGACATTTGAAAGGCCCTAATTATGCAAATTGCTATATTTTATATTTTAGCTGCACTAAAGACTCGACACAACCCTCTCAATATTGAGGCTACCTATAATTTGTGCCTTGTGGACCTATTACTCAGGATTCAGCGAATTTTTGGACACCTGACAAGGATTTTCAGTGAAAGGCTGAAAAGGGGGTATTGGGGCTGTAAGAATCCTTTTTGATCCATTAACTACTGGTATGCAGACCTTAGACCAAATTGTGCTTCTCTAGATTGATATGTGCTCAACTAACCACCTGTGTTCTCCTCTTAATAGTATGGTCAGACAAGAATAAAGATTTATACTCACCTCTGACTTGAATCTAGATAATAAAGGTTTGGAGAAAGTCTAGGATCGCGATAGCTGAACCTTACAAGGTTTTCGGGAATGACATTTATAAACTTGAGCATGGCCCTTTGCCTTTTCATCTTGTTTTCAGTATAGGATAATAATGATACTGAGGAGGGAGAATCTGTTCAAAAAAGACATAAAATAAAATAAAAAAGATGTTTCATTGGAGCATCTTCTTAGACAATTTATAAAATTTAGATGCTATGCCAAACAAATAGCGATTGCCATCCATTTGTCTGGAACTCTGTATCAGTACAATGAGGGTATTCTAGAGACATAAAAGAAAATCAAAAGATGTTTCATTGGAGGTCTTGGCTATCATATTAGATGTTTATGCCAAAGAAATCCAAGTTGCCCCTCATGTTGGCTCTGATGAGAGCATTCTAGTAAAGTTGGATAAGGATAATTAATATTTATGAAGGAAAATTATGTACCTGCCGATGTAAAGTTTCAAAACTTTTGGTCTCACAAATGATTATGTGCCTGTGTTCCCCGGGGTCTCCTTTTGGGTATTCCTGGAGCCACTCCATTATTCAAGTACCAATCGTATGCTGCAGCTGAAATAAATTCTATGTATTTGATTTATTAGAAAATCCACCTGTACTCAACTGAAAATTAGTTGGTCTAGCAGTAGTTAAGAAAGGACAACTGACTCACAGGCAAGGGAACGATATATATTATTAGTATTAGCTTGCAGATGGTTCAGCCTGACCAAACATCCAGCATGTAGCTAAATATGTAGATCTGGGGTATTAGTTTATTGTTATTTCAGTTTCAGTTGGTTATGCTACTTGTTTAAGTCTTAAGCTAGCTGGAGTTGTAAAATTTGGTTTCTGCTACAATTTACCATTCAATTTCGCTCCTTTAGTCAGTATCAGCAAAAAAGATAGATAATGTGAAATTATTTTCACATGTGCAATGACATCTGACAACAGAGAGGATACACTGCTTTTACCTTTTTCATTTGAAGCCAAGCTAGTTCTCTAAGAGCTCAATGAAATTAGGAGACATGGAGCTTTGACTTCTTATTTCTCTGCAGAAGGCACTGCTTCAGTCAAAATCAGAGGAAGCTAGATGGAGCTTTGATGTTAGCTTTTGTGATGGAAGCATTGAACAAAAGGAACTCACCAACCATGGTAAGAATGATTATCTCTTGTGTTCTAGTGCTGATCATGTAGATTTGTACATGAAATGCTTTTAATAGTGGAAAGTAGAAATGGTTAGTAATCAAGAGCAACAAGCATTTTGGCATCTAGGACGTTCATAAATATAGGTTACTGTTGAAATCTGTAGAATTGTAGATTGCACACCTTTGATAGAAAAAATATGAGCTTTTGAGTAAACTAATTGTTGCATGGGACTAAAGAATTACTATGGAAAAACGTGCTAGTGAGAGTCACAATAAACCTCATGGTTTCTTTCATGAGTCCAAGTATGTACCACTTGATCTCTTTATGTCCACTCCAGTGACAAACATTGTGTGTGCACTGACTTCTGTTTGACTTGTGATTTGGAATTATGAACATAGGTCTAGGATTGAGTATAGTATTTTTCCTACCCTATGTTGTTCTAATAGTTTAGACAGCCGAAGTCTCTGTTTGTGTACTAGTGTTGAAAGGTTTTCTAGTCAGTTAAGCGGCCAACCAATATGAAGGCTGAAACGTTGTATGTTGCAGCCAGAAGAGCACAAATTTAATGATTCTGCGGCCACATGTAAAAGTAGCCACTTGGTTCTCCAAATTCTAACTGCCCAACCCAATTCTTACATTTTAGTATTCTCAAATTTAAATTAGCCCAAAAGCAGCATTAGGGGTTTAAAGAAAAGCAGTATTAGGACTTAGTAAAATCTGATTTCATGGTTAGCGGTTGGAAACTGCTAGCTGATGAATTTGGGTTGAAGTCCTGGAGACCAACACCATACCTACCCTAATAATAGTGAATTGCATGGAAGAATGCAGGGACTGTTAGGTAGAGAAGCTTATGGGTGGAAAGGAGGATGCCACAGGGAGTTTGGAGCTTTATGCAGGCATATAAGGGGCATGTAGGTAGGAGGAAACAAAGAGGGAGTTGGGGGAGAGGAGTCATGGATAAGTGCTGTTTGTGCTTGTGCCATGTGGTGGGGATGGCTAATTGTCGATGCCTCCCTTGAAGAGATAACAACAAAAGGGCGACCTAGACCTACCTCTCCCCTTGCCTTCTTTCCCTCCCCCCAACCCAAAACAGCCCAGTTTGCTCAAGGAGGTTTCCACCACAAGTGTGTGGCTAAGAAGTGGAAGGTAGAACTACTGCACATAACCGTCACCACTCCTCATCTACAAACCATTTCCCTACCCTCCTGTTGCCAACCTTCATGCTTTCTAGAACTAGTACCTACAATTTAACAACTCAAAGGACTGAGGCTAATGGGTTTTGTTCAGCGATTGCAGCCCCTTTTGCGAGTTAGGTGGTGATTAGGGTATAACCGAAATGGTTTACTTGATTAATTCAATGCGCCAAATGAGGAGCTACTTCTGAGTGTATTAAACCAGTGGATACCAAAATGACAGGACCTCAAACTTGATTTATGGCCAACTAGCTTATTGCTTGTTAGAAACCGAAATGAGGACTGGTTATTGATAGCTATGCCATAAACACATAGGAAAATTGGTAAATGCACCCTTGCTGCACTCTGTTGAGATGCTGGGATTTCCAACATAGACCTCTTGTTATAGACTTGGCAGTAGCCTTGTACCGCGCAAAGTGATATGAACCATTCCTTAGTACATTGCGAACTATTCATTAGTTTTCCCTAAGTAAACACATATTATCTCGAATTACCAAAAAGTCTCAGCTAAAACAAAGTCGGTCTACTCGTACGCTAAAAAGAAGAGAATTTGGAGTTAGATCTGGAGTTGTAATCACCCCCTGCCTGCAACAAAGAATTTAAGGGGGTGATATAGGAAACTTGAACGTTTCATGTAGAGGACCATTGTGGAGTGTGAAGTCCCAATCATTCTGGCCCCAACTGAAACTAATGGTTTGGATATTTCCTCTCCTTGCACCCAACCAACTATGGTCCATAGTTTGGTAACCATCTCAAAGAATATATTAGGTAGGCAAATATTATGTAAGCCCATCTGGATTTTGTCATGGATATGTAAGTTCCTCCTAACAAGTAACAGTTAATGGTCCACCTCACCAAGTCATAATTTCATTGCTTCCTCAGAATGTGATGTCCACAGCCTTTAGAACTGCAGAGTAAATCCCAATTTGCGGAAAATTCAGTACACTTAAATTCAATATCCACATTAACCTCCGTTTTGTATGAGAAATGGAAAAACACATGTTATAGAAGGGAAAGAGGCCCTGATCATGGATCATGATGATGTTTATCTATTGCCATGTGGATTAGGCTATATAAATATGATATCCAGAAGATCTGCCTTGTTACGGAAAGAAATACGAAGCAGGTGAGTTTGGTGAATTTTTAATTTAGGGTTGACCAAACAGATGAACTAACCTATATTAGAGTATAAAACAGAAATGTTCCACATGAAAGTAGTTTCATCGGACTACGGCAATAGCTATGATTCTGCAAACAAATTATACTGGGGAAAACAAAGAAAAAAGATGGTGGGTGGCAAATAATATTCATTTAGGCAGTGCCAGATACCTGTTATGGTTCATCCTATTTTATTCAAGCTAGAATAAACAAGGAAAAAAGAAGTCCATGATCAGGGTTTCAGTTGTTTAACACCTCATCCTGTTTTCAATCTGCACATTGGTTTGTATGGGTGCACCAAAACATTTGGCTTGTTAAAGGAAGAAATGTTAAGATGATTGGAGCTGGTGAGATCAGGGCGTTTTTTTAGTGCATGAATGACTCATATGCAACTACTATTCTGTCCTAGTATACAGTCGGATCATTTTCATGTCGACATAATTATGTTGGAGAATAAAAACAACCTCCATGAACTGGTCATTTAGGACACAAATTTCACTGCATCTCGGTCACAACTCACAAGAGGTTAGGAAAAATGGCTTAGCTAGCCCTCCCGAGCGCATCTCCAGTGCTCACATAAGCCGTATCTAAATCATATTTATGTCAGCTGTTTGTTTAGGTGGAGAGGGGAGAGAGAAAGTAAAGATGTCTCTTCCATGTGGTACAGTATCGTCCCACAAAACAAGTAGTAATAATACCGTAAAAGCATACATTGGAGAGGAGGCTGTATCTTCCACACAATATTTAGGGATAATAGGATGGCCGGTGCCCTAGTGAAAGAGAATATATGTGTGTTTTATATCTTTCATGTCAAATACATAGGGTTACTAGAGTGCTTGCATCTAATTCTGTTGCTAGATTATGTGCATCGTTTTAGTTACAATGGGTCGGAGATGCCTTGAGTTTGTGTTTCACGAGGTACATAGGAGCTTAGGCATACCAGCATCAACAGAGAAAAAAGGAGGTGAACCTAATCCCCCACAACCAAATTAGGAAGAGGGAGGCATCATGGTGATGGTGGTGGTGGTGGAGATGCGGTTAGCTGTTAAAACCGAGCGCGCCAAGAGGTAGGCATCAGGCAGACAGGCAGGCAGGCAGGCAGGCAGGCAAGCCCACACTTGGCGCTCGCTTATCTCACTTTACACCTACCTTTGAAGGCTTGAGAACTTGTGAATCAGGCAGGCAGGCAACCACACACATACAACAGCAACAACACGGCTGCTGCGCCTGTGTGTCCTGCTCCCTGTGGCTTGTCACTGCGCCTTTCTCCTTTGTAAAACTGGTAAACCGGTGATGAGGTCATGACCTGGGGAAGAGGGCGGCCTGCCAACCTAACCTTTCTCACCAACTCAGCCTCTAGAAGACCTCCCCTAATCGGAAGTCAAGTGCCTATAAAATCACGCCTCTTCTTCACCCACCCTGTGCAGCACAACAACAACAACAGCTTCCACTGCGACCCACCGAGAAAGAAAAGAGAAGAAAGCATTGGCAAAAGGGGAGGAGGAGCACAAGAAAAGGGAAGAAGGTGTCATCGACGTCAGTCATGGGGAGGTCGCCGTGCTGCGAGAAGGCGCACACCAACAAGGGCGCGTGGACAAAGGAGGAGGACGACCGGCTCACCGCGTATATCAAGGCCCACGGCGAGGGGTGCTGGCGCTCGCTCCCCAAGGCCGCCGGCCTCCTCCGCTGCGGCAAGAGCTGCCGCCTCCGGTGGATCAACTACCTCCGGCCCGACCTCAAGCGCGGCAACTTCAGCGAGGAGGAGGACGAGCTGATCATCAAGCTCCACAGCCTCCTGGGCAACAAGTACGTTCCCCAGTATTTACATGCATGCTTGTGACTTGAAAAAACGTAGCTATGATACTATTTGCTAACCTGTTTATTCTTGTTTGACACAGATGGTCCCTTATAGCTGGGAGGTTGCCAGGGAGGACGGACAACGAGATCAAGAACTACTGGAACACGCACATCAGAAGGAAGCTACTGAGCCGGGGGATCGACCCGGTGACGCACCGCCCGATCAACGAGCACGCCTCCAACATAACGATATCGTTCGAGGCAGCGAGGGAGGAGAAGGGCGCCGTGTTCCGGCGAGAGGAGCCCAAGGTGGCGATCAGCAACGGCCAGGACCACCAAATTGACTGGGGACAGGGGAAGCCGCTCAAGTGCCCGGACCTCAACCTGGAGCTCTGCATCAGCCCTCCGTTCCAAGAGGACGCCATGAAGCCTGTGAAGATGGAGGCCGGCGTCTGCTTCAGCTGCAGCCTGGGGCTCCCCAAGAACTCGGAGTGCAAGTGCAGCAACTTCCTGGGGCTCAGGACCGCCATGCTAGACTTCAGAAGCCTGGAAATGAAATGAACAACCCCTGCTTCCTCTTCCTCCTCCTGCTCCTTCGTTTTGTGACTTGGATATTGGTTAGCCCGTAGGTGAAAATAGTGGGTGAAAGAGGGACAAGAAGAAAAAAGGAAAAGGTGAGGATTTTGTGCCCTGTTTTGCCAAGATCTTCCCTGCTCTCTTGTTGCTCCATTTTGTCTCTGTGTAGTTACTGTTGACTAATCATGAGCAAATAATATTTGATGCTAGGTCACTGTAACTTAAGAAACACAGTTCAGAAAAGAAAAGAAAAAAAGCTGTAACTTAGCAATTGTGTTCTCGGGAGACTAGATGCAGTGTCTGGTGTGGGTGTTTTCAAGACTGGGCCATTGAACCAGATCTTATGGCGACTCGGCCGCATGGCCGCATGTGACCATTGCCTAATCCTGCAGTTTTGATAAAGCGGCTCGTGAGTTAGACCACGCTTTGTGACCTGCTTTTGCATACCATGTACATAAAATTGCCGTGGAAACGGATTTTGCGCGGTGGGTTGCGCTAGCATCCCACATTGCATGTGACACTTATAAATGTTGAAAATATAGAAAATATTATGGATGAAGGTTATGCTGTATTATGTTCACGTGCAAAATTTCATCAAAAAAATGATTATTTGTGCCACACACAAAAAAGACAAAAAAATGCAAAAATTCATATTCTTTGATGAAATTTTGCAAGTGAACATAATATAATATAACCTTCATTTTATGAATTTTTTAAAATATATTTTCAACACTTATAAGGGCCACACGTAATATGAGATGCAAGCGCAACCCGCTACGCAAATCCGTTTCCATTGCTGTGCTCTTATGTTTTTCACGCCTCTTTTTTGGTATGTACTACAATACACTATTCCCACTCTACAATGCACAAAAAGAAAACTTTTTTTTTGGGAATCCTTTGGCTAGACGCTCTAACAATTTGATGCCACCCATATACAAAGAATAGTCATACACTTGAAATATGCAAATATGCAAATATGCAAATTTAGTAGTGATCCTGTAGGAGCTATAATCCTGCGAAAAATTGCACTATCTCCTGCGTTCTCTTATATAAAAAGGGATTTACTACTGTTGGGTATGGATGAGTAATAAGTAAATAAGCGTAGAAGGAAGCAACTCAGCAAGGGAGAGGTTACAAAGAGACAAGGAAACTATTTCATATGGGGCTTGTTAGGTAATGCCACCTCTTTTCGGAAGTAGCTCTTCTTCTTTTTACTTTTTGGCGTTGGGCAACCAACTCAGCTCGTCGTCCGTCTCCAAGCGAGGCGATGGGGGCGACACGGCAGAAAAACCTGCAGAAAAAGCAGCGGTTTTTTGGACGGATCCCGGGACAACTTTGCTCCGCTCCGTTGCGCTGCGGCGCGCTCGGCGTCACGAATGGCAGGGCGATGGCAACGTTGGTTTAGTGGCGGTAGCTCGGCTGGTTGGTTTGCCGCCACGGAGAGCGGGCGAACGGTTTTGCCGTTTCTGGCGATAAGATTTGCGGTGGGTGATGCAACGTAAATTTCTATCTGCTTCTGCTTTGATCGTCCTGTTGTGGGCAAAAGCGTTATCGTGACGTCCATTCGATGATAATTAACCGTGTTGCACCGGCGTGTAGTGTTCTGCTGTACAAAGTGGGCTTTTCTTTTCTATTAGCAAGAAAAATTAGAAATAGCAGGTGGTTTCGTACACCCAGTTCTTTTCAAGTAAAGACAAAAGCTCCTTGTTTCATGAATATAGAAGAGAGTATAAATATCAATTTAAAATAGGTTGGTCTATATGAAAAGTCAACACGTCCGTATATACATACGCGAACAAAATAAATAACCTATTACTCACCATGTTCAATGATACATGTTGTTTTAAGTTTTAACATAGTTTTTAATATGCAACTAATTCTTTATATGCCTATATTGATAGAAATTATAAATTATCATGTTATAAAATATTTTTCGTGACAAGTTTAAAAATAGTATTTTTACTTTACCTATCAAGATATTTTCATGTATATATCCACCCTGCTGAGGTCAGTACGCAACCTATTATCCCGGTATCGTTGTACTTACGGGAATAACTTACTTTAATTAACGCCGATACAAAACGACATTACTTTGGCAGGTGCAAAGCTAGTTCCCACTTGCGCATGACAATCCAAACGGGTAAAGTATTGAATTACCTTTGGTAACACATTAAGATTTTTATCTCTCTTAGCTAGCTGCCTTACCTATCGACACTAGAATCTAATCGCTATCACTTTCCACCGAAAGCAAACCGCCAAGCGATGCCTATCAGGCTGGATAACTCTCGATCGATAGTTACGGTGGCTGTGCTCGTGTTCTCTTGCTGTAATTGCTACCTTCCAAGCAAGATTTAGAGAATTAGTAGTAATCAGTTGGCAAACGCATAATCCACCCAACTGGGCTAGCCTCAATTAGCTTGGCTTGTATGGTATCAAATAATAGTGTTCTGCCCGTAAAATAAAGTAAATAATTTACTATCTATAAAATTTAAGTTGGTGGCTATGGTGATGGTAGTATCACACCTTCCTCTAACCAACTCTTTAACTCTCAACAAACTCTGCTAAACAGACTCTAATCTTTACGTAACTCTCAATAAACTCTACTAAACATACTCCAATTTTTATGTTCTGAGTTAGTTTTTTACTCTGCTAAAATTTATTATCTTAATAAACAATAGAATTCAATCTTTACGTTCTGAGTTAGCTGGCTTGCTGGTGTTGTTCCTTCCTCCACACATGTGCATAAATTTTGTTATATGTGTGTATGTGTGTTGTACGAGCACTCTACTATTAGATCGTTGTAAGGCAAAATAGTATATTTTGTTATGGACTTATGGTTTTAGTCAGAACATAAGATGTTATTCTACTATTTGAGATTCGTTGCAACGTACGGGCACCCTGCTAGTAGTGTTAAAAAACAGAGTTGAAGTGAACCCGTGGAAACCGGCAAGGCTAGTTCGTTTTCTTTCGTTGATTGCAAACCGAGCGATCAAGCTAGTAAAAAATAACGAATAGCTGGTTTCTACGGTTTTGAACTAAAACCGCTTCTGAACACCCTTAATATCAAATGCGCATCGAAACCGGATTTAAATCCGGTAAACAACATGACGCCAAAACCCATATATATAACCGAAATGAAGACATAACTATGTGTACAAATTCGCTGCAATTGATAGGCGCAGAAAACCCTAATTAAACAGGAGCCAAAACACACGCGAGGAACTAATTAAGTTTATTACTAACTCCCAATGAACACTGTCACGGCTGGGCTAACAACAAATGTGGTAAGGCGCCGTGCACAGGAGGTACGTACGGGAGATCGGATTGAATGCACGGTGATCGAGCTGAAAGGATGGATGGGGAGCAGGAGGGGGTTGGCTTGGTAGCCAGTCCCCATTTATTAATTGCAGACATGTATGCATCTTCTTGATCAGGAGATGCATACTACTCCTTTTTAATAATCAATTAATCGATTGTCTTAGTTGTAAGGCTGGGGACAGAATTCATCAGATTAGATTAGATTATTTCACCATTAAACAATGATTACTTGAATTGGGGCCCTCATGGTTGATGAAGATCCAAGTCGGCAACTTCCCACACCCCCAGCCCAGCTACTAGTAGTATCGATTCCTTTTTGCTTCTAATTATTCTGATGAACACCGTGCAGCTGAACAAGCAACATTCCATGAAAGCCAACATTTATCACTAAGGTAAGCTTCATAGATTCTTTTTGTCACTTGACCTAATGAGCTTGACGACCATGAGCCACAATTCTCCCTTAAATTAAACAAAGAGCATTATGGTACAGGATTCTGTGAGCTAATGAGCATATCATGATCGAGCTAATGGGCTTTATGCAACACAACCATTATAAATTTGTAAATAAGGTTTTCTAAAATTTATTCGTCGTTAGCTGGTATGGTCGATTCCGTCAGCTTGAATCTAGAAAGTTGGTTTTATTCATTCATTAGTTTTGTTCCTGGAGTTCCAATCCGGTGCGCAACTCGGCAGTTTTCCGAGCATAGCAATTTGCCAGTTTCGACATGCGCAATCGAGTGACGACATGGCCGCTGTTTTTGCACTTCTATTTTGCGACTATCTTTCTTTGCACTTGTTGTGTCATATATAATTTCTAGTCAAATAAAGAGATATCAATACTCTATACCAGTGTCATAACCAATACTCTCCTCCGGCCAATTATATATTCCTAACTATATCGTACTTGGATTCCCCTCCCTCAACCTCACCCTGTGTCGCCCCGCGCGTAGCGACCCGGGCACGCAAAACCTAGTGCCGCGGCAGGGCCGCCCCTTCCCAGCCTCCCCTCGTCGCTGCCGGGCTCACCACAATGGTGGCGGCCCCCTACTCCTGAAGGTCAGGGGGAGGGGGGGCGAGGGGGGAGCTCGAAAACAGAATCGGAGCGACATCTCTAGTGGGTGGTGCGGGGGCTAGCGGCTTGTGCACGGCAGCTTGCAGCGTGGGTGCGGCGGCAGGCAGCATGAGGGAGCAACAACACGTGGCCGGCGGCAGCGACAGCAAGCAGCAAGCAGCACGCGGGAGCAATAGCGAGCGGCTGGCGGTGTGGGGGCTAGATCCAACCGATGGAGGCCAAGGCCACGCGGTTTCTGTCCATGGTGGCCAGGTTGGGCGCTCTAGATGCCGGGCGACATGGCCTCCAGTGGCCCGCGTGGGCCACGGTCTGTGTGTTACCCGCGATGGTGTTGTGTGTGTGGTGACCTTGCTGCAGGTTGGGGCTGGTCTGGTCAGCTGGCCGATGATGGTGGCCCTACTGTAGGTGGTGGACGTCGGGGCCTTGGGTGGTGTGCATTAGCTACTACCATATGCGGCTGGCACGTCTCCCTTGCCCTAGCATGTGGGAGGCCTCGACTCGCAGGCTCCTTGTCAGCGAGGTCGAGGCAGTGGACGCCGGGGCGGCGGCCCTGGTTCTCGGCCGTGTTTATCGGCACAACGGATCACGTGACGTGAGCATGGATCTAGCCTGGACGAGCGACGGATGTCGGGGCTGCAGCCTCGGAGAGCAGTGTGGTGGTGCTACGAGGGTGTTGATCCTGGACTGCGGGTGCAGTGGGACCGTCGGCTTGACTGGCGATAGGTGTGTCAGGTCTAGCCGCTGGAGTGGGTGTCGTGCACCTCGACGATGTGGTGTGGCCCCATGCGTTGGCGGCAATTGTGCCTCTCTTCTCAGATGGGCAAGGATGTTGGGGTGACAACCTCGGGTATCGGTGCTACGGTCATAGGCTACAGGCGATGGTCCAGTGTAGCAAGGGCTGCAGGATGGCCGGCCTGCGTGGCATTGCAGTGTACGAGCCAGGCGGTGGATGTCAGGGCAGTGGCTCCGAAAGGTGATGACGGTGGGCTGCGTAGGGTGCAATAGTCTAATGGATGCCGGGCAGCGCCTTCGGGCTGTGGCTGGCAGTGATGGGCCAGACTCTATGAATGGTATGGGGTTTGAAGGCGCGCTTTCACCATCAAAGTTGGGGTGGCTGATGCACGCTCCCCCATGGTGGGTTTGGCTTCTCTCTCCTAACGGCAGTGGCGATGTCGACACTATGGCGGTACAGCTTCGAACGATAGTACGGTTCTGTCGGTGTTTTGATCCGGCAATAATGAATATAGGGCGGCGTACGCATAGAGAATCCAAAGGGGTGCACACGAGACAAGGATTTACCCAGGTTCAAGCCCTCAAGATGAGGTAATACCCTACGTCCTGCCTTTGTGGATTGTATTGAAGGTTGCCTCGTATGAGAGGTATGTGCAGAGGTGGTTGTCTGTGTGGAGATCTGAGTCTAGATCTAAGTCTGCCGATCGGGAGGCCCCTACCTCCCCTTATATAGGTGGTCGGGGGGTAGGGTTACATGAGTCCGAGTCGGTTACAAGGTAGAGTCCTAGTCGGTTTGCAACTAGACCTACTAAATATACATGTCTTGTACTCCAAGTTGATGATGCGCCCCGGTATCCCAGTCGGATTCCGAGTCGTGGGCCTGGGCTACCCCGTGCCGTCGGGGCCGACTTCCTCCTCCGCTGGTATACCCCGGGGGCATGGCATCGTCAATAGCCCCCGAGTCCTTCACGATCTGACTGCAGCTTAGCCTGAGCCGAGTGCTCCAGCCTTCTCCCTTGGACAGGTTTTTCCGAGTGATCATCCGCCTGAGCGCAACTCCTAGTAGCCTGTAGAGAGATTGTGAGGGACTCATAGAACTTGCCGACTGAATCCCGAGTGGTATCGGGTGTATCCGAGTGGTTGTGAACCCCTGGAGGTTAACCCTCGTAATCTTTCAGCCCGTAGCGCTCGGAACCGAGTGACTCGGTCCCGACTGGCGGCCCTGAAGCGCACTACGGCCGTTTTCTTTTTCCTTTTGCAGATTCCACACTGGGGGCACGAACAGTGCACCCAGTGGGTGTAGCCCCTGAGCCTCCAGTTGGTTCGAGGAACCGAGTGGAGGGTCTTGATGAATTTACCCGGGTAGCTGTCGGCTCCCTCGATGAAGAGGTTCCCCTGCTGAGGGATGAGGTCACGTACAGAGCGAATGCCTTGGCCGAGTTCCTCAACCTGTAAAGTAAAGAATAAAGATGTAAAAACCGCTACATGTAAAGTACTCGGGAAGCCGAGTGAAACTTATGCGTGCTTTTTGGTTTTAACTTTATTTCGCTCTTTCTTCCGTTAATATTTGTTCGTGTGTAAGCTGGCTCATCGTGTGTGCTCTTGCCGACCCGTTGTATCCTCCCTTTGCGTAAAGGTTAGCCGTGGGCGTGTGCCTTGTATAGCGCGGGGGTGTGGCGTAGACCGGCAGTCGGAGACGAAGAGTTAACTCCAAGCTTTTTACACAATACTTAAATAGTTGTTTAGGAAGGAAAAGTGCCCGAATGCGCCTAGACGCACCCAGTGGGTGTAGCACCCGAGTATCCGCTATGCATGGCCGTGAGCGTACATAGCGGGGCAATCGGAAGACTTAAAATAAAACTTCAGATAGAGCAAAAAATAGTAATTTACTCATGCTGATAAATGCAAAGTATGAAAATACTTAGCTTTTAAGCGTAGAAACGACGCAACTGTTCAATGTTTCAGGCGTTGGTAACGTGGCCCGAGCCGACTGTGGACCGAGTCGGCGGAGTGGAGGCGCGTCGAGGTCTGAGTCCGCGGAGTGATAAGGTCGACTCGGCGGAGCGGCGGCGCGACGCAGTCCGAGTCGGCGGAGTGACGAAGTCCAAGTCGGCGAAGCGACGGCGCGTCAAGGTCCGGGTCGGCGGAGCGGCGAGGTTGACTCGGTGGAGCGGCGGCACGTCGAGGTCCGAGTCGGCGGAGCGGCGGCGCGTCGAGGTCCGAGTCCGCGGAGTGATAAGGTCGACTCGGCGGAGCGGCGGCGCGACGCAGTCCGAGTCGGCGGAGTGACGAAGTCCAAGTCGGCGAAGCGACGGCGCGTCAAGGTCCGGGTCGGCGGAGCGGCGAGGTTGACTCGGCGGAGCGGCGGCACGTCGAGGTCCGAGTCGGCGGAGCGGCGGCGCGTCGAGGTCCGAGTCCGCGGAGTGACGGAGTCCGAGTCGGCGGAGTGGTGGCGCGTCGAGGTCCGAGTCGGTGGAGCGACGAAGTCCGAGTTGGTGGAGTGACGTAGCCTCATGCGCCGGCAGCGGTTTGATAGTCGGAAGATCGCCGGAGATTGAACCGTCGGAATATGCTCAAATTTTGCAGGCATGTGCATGAGAATATAGCACACCACTCCACAAAAAATCTCTTTAAACCGAGGTGGTATGACTAGTCGCCCAAGGGTAGAGATGAACTCGGATCGAGTTGTTCCCGTGCAGGAATTCGCCTAGATCCGAAATTTGATGTGCTAAATGGGCGTTTCCCGGAGGTTGAACCGTCGGATCAAGCTGAAATTTTACGGAGTGGTAGGAATGATAATTCCGCACAATCTGGACGGTGTGATCGGCGAAACGATGTGGGAGTCAACCACAATCCTTGTTCTCCCAAGATCGCGCGGATTCCAGACTGGACCCGAGCAGCACTCAGTTTTTGGAGCTAGCCGGAGATTCCCCAATCGGATCGCGACGAAATTTTGCAGGGTCGATGTAGACTCTATTCCGCATGATCCCACCAAAGGAATCAGCGAAACAATGCTCGAGGCAGCGGGGGGAGCGCAAACGAGTCGGTCGTTCGTGCTGTCTCGCACGGTCGCGTGAGGGCAATGTTGATGTCGAGCCCCCGAGCTCCGTGGCCGAGTGAAGTTTCCGCCGAAGTTGATGTTGATGTAGACTCGAGGGATCGCCCGAGTGAAGTTTCCGTCGACTGGTTTGGAGCCGAGTCGCAGATGCGGAGCTTGCCGAGTGAATCAGCGAAGTCGCCGTTGTTGTTCATCAAAAGAACCGATCTGAATCCTTTCAAATTAATCTATGCGCACTTGCCCCACGGTGGGCGCCAACTGTCGGTGTTTTGATCCGGCAATAATGAATATAGGGCGGCGTACGCATAGAGAATCCAAAGGGGTGCACACGAGACAAGGATTTACCCAGGTTCAAGCCCTCAAGATGAGGTAATACCCTACGTCCTGCCTTTGTGGATTGTATTGAAGGTTGCCTCGTATGAGAGGTATGTGCAGAGGTGGTTGTCTGTGTGGAGATCTGAGTCTAGATCTAAGTCTGCCGATCGGGAGGCCCCTACCTCCCCTTATATAGGTGGTCGGGGGGTAGGGTTACATGAGTCCGAGTCGGTTACAAGGTAGAGTCCTAGTCGGTTTGCAACTAGACCTACTAAATATACATGTCTTGTACTCCAAGTTGATGATGCGCCCCGGTATCCCAGTCGGATTCCGAGTCGTGGGCCTGGGCTACCCCGTGCCGTCGGGGCCGACTTCCTCCTCCGCTGGTATACCCCGGGGGCATGGCATCGTCAGGTTCTCCCTGTCTGTGCTTCTAGCGAGGCATCTTCCGTGCTCCTTTTGGAGCTTATCAGGGTTGTCCTGGGTCCTTCCTAGGCGGATCAATGCCGGATCTGGCCTGCTCCGTGGCGTTGTGTGGCGGCCATGATGGGGCGGGAACTTTCTTCCGCGGCGGTTCTGGATGGGGGTTCTTTTGTTCCATGTCTTGTCGGTGGCATGGCTTAGTTGCTTTTCCTGGTCAGTGATGTCTTCTCTTTTCCTTATGGTGGGGGTCAACGTCGGATATGGCTTCCTCTGCAGGCGGGAGGAAGCGTCTTTTGCCTACGTGTGAGCATGAGTCC
Organism: Stipa capillata; assembly: GCA_019208055.1. Lineage (NCBI taxonomy): Eukaryota > Viridiplantae > Streptophyta > Magnoliopsida > Poales > Poaceae > Stipa > Stipa capillata. The sequence goes on along the minus strand of JAGXJF010005872.1, from coordinate 155,079 downwards.
GTCTCCACGGGGCAGGTGGATCGGAGGCCCTAGTTCTTTTCGTTTTATTTTTTGTTGTGTCGATGTGGTGGTGGTGCTTTGTCTGTGGGTCTGTTGCTCTATCGATCGGTGGGGGCACAAAGCCTCTTGTATTTTGTTTTCGCCATATTTTTTCTAATTAACTTGGCAACTTGGTTTTTCCTACAATGAATTGCCAGGACTTCCTACCATTTTGAAGTTTTTTTTAAAAAAAATTAGTAATTTCTTATGACCTCAAAAGGGTGGATGAACAAAATCATACATGTATTGATTGATCATGTGGGTGAATGGCGGAAAGAGAGTTAACTCATGGCCGCAATAATAATCTCTAAAAACTAGAAATGATATATTGACAAATGCAACAAGTCGCACCGACTAAAGACTAAAACCTTTTACTGTTTGTATCCATATTACTCCCCCGTCTCTGAAATATTTGTTGTCACTTCACTATTCCCACCCATAAAAAAATTCTATTAATTCTGCGTATTAACATCCATGCATTCTACCTATAATATCATGTCTTCTAGTATTTGGTATGCGTGATTTGGATCAGAAGTTAAGGAGTATTTCGCACGGAGTATTTCGCACCGGATGCAGGGAGTAGTCTGTAATACCTCTATTTTTGATTCAGGGTAGGATTAACCTTAATCAAGCTAAGTTTCGTATTTGGAAACGATCCCAGTTAGTCTAAATTACTGTTTGGTGATATTTTTGGGTTAGCAGTAGAAAAACGGAATTTTAGAAGTAAAAGAAAACAGAATTTAGGAATGTTAATCAGGGTAGTTTAGCTTATTAGTTTGGTGCGTTAACTTAATCTAGGTTAAGCAAGTCTAATCCAAGGATATATATTTAGCAGGTTAATTAAGCAAGCCCTAACCACCTGAAGCCTTAACATATCATTTCTTCGCCTGCAGTTCTTTTATTGACTAGTCATTTCTTTTATCCAAAGCATCGCAATACGCCATTGTTATTCGTAGCTGGCGATCGCTCGACTGCCGTTGCTTCCATGAGCACTACTACTTGAAGACGTGCACACTAACATAACAAAACACTCGCATATTATTTTTTCTAAAATTTCTCGATCGGCTGCCAGTAGAGAGTGTGCTCTGTGAAGGCGTTGACATGTATTATTCTTCCCTGACAACTAATACAAGTGACTATATACCGCTATACATATGGACTTATGGAAGATTATCCCAATAATAATGACAAGAGAAAAGTCCTTTTCTGGTACCTACCTACCATCGCATCACTCCCCAGGTCGCCAAATTTTATTTTATTTTAGACAGCCAGGTAACCAATTTTGGGCAAGTTATACTTGAATCATCGGTAGGTTCTTCGCAGAAGCAAGCAAGGCCCACGTTGCCTACCTGGTCAATCCTTTTCGGTTACTTGCCTATTCCATCTCTATAATTTGTTGTCTTTTGCACTGCAACTGAACTAAAATACATGTACACATGCGTCATGGTATCTCCCGAGTAGTTGATCCGTAAGGTAGTATATATACAGATATACTTAGCCGTCAGAGTCGCTATCGATCGTGGAATAATAAGCAAGTGTTCATATACGTGCGTTCGTGTGATCGTGTCAAGTAGTATCTTGTTGTTAGGAGAAAAATAAGTCTAAAGAGTAAAATTAATTATATGCATGATATGCATCCTTGTGCATTGTACTTTGGTGGTTGCAAAGATTAATGGAGGGCCATAATTCAGCGCCCGACTTGTGTGCAAGTGTGAGGATGGTGACACAAGGATTCCCTCTTGGGTAGCTAGTATAGGTAGGTACCAACAAAAGCTCCCAACTGTTGAGCATCACTTCATCTTATTGCCATGTTTGTTATTTGGTGTTTGTTGTGGTTGTTGCATGTTGGGGTTTATCGCGGTCCACTGCCGTTGCTGCAAGAAATGCGCAGTTGTGCACATGTTCAGTTCCATTTGGTGTTAAAAGAATTAGAGTTTGACAGTTGGGATCAGACCATGCATCCTGATTCTACTTCGTAGAAATCATGTGTGTGTCCGTTCTGAACATGCTCTTAATTAAAATACTACTACCAATTCTTCTTTCTCTGAACACTGTACTAGCTAAGTTGCATGGAAAAACATGTGCTATCACAACAATGATGGCAAAATCCGTTGATGTAATTAAACCACGGCTAACACATGCCTGTCATGACAGTACAACAACGACAACCACACAAATGAATTGACAAAACATGAGATCGAGCTAGCTGCCACAAAACATAAATTTTAAAAAGAAGTGCAGGTGGAGCCATCCAATGGAGAAACGGATAGGCAGGTAGACTCATGCACTCGATCAGCTGGGGCCCATGCATGCATGGCCGGCCATAGGTGCGTGCAGCTGTTCTGGTTGGTGACCATCGCAAGAGATCGACGAGTCCATGTCACATGGCAATGCGTTCAGGACACGAGGACATTCTCACTGTTCCTCCGTCAGAGATTGGCAGTACCGTTCCCATCACATCACCACACTGCTGGGCTCTGTGCTCTGGAGTCTGGAGGAGAGTGTGATGTGATGTAAACCTGGATGGATTTGGCAGGCTGGGGTTGTTGGCTGGCTCCCAATCATTCACTCACCCATCCATTCCATTCCATTCATTTCACTGACTACCCGGTAGGATGGAATTGGATAGATGCATGGGGGACAGACAGGTCGAGGACGGCAATGCGTTTGAATGCGTTGCTCTCACTCTCCGTTGCCAACACTCCAGTGCTATTTGGGATAGTCTTCATATCAATCGTCTTAAAATTGAACATATCAATAAGCTTTTTTCTACAAGCCTGAAACTTCTTCTACGAAAACTTAGAAAGACCTGGAGCCTTATGCCTATTGTGGAATATATGGTTATCCAAAAACTGAATGGTGTTTGATCACGTCGCCACACCCTGGTAAGTGTCACAAGAACTTCCTTCCTAGACATGCTTCAACTATGGTCTACAAGGGCTAAAAAGGCTGACTACGAAGAGAAAATTCCAAAGTGGATTTACATTCCTCGATCAAATAATGTAGTTTTCTAGACTTTGCTTCTCGGCATGTTTGATCTTTGCATGATGATGCCACATCAATCATTCGACACCCCTCCCCCCTCCATACTCTCACCCTTTATAACACCACCCCGTTTTAATAAAAATTAGGAGTTCCTCCCTCCCGTTGCCCAAAAAATATTAATAGGTTAAAAATACTTAGATAATTAGTGAGGTGAAACTATTATTAGATTTATCATAAAAAATATGAGAAATATAATTTTTTTTGCTAACATATACGTATTGAAATATGCATATTAGAGGCCAGTCAATATATAAAATGACAATTATTTACAAAAAGAGGAAGTGTTATACTTTTCATTTTTGCCATGCCAATTTTCACGTCCAACGCCACTACAAAACATGCACCATTCATTCTCATCAAGAAACCTTGCATATGTCCAGTGTTGATACCACAAGGAGTCCGGAGAAGACTGAGAAATATCGGCCAATTACCTTTGCAGATTAAAAAGTTCTACTAGTGATGTGCGCATGGCACGTTTGTTGGCAATGGCCATAAATATCTCAACTACAGCAACTTGAAATCTTCACACACTAGCTTAGTACCACTAGTAGACTAGTAGTACTAGTACCACATACAACCTCTTCCGATCGATCTTTTAAGTGCTGTGCAGCGTGTACCAACCTAGAGAGGGAGAGGGACAGATCAATAACAGGAAGTAAGTGTAGTAACCACTACCACCACCTACCCCACACATGCATATGTCTTCATCAGAACGGTCAGAACGGTCAGTGCGTGTTCGTTTGTATGTGCTGTGTGTACAGAGGACGAAACTCGTCTTTATTTCCATGAATCACTAGTTTAACCGATCACAGTTGCTAACGCACAATTATCTATAAAAATATTAATTAAGTTCCGGTCAAATCTTTTAAATTCTAGATTTACTTTAAGATTAAAGAGAATGATCATATTACGAAGGTCTAAAGATGATGAAAATCGACTAGAACGTTAAAAAAATTCAGTTGGTTGTGTATAGACGCTCCCCGATCACTTAACCATGGGTAATTTGCACCTTGGCTGCGCACAGTCCCCAGCCCAAGGCCTATGGTCCGTGCGTCAAAGTATAAATGGGTTGTTTATCTTTTTTTTAAATTTAAGTATTTAGGTGAATTGATTGACGCATGTAACTCAATATAATATGCAAGCCTAACCGAAGTGGCCCGTGTGCCGATAAAATAGATACTCAATCTCCCCGCTTGTGATCAGTTGCACTTTAGTAGTGAAAATGTTGCAGCTAGCTAGCAATCACCTGAATATCCATCTCCAACATGTACAATCCAAGCACTTAATCCCCATCAATGCTGGGATCTGGTGGGAGGAGGAGGAAGAAAAAAGTGCATGCACGGTGCCAAGTGCTCACGCACACGTCGGAGCTGAGTTGCCACACGGAGCCGGCGGGGCCCGAGGACAGCGACGACGAGGCGGGCGCGTGCGCGCAAGCTTATCTGACTGTCTCCTCTCCTCTCCTCTCCGTGCCCTTGTCAGTTGTCACGGCCCTGAAGGTTCTCCCGTTCTGTCCTCTTTTCTGCACTGCAAATTGCGCAACGATGCGCGCCCCTCCTGGTAGCGCCTGCCTGCCGACTAGCTTGGAATCTTGGACGGAAAATCTTTTGACGAGATATACTCGTATAATGCACGGGATATTTGGCTGAGCGTTTGGGTGCCTGTCGCATATATGTATACGTAATGGCGTGCCAATATATGTAGTAGTACTTGGTTTTTGTTTTGCTCTTTTGGCTTTGCTTTTCTGCGTACCCTTGTCATCCAAACCTATGTTTTCTCTTAAACTTTACTTAAATAAGAGAATACAAGTTTTTTTCTTCACTCTCTCTTTTATATTAATAAAAAATTTATATAACATAAATACTAACATCACACTATTATACATGTCTTGTAAACGATAACCAGCAGTAAACGACTGGTATGACCAATGGTATCATACACGGTGTCATCGTTTTTCCGTAGGTTTAGGCCTTCCACAATGTGGTCGATGCCCAAAACATCAAAATGTTGCCACATCCTCAGCGATGCCTTGAGAAAAAAATTTGGCACCGCTCTCACAGCGTGTGTTTGCAGCCTGTAAAAAAGCGGGACCCACACGTGGATAGAAAACTCGACCGAGCCAATATCCACTGCTTCCTTCACGCGAGTTCTTCCCGTCCTCCTCGCATCACCAAAAAAATCCCCTTTCTCCTCTGAACAAATCCATCTCCTTCTCCACTCCTCTTCCCAATTCGGCGTGCTCCTCGCCCAAATCCACATCCATCCCGTACTCCCGGCCGAGGTCTCGGTCGGCGCGAGGTCTGGGCAGAGCGGAGGCACGTGGCGAAGAAGTCGGGCGAGGTCCGATGCGGAGCCGATGCACGGCGGCGGTGCGGCGTCGGGCGAGGTCGGTGTCGGTGGCGGAGCCGAGGTGCGGCGTGGAGTAGAGTGGGAGCACGGCGTCAAGCGGAGCTGGGGCGGAGCGTCAGGCAAAGCCAGGGCACCGGCCGCTGCCGCCTCTGCTACACCGGCGCCTACTCAGCTGGAAGCAGCACAGGTGAGGGTTTTGATTCGCTTGCTGCTGCAGCATGTTAATTTCAGTTGGTATCTTCACATTTACCATTCAGGATACTAAGCAAAGATGCTTTAATGGCTTCAGTTAGGAGATAATAATGTTCAATTCAGGTTATGAGGCTTTGTCTACTAACGTGTAGCTTAATTCTGTATGCTTGGTTGGTTTGATATTCAGTGCACTAGTGTTTTACATTGCATTCAACAGTAAGAAATAATAAGAGTGTTCACATTCAACAATTTGTAAACTAAATTACACAATACAAAAAAGAGATGCTCGAATGGAAATCTAAGTAGAAAGGCGGTAGAAACTAATTAGATGGACTCCTGAGAAACTTCTAAATGCTAATTTCCATTGCTTCTAGACTTCTGCCAAATATTCTCAACCAAATCAGCCTTGAGACGGCGATGTGTGGATCGATCCCGAATGGCAGCGTCTGTCTCAAGAACCACATCAAACCCATCAAATGGTCCTTGTTCAGTTACAAGATATGGTATGGAAATGCTTCCGTCTTCATAGTCACAGTCATATTTGTCATAGCACTTGTAGGTGTGCCTCTCATCTGCCACGATCATGTTATGCAATATAATGCAAGCATACATGATCTCAGCAAGTGCATCCCTTTTCAACATACGTCCTGGATGACGAACTATGGCAAAATGAGCTTGCAAAACACCAAAAGCACGCTCTACATCTTTCCTTGCTCCTTCTTGGTGTGCTTTATATAACTTGTCCTTGACACTTTGAGCCATAGGGATTGATTTCACAAATGTTGCCCATTCTGGATAAATGTCATCTACTAGGTAGTATCCGAAGTTATACTCATTGTGATTGACTTCAAAATGAACCTCTGGAGCTGTACCTTGCAGCACTTGAGTAAACAAAGTTGATTGGTCTAGGACATTGATATCATTATTTGATCCAGCAACCCCAAAAAATGCATGCCATATCCATAGGTCATGTGAGGCCACAGCTTCGAGCATGGCTGTGGAAACTCCATGATTGCCACGACTGAACTGTCCCTTCCAAGCCACTGGACAATTTCTCCATGTCCAGTGCATGCAATCAAGACTTCCCAACATGCCAGGAAAGTCACAGGCCTTCCCTACATCAAGTAACCGCTGTATATCTTCGTTAGTGGGCCTTCTCAGGTATTGTGGACCAAACTTCTCCATCACACCCTTGCAGAATGTGGTCATGCACTCAATGACTGTGATTTCACCCATTCGCAAATTCTCATCAAACATATCAGCAGGTGTCCCATATGCCAACATTTGGATAGCAGCAGTGCATTTGTGCAAGGGAGAAAAGCCAGGCTTGCCAAATGCATCACTCCTTTGAGTAAAGTATGGAGACCACTCACTAAGGGTTTGGACAATGTGTAGAAATAAATGTCTCCTCATACGAAACCTACGCCTAAATTGCTGGTCAGTGTACACTGGGTTGTCTGAGAAGTAGTCAGCCATCAGCCGGTCATGACCACCTTGCCTATTTCTATCAATGTGCCTTCTAGGTAGTCTTCTGTGTTGATTGGACGTATATATCTGTTGTGCTGCAATCTGGGCTCGAATTTCTGCTTCAATCTGGGCTTCAACTAAGTCATTGATGAAGTCCCAAAAAAACTCACTGATGGCTTCGAAACTAATTGCTTCATCAACATTGTCTTGCAGGTCTACTTCATCAACATTGTCTTGCAGGTCTACTTCATCAACATTGTCTTACTAGTCTGCTTGTGGGTTCTCATCGGTGGACATGTTTTTGAGTGGAAGGTATGCTCGGTTTGGGCTTGGTGGAATGGAGCTGCTGCCTCTATTAATAGGGGGTAGTTTCCAATGGCTAGTTTCTAACAGGTAGATTCTTTTTTCTATGTTTCCAACGGCTAGTTTTCAACAGCTATATTTCTCTTTTCAGCAAGTTAAATGCAGTACTCTATAATTATTGTTGGCAGTTGTATAAACATGAATATTTTATTCGCTAGAGAGATTAGGCATCGGACTACCTACTTGCTCTGGTTCCCAGAAAATTTAATTTGGCACCGGTTGGGCGGGCACCAGTGTATTTGGCACCGGTTTGGGCAAACGCTGTGGACGGCCTTAGAGGAGCCAAGATCAGGCAGTGGGCCCTACGTGACATGCATGGAACAACGGAGCAGTTTGTTACCTGGTTGGACGCCGGGGGACCCACCGGCCCTCACTCCTTCAGTCTTATCCGAAACCATGAGCTAGCTGTACTACCTTCTCTTTCCTTTTTTTTCCTGATCTGGCAAATCTGGCGATTAATCGACCGACGTGGACGGAGTTAATTAAGGCACGATTAAATAACGTAATTAATTAATAGCTGCTTTCTCCATAGCTATATTAATAGAGTAATTATTTATCAAAATCTTGTTATAACTAATCAAAATAGGCCTTATATTCTAAAAGGAGGGAGTAAGACTCTATTTATATTTTTTTTCTATTCTGTTTTCAGAGTTGCGTTTTGAGTTGATTAGCTGAAAAAGGTGTTTCCTAGTTGCGCCAACGGGAGATGAATTTTTGTTCATTTGTTTCTAGCTGAGAAAGGTGTTCTCTCCTTCTGATTGAACCATTTGATGATTGCACATACGTATCTTGCACCTTGCACGGCTGCACCGATAACCTCTCACGGCACAAAATCACATTGACATCACGACTATGACATCGAAACTAGCAGTGACATGGTTTATCTGTGAGCTGCAGACACGATCAGGATTCTGAAGGGCATCATACATGCATGCAGAGCTGATCCTTAAGACGTGTATACAGAAACGTGTTTATTTAGAATTACGTGTGCACGGCTGACGCCTTGCGAGTGTTTTGTGCGCACGCTTGAAGTACGGGCGTTTCACATCCATGCGTACTGGTTGGTGTTCTTTTCAGTGTCACCGGCCACATTTAACGGCAAAAAATTAAGGCGGGTGGTGACGATGCCAGAGATACTCAATAAACAAAGTCCAAGTGCCTGACCAAGCATATTAGCATTAGTAGATTAGTTGCTTCCAAAATCTTGTTAACTAGCTAGAAATGATTTTGCAGAACAAAGGTGGTATTACTTGTTTCTGGAGTCAGCAAAGATATATACTGAAAGGATAATAGGGCCTCTGATGTGTAACAGAGCATGTAGCCAATAATTTCTCTCCTCCTGGTTTTGCCCATCCATCATGCTAAGATAAAAACATCAGGACGTATGTGATTTGCAATTTGTAAGCTTGAGCCTTGAGTGCAAAAATGACGACAGGAAGAAAGCAGCAGCATATAGATTATCAGATGAGATTATCCTGAACCAAAACAAAAGTAAGGTGACATACCAAGAAAGCACCAGCATTATCAGGTGAAATTATTATGAACCCAAGTGACACCCAAGAAAGAAACACTATTATCAGGTCAGATTATTATGAACCCAAGCGACATAGCAAGCACGACTACAGAAACTATGATTCGTCAGCCTGTTCAAATATCTGGCTGAAAAGTAAGGCTTATACATGAATAACAATTTGCGTGCATTTGAACGCTCAAAAAACACAAAGAAAACCCCAGCTTACAAGCCACCGAGAAAACAACAAAATTCATTTACGAATGACTTCTGTCTTGTTAAAGCAGTTTAAAAGGTGCTATGGAGCATAACAGGTGACGCGCTAAAAGTTTTGGTTGACAGAATGAAGGCATAGCACATCCAACAATTAGGTTTCCTTCGGGCCACCCTTCTTCACAGCCTCAGCTGCAGCCTTCTCTGCCTCGATCTCAGCAATATATTCATCAATTTCAGCCTCCTCGAGTTGCCGAAAACCATCCTTCTTTGTCATCACTTCAATATCGATGTTCTTCCCACTACTCTCGACAACCTAAAAAGGTATGCATCTATTAGTGATCGCCGAACAAAAACAAAAATGAATGGATAAACTGAAGACACAAGTCAAAGCATAATGTTGTCTTTAAATAAATAAAAGATCAGCATAACTGAAACGGCACAAGCGTAAGAAAAATATATGTACAAGAAAGATCAAGCAATTCCATTTGGATCTTGCAACTGAATACCAACCTGACAGAGAATTTGGGTGTTGACAATCAAACTGCAACTAAATACCATCCCAGTAAAGAATTTAGCTACTGAAAATTATGTTCTTGTTACATAGTAAAATCTATCAGGATGTACGCTGGTCAAATTGCAGGCCCATGAATATAAATTGATGAATAGTAGGCCACCTGGCATGCATACGACACGTAGACAATACATGGCAATATATAACCGTTTTTTGTTTTGTTTTGAGAAATGCTGCAAATTACCTTCAGATAATTATGACGAATAAAAGTATGAAACAGGTCTCATCAACTCAGCAAATAAGACTAAACTGAAAACAAACTTATGAAAGCAACAGTGATATTTTCAAAGTGCAAGTAAAAAAATAACCTGTTGGATAGAACATAGGATAGCCCAACAGTAAGTTTTAAGTGTAACAAAAAGAGAAGTTAGAATAAACATTCGTGGAAGTCGTGATTATGCTGATATACTTTCTGAGTCAGAGCAGAAGACAAGAGGATGGGCACAGACATCTAACAATTGCACGATAGACTCAGAGTTGCATAACATCCAGGAGACTAGTAAATAGAAAAAAACATGACCAGCTTCTCAAAGAACCATACCATATCAAGTATATAGATTACGAAAAGCAGCTCTATTCTTCTATCTCAGCTCTGGACAAATTCCGATGTCATGGGTACATTACCAGACCCATGAGAACTAGAGCTCTTGACAGGCACGGTGCGCTGAGCAAAACTTAGCAACTGCTTGCGCTGATACTCATTTGTATGAGGAAGGCTGGCACGCAACAGCTCCACTGGTGTTTCCCTGCTTATCATGGCTTCAGCAGCAGGTTGCATTTGCACTGTATGAACCACAGTATCAAATTTACTCATGCAATACTCCATAAGCAGCCCGAAGAAGGCATCAAATGATGCCTGCCATAGAGCTCGGTTCTGCATGCTGTAGGTAGAGGCCACATGCTGATCAGTAAGAAGCTCTGTTGCTCTGTCCAATACAGACTTTATGATGACAGAAGCTCCATCACCTGCAGCATATCCAAGAGGTCGAAGAGGTGGTTGCAATGATGAACAGGCAATAGCTGCAAGACAAGCACTGAGTCCACCCAACTCCATCCGAGCAACACAGGTGGATACAGCACTCACAAGTTTAGTTGTTGTCTCAGCTACGCTGCTATCAGAGGGCAAATTGCCAAATATAAATCTTAGATGCCGGAAGACTGCCATGCAAGCAATCCTTGCAAGCTCACTGCCTGAAGTAACAAGTTCAAGATAACGATAAAGTAGTTTCCGGCCCTTGGGTAGAGATACTATGCGGAGAAACACCAGATCATCATTTGGTGAGAGAGGTGCATTCTTATTAGGTGTAAGTGGATCAACTAATTGCAGTGATTCTGCCAGCTGCTCGAGGAGAGCCTGTCTTCTGTTTCTCAGTTGCAAGCCACCATCTTGCTGTTGACTAAATTGCAGTAAACGATCAATATCATCCACATCCAGTAGTAGGCAAAGGCCATCTTCAATTGTGATTCTAGCAGCCAGCATCGGTTCTTGGTCAAGAGGTTTTGAAGCAGATTTTTCAGTAATGTTATCACTTGGTTCAGAGGCTTGTTCAACATCAAGGAGAGGACGAGGCCTGCGGATGGACGAAAATGGGAGCCTCCCAAGAGCATCAACCTGGAGATACGCATGTGGCTCATCCTTACTACGTGCACGAGAAGATGGATCTCTAATCAAGGTTGGACAGAAGTGGTGGTTCAGTCGTGCTCCTGCTGATTTTCTAGCCAAACAAGCTTGATGGTAGTAATCATCAATATATGGATCGTTGATGTGAGTAGCAGCTTGCTGCATCCTTGCAATGTTCTCAATTTCTTCAGTGGACATGTACTTGGATCTGAACCGTTGCCACCCATTATCCATCCTCATATTATTAAGCTCAAAACCTTGGGGAGGATAACGTAGGCCCTGCCTTCCATGGTGCAACATTGATCGTGCTCTGGGATCACTCAAGTCGGGCATAACAAAATTTGGATCAAATCTACCCATCATTTGTGGTGGAGGATGCCGAGGACCAAACATCTGCAGATTTTGTGGTGGAGAATGCTGGTGTCCAAGCATCTGGGCATGTAGTTGTGAGTACTGGGGTGGAGACTGTTGAATTGGGAGCATTCCACTTTGTTGACGGGGTGGCGGCATTTGAGGTGGCATCAATCCATTTGGACGCTGCATCAAAGCTGGAGTAAGCCTGGTACCATTCCCACGAATTGGTTCAGTGTGATTGTATTGAGGCTCTTGCTGGGGGTATGATGACATTCTATGCAAAGGAGATGGCTTTGGTCCGAGAATAGGTTCATTAGGATTGTACTGAGCATCTTGCTGCGGGGATGAGGATGTCCTGTGAAGTCTGAAATCAGCCAAGTGGGCTGAATGGGGTGGTTGAGACCACCAGTTCTTGTTGTCCAGCCCTTGTTCAGTGTCCAATACAGGCTGCGTAGGCCAATATGATGATTCAGGCTCTTGTGCCCAGTCTGCAGTAGAACCTATCAAGTGCAGAATTAGAAGGAAAAAATGTTAATAAATGAGAAACAGATAAACGCATATAGCACCCAACAAGAGAATGAAGATTATTCATTTTCACTAGTGAACTCAAATTTTACATTCAACCAATGAAAGACTAACAGTCATATTATATATTAATTACATTCGTCAGACATAAGAAAGCCAATTAAAGTACGTCAGAATAATTGTAGCTGTTGCAGAAGTTGCAAGGAATTTAGAGAATATCTGTTAAGCATGTGATATTAAATTATATTTTTTCGTGTGAACTACCTAACATGGTCTTAAAACACAAACATGTCATTTAACAGCACAATGCACCAAACATATCCTTAAAAGATGAAAAGGAAGTTGAACACCCAAGCATGTGGATTTAATAACCATATCAGCGATAAGTGAAGAACTCCAAAGGAAATTGAGGGAAACAAAGCATTACTCACTTTGTCCAGAAATTGATCCCCCGCGACTAACTATTCCCGGTTGCTTTGGTTCATTAATAGTTCTGGTCAGCTGAAAGTGGAGAGAAATCAATAAATTAGTTTCAATGCTCAAACAAGACTAAATGAAACAGGACAAATGTGCAAATTAGGTACACTACTAGCTAGGTAAAACAAATGAGCAGCTCATGTGATGACTATAATACTAAAACAGTACAATATACATTCTATAATATTAGATGAACAACTTAAATGCATCATGATTATGTTAAATTAAATTGCAACTAACACATTTACATATCAAAGAAATCAAACCTTTGAAAATGCTCCAGCAAGATCATCAACATCAGTAAATGAACCTACACCTCCATCCTGCAAAAGCAAAGCTTGATCTATGTGAGCAGTTGATCTTCCTATATAGCAGAAATAAAAGTTGCTCCAGTTTGCAAAAGCAAAGCTTGATCAATGTGAGCAGTTGATCTTTTAAGGTGATCAGCAATTCGGGCAGCACAACATTTCGAAATCATTACTGAATTCATGTTTAGGCTCCAACGGTAAGTGAAGAAAAAATAGAAACTGAAGGGAATGAAGCACATAGAACACATAGTTTGTAACAATTCCTACCTGAAGTTATATAAAGCTAAAACTTGCTTACACATACAGTTGGGAGCTGGGACTACCTCCAGCATAATGCATTCATCATAAACTTTCTCCTTCCAGATTATGTAGAGAGGGTTTCAAGCATAGCTTTCTTCACTCCGCAGAGTTAATTAATAATTCCATTATTGAAAAAGATATATGTCAACTTCCTCAGTTTACAAAGGTACCATTTTTGGTAACATGATAGAATTAGTTAAACCAAAATACAATTGCTCGAATTCTCTAGCAGCCTTTAAACCAATCGGTATACGAAGATTGTTAGCAATAACTGCTTTCTCAGTTTGCATAAAATAACAATGTATTTTCCTATTTGGTGACATGTGTTTCCCTAAAATGAAATTTGTTGCATCCTCTACCAGGTTCCTGATGGCATGAACCAAAATGGAAAACAAGAGTTAGAACAGAATTATCACAATAATTTCTAAGAGCACCAACTCTCCTCATGTTCTGAACTCTAAAGGGGGTTTGCTACCCTTCCAATATAAAAGGAAGCCATACAATGCTATCCAAAATTACCTATTTGGCACATATCTCATCAGCATAGTGCCTATTCACTGCAGGTTTTTTTTTCTCATTTAAAAATAAAAGGAAACGGACAATGGTCATCACGTCAGAAATAGATGAGATATTCTGATATTGAGATCTATCATCTATGTTACCTCCAACATATCCCTTCCATATATAGGAGTGTAATCTTCGTCACCAGGTCCAACAAAAGCAGCATCACCAGCATCATCCTCATCCAATCCACCTAGCTCAACCTCCTCCATGCAATTGTTACCAAAGAAAGCATACTGTGATGCATCAAATTTGGTATCGCCTGCACAGAGATAATGAAAGAATCAGCAATTAATATCAGATGCTATAGCATAAGAAAGCAATAAAACAATACTATGTAGAGAACATTCAATGAAACCAGTGTTCGAATAACAGCTACAAATGGACTCACAATAGAACATCACTGTACAATGTTAATCATATAGATGATGCAAAGTTAAGCTGTCATTGAAAGAAGCAATTAAAACTGCAAATATTAAATTAAATTATAAGTTCAGCCCATCACTGTGATTAAATCGTTGCAAAATACTATAATATAGCCCACTTCACAATCTTACAAGAGAACAACGTCTAATTAGCTCAAAGAGATTCCACTTATCAAATTACTTGGGTGTTCCAAAGTACAAAAGGCCACAATCAATCATACAATTGAAATTACTCTTATCCGTTGAATTTTATAAGACGAGGTTTGACTTGGCATGAACTCTGACCATTTATTTATTTTACAATACATATTGTTATTAACAAAAACCATGATCATATCTTTCAAAAATTAATCTAACGGTACACTTTTGAGTCACTAAACTTATATGTTTTTGTACAAATTGCTGGTCAAACATTACAAATTTTGAATCTTGAAATGATTGGACCTTATAAAAATGAGTGAATTCTTAAAACCACATGTACGCTGGACAACTATCAAAGAACCACAATTTTAAGAAATGATTTCAAGGAATTACACTTTATTTTGCGTAACTTTTTAAACAACCACACGTGTGTCATAACTCATAGCCACTGATTTCAACATGGTGAGCCAGGTGCTAGAGACACACTAATATTATCCCATCCAAATAAGGTGCAAGGCAGGGGGTGGATCGAACACGTCATCATGTTGATCCCTCATCAATCTCCCAACCTTACGCACCCAGGCATGCTTTTTCTCCACCGAGCCACTCCAGTCTTGTGCTCCCTCCCCCTTCTTCCTCCCTGCCATCCTCTCCCCTCTCACTCCACGCCTCCACATCCTCTACACTCCCACAACACTCATCCTCACCCGCCGCAGCCGCCGCTGCTCCGCTCTCATCCTCTACCACCCGCGGTTAACAAGTCGGAGAAGAGGAGCATAGCGGCCAATTGCCGTTGTGGCTCAGTGAGAAGCACCTAGGTGCACGAAAGAATTCCCCTTCTTAAAAGTGTGGTTTTGTAATAGTTTTGACAAAGTACGTGTGGTTCTATGAAATTCACTCTAAAATGTAAATGGAGGGAGTATAATCCAATTAATGCTGCAGGATTTAGCTATTCATAAAAACGTAGGAACAGCAGGATTCTTTGAATAAATAACCACAAGGTTTATTGATTCATTCACTCAACCACAGAACTAACCCAAAACAAGGTGGGCATCAGAACTAATCCAGCAAATGAAATTAGCTTAATTCACCACCATGACCAAACTGATTAACCAATTAGCATCACATCCCTTGCAGAGAAGGAATCTCAGCTAATTTATTTCAAAATGACACTTTATCGCCACTATAAAGAATCTGAAAATCACACATGATTATTTTTCTAAAAGAACGAAAGCTTGGGTGAATCCAATCGCTATCACCCTATGAACAATGTACTTTCACGGGAATCTCAATAAACTAAGGAAAAACTGATTCGTCACCTGGTTCCATGGCGTGGGGGTTCAGTTGAACCCCCCTAAAATTTCTGGAAAACAAGCTGGGATCCTGAAGAACCGAATCGAACCGTTGACGGATTGGATTAGCGCGAGGCAGCAAACAAATCCGTGACTAGCTGCACGAAGAGAGAACAAGTTGAATTTGACTGCTCGCAGCAAAGAAAGATACCAGAACAAGAAATCTTGAGCAACCCAAGAAAGCTGCGGTAGGGCTTCCTTACCAACAAAAGAAATCAGCCCGAATGGATCTCCCGTGACCCGTCCACTCCAAGCCAATCCAGTTGACGGGAGGAGGGGGTGGAGGAGAAGAGGGTTCGAGGCGTCACGCTTCCGTGGAAGGAGGCCGGCAGACTCGGCCGGCGGCGCTCGCCGTTGGAGGGCTCGGCCGGCGGCGCTGGATGGTAGAAGGTAGAAGAGCCTTTCGTGGAAGCAGGTCGTGCTTGTGTTATCAATCGTAGTTTTTTGAGGAAAAAGTTTTTCCCCCCTCTATTGAAGGTCCCGAAGGGCCCAGAAGGAGTAGACCACAGAAATTACAATGAGGACCTTGAATAAAAAAAATTACATTGCACCTCTCGTAATGCAGAAATGACCTTGAAATAAAAAATAAAAAGCAATCTTTTTTTTGAGACAAAATAAAAAGCAATCTGGTCCTTCTTGGTCGATGTCACTGCCATCGCCGAAGAAGGGCTGTCATGCATGTTGTGGTCGGACTGGCTCTAGCACCTAGCGGACGATCCGATGACTGTCACTATGGGCCGGATGGGGTAGTGGGCCTCCATAGCTCATAAGTTTTCTTCAAAGTCGACTGGAATTGGCAGTGTAGGGATAGAGCTTTGTTGGTGATCTGTTCGACATTGATCATTGAGAATATTTGGCGTGGGTGTCTTCAATCCCGTGGAGATAGGCATTGAATCCACATCATGAATGTACGCCATAAGTTAATTCTGTGGAGATAGGCATTGAATCCACGACATGAATGTACGTCACAAGTCACAAACAAAAATATATTAAGAAGGGAAAAGGAAGGGAGCCAACCCCTAGGCCCTAACTGTCATGACCAAAGAAGATTGAAGCCACCACCATAAAATGGTGATGTATCATGGCAACATGATGGAGAGACTGCATTTACATAAAATAAGAAGGAATGATCCTTAAGAAGCAGTTGACATGGTGTCAAATTCGTCATGAATCAAAGAGATAAGTTAGAGAGTTTACGATCCATATTGGGTGTCAGAGCATCCAAGAGACACCCTAAAAAGATATAAAAAAAATTAGGAACTCGTGCAATAGACTATCCAATGTACTAACTAGGGTTTGAGTGTCCCTCACCACCAATGACCTCGCCAGCCGCCGGAGAGGAGTAGAGCTATATCTAGCCAAGATTAGAAAATCCAAATAGGTAAAAATGAGAAGAGAGGGATGGATGGGTAGATGTAGTGCACTAGGAAAGGCCTTGAGAGAGGAAAGAGAGTTATCGATCGTGATTGAGCGTGTTAAACTATTTTGTACACCGATGTGTGTAAAAAATTACATTTTAACAAAATAATAAAAGCAAAAAAACCACAAGTCCTGCTTTTTCTATAAATTCATACCCAGATCTCATTTTGGTTCACAAACATCAGTACAAGAGCCCGTGCGGCAGCCTGTTTGGATGTATGACATGGCAAACAAATGTGGAAACCATACACCGTGCGCAGCCTGTTTGGATGTGTGACCTGACAACCAAACCTGTTTGTATGTGTGACATGGGCACATGGCGAACAAACGTGGACACCATGGACTATTCCGGTTAATTTTTGTGTTGATCCAGGGAGTGCTTCCATGTATGCTTGATCGCGTACGTGGTTATCATTAAACACCCACCTGAAAACATCTTACATTGTGCATTGCCCTCAGTTCATCCACCAATAAGAACACTCGTGGCCAACCAACCCGCGGAAACGAGGTTAGAATACACGGCTGACGCCTTGCTGGTGTTTTTGACATGCGGCCGCTCACATGCATGCATGCTAGTTTTCAAAATAGTTCAGTGTCACCGGCCACATTTAACAGCTAAAAAGTAATGCAGGTGGTGATGATGCCAGACGCGCACAATAAACAAGTCGATTTCTGGCGAAGCACATTAGCAGTAGCTGGTTAGTTGCTTCCAAAATCTTCACTAGTCAACAGACATATATATTGAAAGGATAATAGGGCCTCTGACGTGTAAGACCTCTCCTAATGCACAGGTGCTTAGATGAGGCGCTAAGTGCATGAAAAGGCTTAGCAACTAAACTCCTCAATACATAGGTTCTTAGCTTCTTGGTGCTAAGCTTTCTTTATTTAATTAGTTGAAGGATCTTAGTAGTATATAAACTTTGTGACCTATTTGTGGCATGTACTCAAGTAAATAATATTTCTTAAGACACACATAAATAAATACATGAAAATATACCTGAATGGAGTCCATACATAAAGTGCCAATAAAATACCAGTTAAATATACCAAATCATATTTAAAGATGCATAATAATCTACTTTGGCCCAAACATTTTCCAAATATGCTCTACCAAATCAGCTTTGAGCGCTCCATGAGTTGGGCGATCCCGAATGCTTGCATCTCTTTGTAGCCGTGGGCAAATTCCGGCGTGTTGCCATGAGTGAATACCGATGGTAGGACAGTGGATGTGCCCGCCATCTCATTCAAATCAAGAATATCAGCTGCCTCTTCTTTTTTGTCCTCAACTACCATATTATGAAGAATGATGCAAGCTATCATGACAGTCTCGATATCGCCCCGATTATACAAACGTGCAGGATAACGCAAAATAGAAAATTGACCCTGCAAAACACCAAATGCACGTTCCACATCCTTCCTTGCCCCTTCTTGATGTGCGGCAAATAACTTGTGCTTCTCTGTTTGTGGCATCGATACTGTCTTCACGAACATGGCCCATTCTGGGTATATTCCATCTACAAGGTAATAACCATGTTGGTATTCCTTGTCGTTGACAAAAAAGTTCACTCGAGGAGCTTGGCCTTGCAACTGCTTAATGAACAATGGTGATTGATTTAGCACATTGATGTCATTGTTTGACCCAGCAATACCAAAGTAGGCATGCCATATCCAAAGATCTTGCGAAGCAACTGCCTCCAGAATAAGAGTAGGCCACCCTTTATCACCACGAGTAAATTGGCCCTTCCATGCCACAGGACATTTTTCCCAACGCCAGTGCATACAGTACAGGCTTCCTAACATGCCCGGAAAACCGCGACTCTCGCCAATTCGAAGTAACTGCTCCGTATCTCCAGTGTTGGGGCTTCGTAAATACTCCACGGCATAGGTATCAATCACGCCTTGCACGAACTTCTTCAAGCAATCAATTGAGGTAGTCTCGCCGATCTTGAGGTATTCATCAAGACTGTCTACAGGTGTGCCATAAGCCAATTGGCGTATTGCCGCCGTACATTTTTGCAGTGGAGAGAGACCTTCACGGTTAAGGGCATCTGTCCTTGTGGTGAAGTATGGTGACCACTTGCCTAGCACATCGACAATGCGAAGAAAGAGAGGTCGTTTCATCCGGAATCTTCTCCGGAATATTTTGGCAGGGTAGAGAGGGTTGTCGGAGAAGTAATCTTGTACAAGCTGTTGGCGGGCTTCTTCACGCGGCCTATTCACGTATATCCTCGGACCACTCCTGCTAAGCGATCTTGCTTGAAGAGCTTCAAGTGTTTCCTTCAACTCCACAGCAATCTCCTCGGCAAAGGAGTCTAGCATGTCCTCCTCGGCTAGGAATTCATCAAGTGTGTATGTGTTGGCTGGATGATATGTGGTGTTTGTGGCATCAGTATCATTTTGTTGATGTGTGTCAGGGTCATCCATTTGATGGGACATTGCAGCAATTTGATCACGGCTGGATGGTGGAAGATGTGCTAGTATGGCTCCATGGTATGTGCATATATAGAGGGAAATAGCAAACGTCTCACAACTTGTTCACATGGCGTGAGAGAATGCATGCAGCCATAAAATGCAACATCTTCACATACAAGAAACTATTCACATTTTTTAAATAGCAATCCTTTGACATCTGACATTCAGAAAACAAAGAACATGTTCACATATGTGAAACTATTCACACATTTCTGAAATAGCAATCCTTTCACATCTGACATTCAGAAAACAAAGAACATGTTCATATATGGGGAATGAGGAAGTAGCATAGACCTCACTTTCCTTGAGAAAATAGCATTGACCCCATACTTGCCATTGCCTTGGCATGCTCAGCTTTTGCATCGTCATCCATAGCACTTGTATCAGCAAACAACAACTTCTGGTAGAGCTCAATCATTTTTGTCTCCTTGGCAAGTCTAGCCGTTTCAAGCTGCTGACTTGATAGATGATGTTGGCTATCTATAACCTTCTGCCGTTCTAGCCTAGACGATTTCTGGGTCTCGATAAAACTGTCAAGTTTTTCTTCAAGCACAGACACACGTTCTGACTCCCTTGATTTGCGTTTACCACGACGCTCATCCTTAGCTGAATCACGACCCATCGGGCGCTCCTCATCTTCCACATAAATAGCACCAGATGTGATATCTATCGTATCTTGCTCCCCGTTCATTTTTCTCATTGCTGCAAGCCACTTTCCGTTGTTCTTGAGTTCTCTCCACATTGTCAAATGTTGGAAAGCTGAGTGCTGGCTGGCTTCATACTTCTCCAAGGCCAATGCCTGTAGCTGCTCCTCACCATAACCACTAGTGTACATTTTACACACAGCAGTATACTCGCCATGGAAAAGGTTGATCTTTCTCTTCACCTTTTGGAAATGGCTCTTCAGTTGCGCAGCATCTCTATGACGATCTGCAGGAGTGAGACTGTTATATTGAACAGCTATGTCATCCCAATACTTATCTCTCTTCTTGCCATTCCCTTCAATGGGATCAGTTGAAAGTTCCGACCAAACGCTTGCCTACATGAGGAACATATAAATTAGCATGGAACCAAATTTTTTATGGAAGTAATCAGTATTTAAACACTGACAAGACCACATACATCTCTTCTCTTCCAGTTGTGTCCAATTTAAACGTTGCGCAGACCTTCCAGCCTCTGGATCATCTTCAAGCTCCACAACTTGGGGTTTTCCTTTTAACGAACCTATAGCTGAAGCAGATTGGGATGCTGTTTTTTTCCTTTCACTATGCTGTGCTGGTGGTGGTGGCGGCGGCATTGAGAATGCAACATGTGAGGGGACACCAACGAAATGGAGATTCTCCTGTTGCGCTTGTTGAGAAGGGGTTTGTGGATTACCTAATAAACTTAGGAAACCATCAGGTGGATGGGTATACATTGGCCTGAAACACATAACAAACAAGTGAGAACAATTGTACACATCACCATAAAAGATCGTAACAGACAATGCCTGTTTCTGCTTGACAAGTTGTATGACTAGATAGCAATGTCTTGAAATTGCTCTACAGCGAGATTGATAATGCGAATTTTATCCCACAGTTTGATTCTTGCTAGTTGTATATTGCATCAACACTAAGGGGATGAGTCTGTGCTATGCTGATACAACCTAGTCTTTTGAAATTGCTCTTTAGCAACCTAGTGTTTTTCTTTCTATCTGTATGCTACAGACTTATCTATATGCTACAGACTTCAATATGTAGTACTCTTTCAGTTAGCGATACTTCTAAAAATGCTGATACTAATATTGTGCTACATTCCTTATAATTGCGTAGAATAAAATCAACTAGTGATACGGGCTGACTAGTGTAGAGTAAATCAACTAGTACATTCGGCAACACTCAAATTAGATGGGCACGATGTGCAAAAGAAATTGATGGACTGTAGTTTCTATCAGAGAATACTGCAAGAAAATTGGGAATCGATGGACTTGTGAGAATTTGTTACGAAATCAATGGACTACAGTTTCTATCAAATTAGATGGGCACGATGTGCAAAGAAATCGACAGACTTGTGAAAATTTAATGCGGAATTAACAATGCAGGCTTGCCCTTACCATTGACCAGGCGGTGACTTGCCGGACGAGCTACCAGCAGCGGCGAACTGAGTAAGTGGCGCCGGTGGTGCCCCTTCGACCTTCTCTTGGCTGTGGTCCATGCAGGCTGGAAGGTCGGCCAGAACTGGGCTTCGGCAAACTGACGGGACGGCGGCTCCAAGCGACGATTCAGAGGTGAGGAAGCGCTGGGGGCCGAGGACGAAGTGGCTGCGCCGGGACGACGGCGCGGGGCGATGAGGAAGAGGCGGGGGAAGGGACTGCACATGGGGGATTCGGGGAAGAACAGGAAAAAAGGGGTGACGGCTCGGTACCGTTTCTCCCTCTGGTCACCAAACTGCTCTCTCTCATCTTTAATGACTTTGCCACATCAGCTTTTTGCCTACGTGGCATAGCTTAGCACCTGTACAGCATGGAGCATTGTGAGGGGCCTAACAGAGCCCATAATTTCTTTTGGTTTTGCCCATGTATCATGCTAGATAAGAATCCCACAAAGGGACGTAATTTGCAGCTCGAACTGACCCCTGAGTGCATAGTGCATAGATGATGACAGGTCGAAAGCAGCAGCTTAAATTATCAGATGAGATTATCATGACCAAAGTGAAGTGATATACCAAGAAAGCACCAGCATTCTCAGATGAGGTTGCCATGAACGAAAGTGAAGTGACATACCAACAAACACACCAGCATTATCCTGTGGGCTTATTATGAACCCAAGTGTCATAGGAAGCACGACTTCAGAAACTGTGATTTGTCAGCCTGATCAATTATTTGCAGATACGTAAGGGAGATAGATGAATAAATATGCGCCAATTCAATACAAAGAAATCCCCAGTCCACGAGCCACCAAGAAAACAAGGCAATTCATTTACGAATGGCTTGGACGTCTTGTTAAAGCAGTTTAAAAGGTGTTATGGAACGTAACAGATGACACACTAAAAGTTTTGGTTGACAGAATGAAGACGTAGCACATCCAATAATTAATTAGGTTTCCTTCGGGCCACCCTTCTTTGCAGCCTCAGCTGCAGCCTTCTCTGCCTCAATCTCAGCAACATATTCATCAATTTCAGCCTCCTCAAGTTGCCGAAGACCATCCTTCTTTGTCATCACTGCAATCTCAATGTTCTTCCCACCACTCTCAACAACCTAAGAAAGGTTCATAATCTATTAGTGGTCACCAACCAAAAACAAAATTGGAAGGATGGACTGAGGATACAAGTCACAGCATAACTTTTTCTTAAATAAAGATCAGCATAATGGCAAGACAGCATAATGGCAAGGACACACGAGAAAGCAAACCAAATGTACAAGAAAGATGAGGCAATTCCATTTGAATCCTAAGACTGAAAAGCAAATTCCATTTGAATCCTGAGACTGAAAAGCATCATAATAGAGATTATGATGCTGACAACCAAGCTGCAACCAAATACCATCCCAATAAAGAATTTAGATACTGAGTAAATCGGGATGTATGCTGGTATAAGTTGCTGACCCATTAAGTGAATAATAGGCCACCTGGCATGCACACTAGATAATACATGGCAATAGAGAGCTGTTTTTTCAATATAGAAAACTTCCAAATGTTTAATTTCAGAAGTGACCGATATTGGGGATAAATATGACGAATGAAACAAACAGGTCTAATCGACTCAACAAATAAGACTAAATGGATAACAAACTTATGGAAGCACTAGTGGTATTTTGAATGTGAACAAATGAAAAATGGACCTGTTTCATGGAAAACAGGATTCCCCAAGAGTCTGCTATCAGGAAAAATACGAAGCACTCGCAAAAGTTGGTGGTATGCTTATATACTCTGTTGAGTCAGAGCAGAAGCCAGAGGATGGGGACAGACAACTAACAAATTGCATGATAAACCCAGAGTTGCATAACATCCAGGAAAGGAATAAATAGGAAAGTCCACATGTTTGCTCAATTAGGAACTCGCTATAATTTCTAATAGTCTTGATAGAATGGAGTGAATCAGACAACAGTAAATTCAATATTCACAGAGGCCTAAACAAGCTTCTCGGCACAATAACAAAAATGCTGCACCAGGAGTACCTATGTAAATGCCTCGTCATAAGTACCTGTCACAATTCATCATTTTCATCTCCATTCCACTACATGTAAGATTGCTAGGACAAAGAAAACTACCACATTTATGAGTGGCAAGTAAGACCTTTTAGATCACTAACACATACCAGTACTTCTCAGCATTTTTTGGCATGTCTGCCACTCAGTTGTTATTTACTTTGAAGTTATACTTCAATTATGGCATGACAAAGACCAAGTAAATCCTCGGATGAGTTGAGTATATATATTAAAAAAAACATACAAGGTCTAGACCATCATATTTCCAGAGGCACTTCAAATACTATGATCAATCACTCAAGTCAGCTGATCACACATTAGTACATCACAATGGAACACACTACTGCTCCTAGATCTTGTTATGATTGCTAGCATCAAACATAATCAGAGTAACCATGAGTCCATGGAAGCACCTGATGACAGATGAACCAAGGGAAAGGTTCTCGTGAGGTCACTTTACCTTTGGTTATTCTTGATCATCTTAAATATGCTCTACAAGTGTCCTACGGTAGTCATTCAACAGGAAAGATGTGGCCTTTATAATGAATCAAGCAATTGACAATTTGGCATAACCTGTACAAAATCAAATCTATTCTGTCGTGTAGACTAAATAAAGAGAAAAGCACAAATACCTCTAGAAGAGCGCGGATGGTGAGCTTGATGGTCTCCTTGCCGGAGGTCTCCTTGTAGTTCTTCTCGAGGAACTCCCTCATGGAGTTGGAGTTCCTCCCCGTGGCGTTGGCCTTCCACGCGGAGAAGGTGCCGGACGGGTCGGTCTGGTACAGGGCGGGCTTGTCCGTGTAGGGATCGAACCCGACGATGAGGGTGGAGAGGCCGAAGGGGCGGACGCCGCCGCTCTGGGTGTACTTCTGCTGCAGGCCGGCTATGTAGCGGGTGATGTACTCGACGGTGACGGGGTCCTCGACGGTGAGGCGGTGACTCTGGCACTCGACGCGCGCGCGGTTGATGAGCACGCGCGCGTCCGCCTTGAGCCCCGCGCACGCCAGCGCGACGTGCGTGTCCAGGCTCGCGATCTTCCGCACCGACCTGCGCCGTGAGCAGAAGCCGCCGAGATGAGATCCGCGTGGATCGGAAGGGGAGGGGGAGAGGCGGGGGTTCGGGCGGCGGAGTTGTACCTCGAGTCCTGGAGCTTGGGGGTGGACTTCTTCTCGACGCCGAGGACGACGGTGTCGGTGCCGCGGACGCCGACGGCGGCGTTGCCCTTGCGGACGGCCTCGAGGGCGTACTCGACCTGGAAGAGGTGGCCGTCGGGGGAGAAGACAGTGATCGCGCGGTCGTAGCGGGCCATCCTGGCGTCGCCGGCGGTCGGGTCGGCTTAGGGTTTGGGCTGCTTCCCGGGCGGCGGAGGTGGTCGTGCTTGGTTGGTTGTTCAGGTGTGTGCTCCAAGCTCCGGTTTCCTCTTCGGGGAGAAGGGTTTCTACTTGGGCTTCGTTATTTTCTCTTTTCCTTGGGAAAGAAGAAGACAGCGACGCGGGCCTGATGCGGTGGGATGGGCCGATTCCCTGACGAACTTGTATCAGCCCGTTGGTTCCCGCAGGCCCAATCCTCCAGCTGTCTCGACACGAGGGCCTGTGACCAAGCCCCGATGCCGCGGCACACGGATACGGAGCACCGTACGCTGCACCAGAAACGGAAATCGATCACAGCCAACAAGTGATCTCCAGAGTAGTTAGCTAGGCGATTTGCAACCGAGAGCTGCATAGGCCATTTGTAACCAAAATTGCTAGTGTCATGCATATCAGTACAGGTTCAGACACAAGCAGTACAACATTTTAGACGTCTTGCCTGAAGCAATCAGCAATCAGTGTCAACGGGTGGGATTCGACGGACGTTGGCTATACACTGGCTACAATGTACAACATTTTAGACGTCTCACCTGAAGCGTGGCCGGCACGTGAAGAAAACGGTCGACAAAAACATGTGGTGGACAAATGGCATGCTGCACAGCAGAGAGCTGACCAAGCAGCCTACACTTCCTCGCCCCATTTCTCCTTGGGTATCTCACCTGAGTCAGTGATCAGGGCCTTCTTCCTCGGCTTGCCATTGTAAGTGCCGGCGCCCCCTTCAATGGCATAGACATAATCCATTCCATGAATCACCCTGCCGAAGACAACATGCTCCCCATCCAACCTGTGGCGTTTACAGTTTTCAGGAGTTGTATCTCGTAGAGTGATCACTGCAGACATAATGGTGCAATGGAACTTACCAGCTTGTCTTGATTGTGGTTATGTAAAACTGGGATCCATTGGAA
Source organism: Stipa capillata (assembly GCA_019208055.1). Lineage (NCBI taxonomy): Eukaryota > Viridiplantae > Streptophyta > Magnoliopsida > Poales > Poaceae > Stipa > Stipa capillata. The sequence goes on along the minus strand of JAGXJF010005872.1, from coordinate 128,917 downwards.
TCAGTTCCAGAATTTGCCATAGCAACAACACCTGCAAGATCATGGGGTGGACAAAGAAACAGGGTCTTCACATTACACAAGGTATTTACAGAAGTCGGAATGTGACGAAAGAATATTTAAAAATAAATGCCATATAACAGAGAATGGTGGGGCATGTAAGCATATCCCTACATGCTTTATGGTGGGACCATGGACACATCCAATTTCCAGCCCAATTTTCAGTACTCGACCGGTTAAGAATTGAACTTTTGACGTCATGTGAACACTTGGAAATGTTATTGAGTGTATTTTGCATATTTTCAATTATCTATTATAGCCTGTGGGTTATGGACAATGTTGCCACATGAGAACTGAGATTTTAGGAGCAGAAGAACTTGTTTTGTGGGTGCCTTTCAAGGTCAAGGTTCTACATTATTGCCACATTTGAAACTTGGTTCAGCGCCAGATGTAGTGTTTACCAACCACATAGCTTCATTGATGCACCAAGGACCCATTAGTCCACTTTGCTCGGCTAGTTTTGAGATCATCTGAGATAAGCTCAAACAAATACAGTTTGACCTCATTCACACAAACCTCAGTGCAGTACAGATGGAGGTCAGGATGGAAGAAAGACAGCCTAAGTACAAGAAAGAAACACTGCCATAGTAGCAGCTGGTGCTCCCAAATTGGATGGCATGCTTGCTGTTGCCGTTACAGAAAGTGGTGGTTGTTTTACTTGAAAATAAGCGTGCAATTTGGTGGATATGTAACTCATAAATAAAGGAAAGGTTAAAACTGAAAAAATGAATCACTGATTTAACATCTGACCTGGATGCGTATGTTTCACAGTGAAATTCTCATCCGGGAAGGTGCCTCCATATATAGACTCACTTCCTTTCCCATCACCTCTAACTATGTGACCACCCTGAATCATGAAACCTGGGATGATTCGATGAAATGGTGTTCCTTTATAGTGAAGAGATTTACCCTTGGGCCCAACAACCTTTTCACCTGCAATAATTAAGAGAGTACAACATAAAAAATCACTTCAAGGAATTCAATGAAGACAATGTGAAAACAATTCAAGGAAGAAGAAGAATACCTGTACAAAGGGCTCTAAAATTTTCTGCAAAATGAAGGAATAAAAAAATCAGTGCCTACAGTAAACTTCATAAAGGAATGATACTCTTCCTATATATTACTAAATAGTTTCTTTTGGCAAGATAGTTGGAAGCTGGAAACTGTTAGGTTGGTCGATGTCCCTCTTTCCTTCAAAAAATCATCCATAGATATCTTAACAGTGGCGAAAAAAGGAAAGATGTGCTAACTAGTAAAACTTCATCGAGATTTGCAGAGCAATACAAGCATACAAAGTTGGAGGAATAGACATGCATGTCCACATCAGTTTTTCTCCCCTAAAGTACTGCAAACTATGACCATCCAATCAATTTCCAGTTCTTGCTATTTTATACTAATCGAACAACAGGTGCAAGGCTAAAGAACAAATAACTTCTTCCATTAAAGATTTAACATCATAACGAACATAAAAGGAGAATTTCATAGTCTATAACTACGCCATTATCTCTAATGAGTTAAAGAGTTGTAGGCTTCAATCAATAAATAAACATGATGAAAAAGAGAGAGGGTGTGAAAATACCAACTGTTTTTGGCACAACTTCCCCATAAAGACCAATAACAATTCTACCTGTAACAGGGGGCCCATACAATAATTAGGGCAACCAGACAAATATGCTTAAGCTGAGTAACATATGCAGTAATAATGCAAGAGGCAATAGAACATAAAAAAAATGATGTTATGAAGATATACCAATATGTTGGCCATCAATTTCTACATCCAGATATACCCTGTGAGTAACTGCCGGTAACCGAACCTCTGCAATCCTATGTACAACAAGAGAAAGAAGAAATGATAAATCTTTTGTAATTCTAAATAATCATCGAAGTAGTCACAACACCAAAGATGCGGCCACAATGCATGCCCCAGATCTGGCGCAAAATGAGCATACGAAGGCAACATATTGTCCAAAATCTCACACAGAATGTTCTAATCACGCTGCGGCCAGTAATGCTCAGAGTCTACAGTAAAGCTACTTGAATCATCAAAGCGGAACACAGGCACCAACAAATGGCAACATCTCGCATACATTCCTTTATTAATCTAAAACGACTGATGGGGAGGTGTTGTATAATTCTTTGTTTTTTAACAAGAACATCACATAGCCAGTGCAGACGCACCACAAGGAAACGAGTCTACGAACTGCACACATCACACTGCAAATGTTACTACGATCTGATAAAACTCGATGACTTGTCGAACAAATCGACACTGGAACAGAAAGATCCAGTCCAACTCCGCCTTAACATTGGCACTTCCTACGATCCAACACGGCTACCAATGCGAGACTGAATCACAAAGCACAGAACGGCCGCACCAGAGCCAGGCCTGTACTACGACCTAAACTGACCAAATCAAGCCTTGGAAACTCCCAAAATGGAGAGCGGAAAGCCGTACCTCGCGACGGGAGTAGGAGAAGGCGGCTAGGTAGAGGGCGGCGCAGACGAGGAACGCGACGGCCATCTTCCGCAGCATCGCGACCCCTAGGGTGATGGTCGAGACTTTATCTCATCAAGATCACCGCGAACTCGGCGTGAATCTGCTCGCTGTTGGTGAGGATTCGCGGCGGAGACGAGATCGGCGACGAAGCAGAGGCCCTCCTCCGCTCCGCTCCGGTAGAACGGGCCTGTGCGAGTGACGTCAGCAGGTTGCATACTCGCATGGGCTGATGGGCCACTTTATTTGGGCCTGACAACCCAAACAGAAGGAGAGAAGCACACTGGCCGAGAGCAAACAAATTCGAGGCTTTTCATACCACCTTGATGTAAAACATGATGCTATGAAGAAGTGCTGAGACGTAATTTTAGTTTTGGTTCAAATTCTTTGTGCTCTTAACAACATTTGGTTTTAGTGATAATTTTTAATTCAAATAGTTACACGAGCGACCTAAACCTGCATTTGTTACATCGCAAATTGTTAGTACTGTAGGGGTACTTCCTGGTATTTCGCTTGCTGTCCCCTCCGGAGGCGACGTGGGTGGACCAGGACTGAAGTTCATCATTGGAACTGCCATGAAATGTTCTTTTTTTTTGAAAATATTCACATGACATCTATCTATCGTGCCACAAAATCTGGATTCAAATTTCAACCACACACCAAGAACACGGTTCATTTCATATTTGGAACTATTATGTACTCTTTACAGTCAATTTTGTCTTTTTTTATTTCTTGGTGTGTGGGTCGAATTTTGACCCAAAATATGTTGTGTGGTAAGACGTTATCAGATCATTTTAAGAATATACATAATTTTTTAAGTGATCTATGGATCTAGTGCATGAGGTGCATCTAAAGAGCCATATCCAATCCCCGCATTACTTCGCCTATGACCGTGCCGATCACAAGAATCAACCTGGATAAGCGAAAATGAATCATCGGTTCCACCACTGGACCACGGTGTGAAATCCGTACTTTAGTAATGTCGGGTTTAGAAGAATTGATTATACATCAATTGCAATCGTGCATGAAATTTAAGATAAATTTAAACTTTTAAATTTGAATTACAAATAATATGAATGAGTGATATATTATTAAGTAAATAACCAAATAAAATATGCAGATGTGATAATAAAATTAAGCTTGAGTGATATTTTATGGGGCGCGAACCTGACACGGGACTATACGGGCGCCCTCGGCAGCATGGACACATGCCAGAAGAGCTTGCTCAGCTACCTAGTGTTGCCACTGTATGGCAGGAACCTCGCTAATCGGAACAAGATCCTGCTTGCCACACTGTCTTTTATATGCAGCAAGCTGCAACGAGCCTCCGAACAGCTCATGAGCTTTTTTGGCTCGGCTCGACAAGCTTTATGAGCTAACAAGGCTCGAGCTCAGCTCTTTGCGTCTCCGAGCCTCACTAAGCCTCACCGAGCCACGAGCCTCCTTTCCACCCTAAGTATTAATAGCATTAAGCACAAGACCTGGAGTGGGACAGGTGAGTCAAGTAGTGCCTTTTTACTAACATATCTCCCTAGAGCAAAACCACTTTCCTGTCTTTTTGGCGTAAACTCTACATTGAGTATGGTGGGTCGCTCGAGCTAGCCTAGTGGTATCGGTGAGATATGATACATAGGAAGGGTGAAATGACTTGAAACCTTAGACCTGACTACACAACTATAAGAGAGTGATGGATTTCGCACTTGGCAAAAAGGCTATACCACTTATTGGTAAAGTAACGCACCTCTGCGAGGTGTATTGAAGTGTGACGACATTGTCACACCCTGTTTCTATGTAAAATCTACGATCGTGGAGGGAAATAAATCATCGGAGGTTCTAACAACCCGTCGGACCAGATTATCATAGAATACTAAATTAAAACTTGACCTCTTTACTTGAAAAATATTTTTAAGAATCACTGGTTCTTGATGACCATGGATCATAGTAGATGATAGTGTATTCAAACATCACTTGCCATTTATGGACTTGTTGAGTACTTTTCATACTCATCCCCTATATAAAACCTCTTTTCTTATGCTACAAATCTGTAGAGCAGATAGTGGAGTATCTGGAGATGCTAGCGGTAAAGATGGAGAAGCAGATACCGGATGAAGAAGAGACAGGAGTCAATTACTACTCTGACTTCAGCGAGGCGTACAACGCTGTGCGATTGTGAAGCAAGTTGTAGCATAGGACCGTTGGTCGTTGTTATAGAAATAACCTTTATTGCCTAGGTTATTTCGGTTTCTTACTTTCCACAAATTTAGTTCGAATGTATTCTTTTATGGAAGTCAGAATTATTGTATTTCTATTGGAACATAAAATAAATATGTATTGTACCAATGGATCACTATAATATTTTTATTGTACTACTCTGATGAACGTATTATTCGTCTAATATAATTTTATTAGATAAATCAAAGACTAACATGTTACACACATACAGTGCGTGTAGGGTCGTCACGCATCGACAAATTAATCCTCATTTACACAAGTATATTAATTTGTAGGGCACCGCCACATGTAACACCGTATGCGACGTGGTCCGCGTGCATGTAACACATCCTCGCATCGTTGGTTTAGGGTGCGTTTGGTTTGAGGGCAAGAAGGGATGTGTTAGGGCCATCCAGTTTTTCGTGGATGGGACGAGCCTTTTTTTGTTTGGTTGGAGAGATAGGATGGATCAATCTTTTGTTTGGTTGGAGGGATGAAAGTTGGATGAGATGAGCCAATTTAACTTAATTATATTACTTAGTTTCTATTAATAATGATTAATTATACACTAAAGAACACACCAAATACCTACCAATGTTAAACTAGTCATAAACTTACTAATTAATAATAAAATATATTAATTATCACTGATTATATACTAACCAACTCACTAATTATATATTAATCAATACACTAAATATTAATCTTACTGTTACAAATACTAATCAGGAATAAAATATATTAATTATTACTAATAATTATTAATTATCACTAATTATTTTCTAATAACCATAATTAAAGAAGACTGGCAGCCTCATCCGACCATTTTGACCAGGTCTCTCCATCCAGCATATTAAGATAATATTCTTCTAGGATGGATATCCCTATCCACCCCATCCCTCCAACTAAATAGAGAAATATCCATAAAAAGGTGGATATCTCTATCCCATCCACCCTCATCACATGAACCAAACGCGGCCCTAGCTAAGCTGTGCCCGCCTCCCTACGCAGCAAGCAGAAAAGCATGAAACAAAAAGAATTCAACGGTTCTGGCAGCAGACACGCCACAACATTTCGCGAACGGTTCCGGCGCCACTAATCGATCCCTTCCTAACTATCGCCAGCTCGTCTCCGTGACTCCGTCCATCTCCAGAAGTGGTTACGCACTTGTTTTTTCTGTGGATAAGACCGACGCATAAGCAGAATAATTAAGCGCAAGGTCAAACAATTAAGTCGTATACCCGTGTACCTTGCGTCCGTTACGTGATGATGACTGAACTTGATCGATGGCGGGCTTGCTGCAGTTTTGCATAGCGGTTGGAACGGTGTCAAATATCACGGAGTCTGAACGCAGGAAATTTCAGTATTTTTAAGCAAATTGACTCCGAATTCGATTGGAAAATTTGGATGTTGCGAGGCATTACGACGAGAGCGAAAGGCCGGAAAGCACATGTATGGTGCAGTGGTCGAGCGTATCGATCTGATCTGACGAAAAGAGCGGTGCAGCTGAAGAGGCTCCATCGATGAGAAAACATGGTGGCCGTCCATTCATCTCTCCATAGCCACAGTGCAACCAGACTGACACCGACTGTTTTGGACGTACTCATCGTGTACTAAACAAAGTTTCAGTGCTCCGTACGATTTTAAGGCATCAGATTTAGGTGTACTTTCCATTATAAATTTTCTACCACACGTTATTAGTAGTACAAGAGAAATTGAAGTTTGCTTATCACAAAACAGACGGGCCACATGCATCAACATTTTATCAGATCTCAGCTGTCTTCCTAATATAAAAAATCCAAGCTCCAGACATGCGAACATCGTCCTTATCGTTGGATATATACAGACTGCATCACAGTCGTTCACAGACAGGCCACCAGAGAGAAAGGAGAGTTGTATATCGAAAATTCAAGCGGCTTATCAGTTCGTGTCCCGATCGATCTGATAAGACCTGTGTAGGCTGCGTGCAGCTAAGCACGGACGCTGATAGCTCACCGCGAGCATGTGCGCCGGACGTATCGCCATCATGGATCCTCAGTAGTACACTGCATGATGCCGTAATGCCGTTCCAGCCGTCGATCACTGCGGCTGATCAAACAACAACTAGCGTAGGACTAATGATTCTCTTACTTGATTACGACTAGATTAGCACGTAACTTCCTATGTGCTCTTCATGCTTGCATGTGGTTTCTCTTTGCGTATTTTTTTTCTTTTTAAAAACAGGCATGCAGGAGGTCTGTCGATCGATCAAGCAGAAAAGGAAGCGACTGCGGAAGATAGTTTTTGTCACGCCACCCGACGATGTGAATTCTTGTTGTGTTTAACATGTCGCGATGCCAGGATTTCTTTTGCTGGGCTTGATCTCGATCGATCTCCGCCATACAGAGAGACTATCCAGTCATATCGCTCTTTTAATTATACCGTAATACATATACGATATTACTTTTAAAAAGTCATTACCTTTTTCAAAAAGATAACATTTACACCATATATATGTACTATGTCACAAAATTTAAAATCCAAATTCGGTCTAGAGCCCAAGAAACAAAAAAGACAAATCCATCTAGTACCAAACTCGAATTTGAAATGAATAATGTCTAAATAGTACTATGTACAGCAAAATCTATCTTTTTTATTACTCGAGCCGTGGATAGATTTTAGATTTAAAAATGTATAACATGATATATACATGTGATATTAATGTTGTCAAGTTTTTTTCATAACTTTTTGGAGATGATACCGTGTGTTGATATCATGGTATGACCTAAAAAACAATATTAGCGAATGAGACTTTCCCCGATCCTTGGGAAGGTACCAAGAGGTACCGATACCTCCTAGTCACTAGAAGGTACCAGATCGAGATCCACTGTTGAATTAGAAGGGGTATGATCGCTATGAGGGCACAAATTATGAGGGCGACGTTGAGGCAGCGTAGGAGCACTGGTGCCACCGTGTTGGCGCTGCTGTCTTTCCCTGCACGCCCTGTGGACCGTTTCCCTGGCGCCCTATTGGCCGCTGCCTGCCCCTCCTCCTATTCGTCCTCGTCCCCTCGCTCACCATTTTGTGTAGGAGCAGAATGGCGGCAGCCCCCGGAAGAGCTCCTCCTCCTATTCGTCTTCGTCACTTGGTCTGCAGGCGAGCTCATCCTAATCGTGCCTTCGCGGCAGCGATGTCCGAACGGGCGCCTGGACGGGAGTTGCCTCGTGGTACAGCACCACGGACGGTTGCTCGGAGTTCGTGGCTCGGGGGATCGTTGGGATGGCGTGTGTGCCGGAATGAGACCATAGGAAAGGCTGGCGTCGAGGATGCCGCCGCGCACGGCAGCTACTGCGATGGTCACCTTGCAACGGAGCAGCGTACCAACGGTGACTGTCATGGCTGTGGCTACAACCGCGCCACCCCGTCACCGTGCGTTTGGAGCTTCCCGTCGCTTTCGTGCAGGGCGGCGAGGAGGTCGAGGTGGCTGTGTGGGATATGGCCTAGGTCTTGGAGGCGTCAGATGATATGTCGAAGGAAGGGGTAGGGACCGATAGAGGGGAATGTGAGGAGAAAAGGAAATGAAAACGGGTGGGAAAAGAGGCCGAATGGACACAGAAGTGGGAAAGCAAGAAAAGAATGATGATCAAAGAGTGTCCAAAAATATTACTATTCTATCTTTATTATTTGGTATCTCTATTTTTTTCAACTACACTAAATGAGATTATCATAAGATACCTAACGATTATAGCTATTAGGTCGATATAAAAGACGTAGGTGAGGTACTTTTCGAAGACAATAGCACTCTTTAGCCGATATATCACGTCCTTGTTCGTTCGTTCCTTCGATATCCGACTGTTCAAACACCGAAAGGCCGATATCACGGTTTCATAACTTTCACGTTTTATGATGAGATCAGTTCCGTTCGGTTTCATAACTTTCACGTTTCATGATGAGATCAGTTCCGTTCGTTCGTTCGATATCCGACTGTTCAAACACCGAAAGGCCGTTGTTCCCGAAGAAACGCTCCTACCGGGAAGAGCGAGGCCGTTTAAGTTAGTCCTCGTCCAGTGAGATCGTCGCGCGATGTTTTACAATATCTCGTCGCCTTGTCCGGACGTGCCTGCCGTCTTCCCGTCCCCGTCACACTGGCTTTCCCTCGAGCTAAAACTTTCAACAGATTAATTCAGAGCCTGACTTGACGGTTGAGCAGCGAGCGGCATGCGAGACAGCCCGAACCTGGTGGTTAGCTTTTGGCCGGTCACCAGCAAAAGATTCTTAGATCGATCCATCGCAAACCGGGGAGCAGCAGATGAGGACGAACTGACCCCTTGATTTGCATCGGCAGCAGCTGGTTCATGATCTAATCATTAATTCCCGCAGCACGGCGGTGGAATTGCTGATTGCGCCGGTGCACAGTTTCCTTGAGACACGTTCCATGGGCGTCATCGGGGTGACGGCGTGGCTTCACGTCTAGCTCATGGCCTCATGCACATGGTCTGACAGCTAGTATTACTGGCGAAGTTGGCTTCTGCTCCGCCGGACCGGGTACACACAAGATAGGCCAGTCCACGGTTTGAGACCCTGCTGGGACTGTTGCCTTTTTTTTAAAAGCTAATATCTGGATTCGATTATGTTAAGAAAAACAGTACACAAACAGTATAGCTGTCCTGGAAAGAATCTAGATGGAGCAGTATAGCTGTCCTGGAAAGAATCTAGATGGAGAACTGCTGTCCCCGATTTTGTGAAAAGGCCCACAAAGATTTGAAAATTACAAACAAGCCCCTGGGCAGCCCCCAACGCCCGCTCCGCCGGCAGCAATGCTCCCGTCGACAAGATGCCGAACGCGCAGAGGAGCAATGAGGACGGCAACACCTGCTACACCTGCAACACAAAGAAAAGAGGACGACGCCTCGAAAGATTGCCGCAGAAGACGCCCGCCGCGAGAGGCGGAGCTAGACATCTGGTGAAGGCGCATCGGCTGGGGCTGGAGCGCCCCCGATCTGATTAGGTGAGCAACCGGCGCCGTGCATCGAAGATCCCCACGCAACGCAGAGCAGCTCGACGAAGGGGAACGACCACCAATAGGCACGGACGAGACGGTGCCAGAGCCGGAGCCGAAGGCGCAGACACCGAAGGCAGCAGCAATCACCACACCAGCCGGACGAACGGACAGCTCGAAGAAAAGAACGAAAAGAAACACCACGAGCTCCTCCCCATCACCATCGAAGGCCACGGCGAGCCGAGCTTGGAACTGGGCGACCAAAACTCCTACCACCGACGAGAAGCTCGACGAACCGGCGGCGGCACGGAGGCACAAAAATGGACTAACCAGGACCCTATCTACAAGCCCGGCGGAGGCCGTATTACCCCTCACCTCGCGGTGCCCGAAAGCGACTGGAGGCGAGAAGGGCCGGCGGCCTTGCCGAGGAAGAAGAAAGGAGATCGGGGGCGTCGGTTTTACCGTCTCTCTCTATTGTAGCAGGAGAAAGGGGTGGAAGGGCCGAGTATTGTTTGGTGTTTTGGGGATTTTGGGACTGTTGCCTGTTGGGAGCTGAGCTAGTGGCGTGCTTCACGCGGTTCCCATCCGCGTCAGGAAGAAAAAAATTCCTTTGCAACGGCAGAATTAATGGGAGGCGTATGCACCAGCCGGGTCCATGTCGCACCGTACCTTTTCACGGTGGGCCCCACCCGTCCACGGCCAGAAACCCGTCGTCCGTTGCAGAATATGCCACGGTGCCTGTTGTAAGTCGAGCGATTGGTTTCTGAATCCTGAAGATCTACTTTTGCTTCGCGTTTCTGAAAGCAACTCCGGTGCTAAGATATCCCTCACTTTTGCGCCACTTGCTTTGCCCTTTTGCCAGCTGCTTACTCCGAGCGAAAATTTCCAGTTACGAAAAGCAGAGGCACGCTCGTGTGCACTATGTTCAAATTGCTTTAAGATATGTGTAAAGTAATTTAACTTAAATTTTACGTATACACCTTTCTATTTCGTATTTATAACATGTTTTCGTAGATTATCTCTTCAACCACCTTTTGCCCTCCCTTTTTTCCTTTCCTACCTAATCTCTCACAAATTTATTCTCATGTTCATGCATTTTCTCGTTTGATTTTTGTTCATGTAATAGTTTTGATCATGTTCATGCATTTATTTGTCATGAAAAATTATGCATGATTTCGTGGTTAATAATCCGAAACGTGAAGATATCCATGAAATTACAATTTATGATTCAAGATATGAAGGAATATGCATGAAATATTTGTTTGATGATGAAATGTCAAAAAAATATGCATGGAATTTTATTTGAATGTGAAGAAATATGCATAATGATTTTGTCATGTTCATGCATTTTTATTTGGTCATGAAAAAATATGCATAATATTATTGCCATGTTTATGGTCAAGAGAGAGAGAGAGAGAGAGAGAGAGAGAGTGGATATATGATCTATATAAGGATTGTTGATTGAAGTCCGGAGTTGGAGGATATCTTGCAAAATGGAACGGACCGCATAATGAGAAATTGATAGATATGAAAAACTCTTTTACTTAAATCAGCATGAATCTTGAAATAGCAGCAACAGTAGAGATAATACTGGACATCCACGTAGGAGTGGATTTACATTTTCGGGCATGCTCCTATGAAATTGTGATCTGTTTGTTACCTTCGGTGAAAGGGGAAGAAAAAGAAAGGTTTTATTCGATGCCTTTGACCTAAAGCAACTATGCGTCTATGGCTCTTGAATCTTTGTCGGGTCCTGAGAAGAAGGCAACCAGTTTCGTGCTGCAACAATCCATGGCGCGATTTTTTTCAATACAACCGCAAGTATCCATCGACAGGTCGGCAGTACTGTGAGGTAGGTTCGTTCACAGTCGCAGATACATGGATATGCATGTTGCTTGTGCGTAATTGCGACGGAGTTTGTTCTGACAGATATCCATGCATTAACTGATGAACAGGAGAAGGTGAGGCGCGGGAGATCAGATAATGCTTACAAGTACAAGTTTTACACGCTTCACTTCACATATCAATGTCCGTACGACCTGCATAGTTGCACGCACGGACACTCCAACTGAAACAGTTCCTGCAAGTTCAAGCGAGTTCACATGGAAAGCAAAGCATGCATATATAGAGGACTGAAAGGATGCTAGTAGAATTGTCATTGGGTCTCCAGAATAGAATAGTCGTTGTTGTGCTAAGTTCACTAGGGTTTCCCGAGCCGTCGGCAAAGGGCCAAATTCGATGCCACGTCACCCAAATGGTGTGGAAATCGGGAGTATGCGCTCGGGAGCTCTCGAGCACTGTGTCCGCTTGGCCTCTACGGGTTTAATCAAGTGGCCCATGTGCAGCGAGTGGTCGGAGATGCGGGCTCGGGGGTCCCTGAGCCCGGGAACCCCGAGCGTCTCTGGCTCCTCCCTCGGTGCCGCGTGGCAAGGCGCCCCGAGCGCCCCTCGGGGGCCCTACCCCGAGCGCTGCTTGTTTCCTCCCACGACGCCACGTGGCGGGGTGCCCCGAGCATCCCTCGGTGGCCTAGACCCCGAGCAGTCCCCGTGGGTCCATCAACCAGTACACGTGGCGGGGGTTCCGCGGGGCCCTTTCCACGTGTCCCATCAGGCGCATTTAAGGCCTGTCCGGTGCATTTAGTGCCTGTCAGCAGGCGTGCCTACTCCAAGCCCATCGCGGGCGTCCACCGACGTGATAAGGCCTGTCAGTTATCATCTGACACGCTTTATGACTTTCGGGCACGGTACGGCACACCCAGGTGCATCCCTTGGGCCCGTGGGACCTGGGTGGTTGTCACCGTGGCGGAGCGGTTGCCCGTTAAGTATACTCTAGCGCATTTCAATTCATGATGAAGACCCGGTTTTCGAGGATGGTTTGTCAGCAAAACATCTCTTCCGCAGCAGCTTTCGGCGGACGGCATGGCGTGCCCACGCGCGCGTAAGCAGCGCGTCTATTGCATTTAATGCCCTTCGGTCACTGTGATAAACCCCCGAGTATATAAGGGGAGAACTGAGGCCATGCAAAAGGTTAGATCTTTTGGAGACGAACTCCCCTGGAGATAGCAAAGACTCTGTAATCTCTTGAACGTCAATACACACACACACACACACCAAACAGGACTAGGGTTTTACACCTTCGCGGTGGCCTGAACCTGGATAAATCTTTGTCTCTGTTTCCTACCGTTCAATCGGGCCTAGACAGATCGTAGCTCCTGTTCCAGCTCCTCCCCGACCGAATCCCAAAGGGGGTCCTTCTGGACCACCGACGCCGGCGTTTAGTCGTCGACAATAGATGACTGACTTAAGGATGCTAGTAGAATTGTCATTGGGTTTCCAGAGTAGAATAGTCGTTGTTGTGCTAAGTTCACTTGCACACAATCGAGAGCTTAAAATCGACGCACGCCCGGTTTAGCTCTAATCTTTTTTCTTTCCGAACGGACTTCCACTCGGATTAGCGAAAAAACGGAACAACGAACCATTAGCACAGTTCCTCACAACCACTATTTCCTCTCTGTTGTTTCCAAGTCAACAATAAAAGCATATCTAAACGTAAAATGTATTTTAAAATAATATCATTTTTATATTATATAATTTAATATTATTGGTTAAAGTTAAAGCTTAAATTCTATATATACTCTATATTTATAAACAGAGGAAATAGTATTGTCTTGGTCTTCGAAGATAATCAGTGAAGATGTCTCTAAACATAATTTTATAGTGAAGATGTCTCCAAAGTAATTTTATGTAGGAATGTCTTCTTTCCCGTCATCGTCGAGAAATCATCGTCGCTCCCAGAAAAAGGATCCGATGAAATCAAAACCATCAACGTCCCATTACGCCTCCAAAGGAAAGGCAGGACCCAAAGCAGCCTCGAAGTCCTCTATAAAAACGACCCATCCTCGCTACTAAATCCCTTGTCTCCCCTCCAAACCAATACGTAACTCCCAGGCGAAAAACCCAATCAAATCAACCCCCGTACCGCACACACACCGAGACTGACCCAAGTAACGGGCGCAGAAAGCAACACGCCTCCACCGCCCCCACTTCCCCCTTCCCTCCCATACCAACCCCCACCCCCCCGAGACCCGACGCGCGCACGTCGCCAAACACCAACAACCCTCCCGCCCGCGACCGGCAGCAAGCTGAACCGTACGTACGCTAGCTCGAGAGTGTGAGGCGAGGCGATGGTGTCGTCGGCGCTGGACGCAATGGCGGGGGACGCAGTGGGGCCGGTGGCTGGGGCTGGTGGCTGCGGTGTGGGTGCAGTGCATCTCCGGGAACAACTACACCTTCTCCAACTACTCCGACTCCATCAAGACGCTCATGGGCCTCACGCAGCTGCAGCTCAACGGGCTCTCCGTAGCCAAGGACGTCGGCAAGGCGTTCGGCCTTCTCGCCGGGCTCGCCTCCGACCGGCTCCCGACGTGGCTCCTCCTCGCCATCGGCTCCCTCGAGGGCTTCCTCGGCTACGGCGCGCAGTGGCTCGTGGTGTCCGGGACCGTCGCGCCGCTGCCGTACTGGCAGATGTGCGTCTGCCTCTGCCTCGGCGGGAACAGCACGACGTGGATGAACACCGCCGTGCTTGTCACCTGCATCCGCAACTTCCGGGGGAGCAGGGGCCCGGTCTCCGGCGTGCTCAAGGGGTACGTCGGGCTCAGCACGGCGATCTTTACTGATGTGTGTTCCGCGCTGTTCGCAGACGACCCCGCGTCGTTCCTCGTCATGCTCGCTGTCGTGCCGGCCGCGGTGTGCGCGGTCGCGATGGTGTTCCTCCGCGAGGGGCAGGTCGCCGGCGCCGCCGCGGGGGGCGGGCAGGAGGAGGGCGACGCGCGGGGGTTCGCCGCGATCAACACGCTCGCGATGACCATCGCACTGTACCTCCTGGCCGCCGACCTCACCGGCACCGGCGGCGGCGGCGGGCTCGTCTCGGCCGTGTTCGTCGCCGTGCTCCTGGTGCTCCTCGCGGCCCCCGTCGCCGTGCCCGCGCACGTGGCGTGGAGATCGTGGATGAAGGCGCGGAAGGCGGCCAACGCCGACGCCGAGGACGCGGCGGCGGCGGACTCGGCAACCGCCCCGCTGCTCGCGGCGAAGGTGGCGGCGGAGAGGGAGGAGGAGGAGGCGCGGGGCCCCGGCGAGATGCCGCGGCTCGGGGAGGAGCACACGATCGCGCAGGCGCTGGTGTCGCTGGACTTCTGGCTAGTCTTCTCCTCCTTCCTGATGGGCGTCGGCACGGGGCTCGCCGTGATGAACAACCTGGGGCAGATGGGCGTTGCCATGGGTTACTCGGACGTCTCCATCTTCGTCTCCATGACCAGCATCTGGGGCTTCTTCGGCCGCATCGCCTCCGGCACCATCTCCGAGCACTTCATCAAGTACGTTACTACTCGTACCTTCTTCTCTCACCTCCCATGATTAATCGCCATCGATTTCTGTCCGTCCTAGCTCCGTAGTACGGAATCGGTGCCATTTCTTGATCAGAAACGAATCCCACCAGATAACACGTGAAGGAATGTTCGTCGGAAAAGAAAAGAGATAACGCATGAATAGTGCAGAGATTTTGTCGCTGTTGCTTTCAGATAATGTCGGCTCGTGTGTGAAGTACAGAGATCTAAGGTAATGGGGGCCGCGTAGTCCATGGACCATAGTGGCGTCCGTGAAAGGTTGCGACGAGCTTTTCTACGAAAAGATAACACGGTCAAATTACTAGTAGTTCTTGAATCGTAGGGCGTGCCACTTTTACCTATTCTATGATCATATAGTTTTTCTTTGTTTCTGAAATACTCACTCCTGTTTCAATTACTTGACATTTTGGACGAAATTGCACGTATTAAGGTAACCATATTTTGGCTAAAATTGAACCAAAAATGTTATTCGTTGTCATCTTAAACACAACCAGCAAGGCAGTAAAGCGGCGGTGATGAGTAAAGTTAGTACGAGTTCTTTTTTTGACAAAGCATGCCTTGGGAGTATAAAAGGGTCAACTTCATGGAGGAATTTGCATCGCATCTCACTCTTTTTCTGGGAGAATGAAAGTGTCAAACTTTTCTATGCAGTGCATGGCATGTAGCTCTTGCCTTTTTCCTATGGTGGGCGGAGCATTGCCTTGACGCTTTAAGGCAAATATCCAGATATTTTAAGCTGATAGTTAAGGCTAATTGTACTTATAATGGGTTCAGTATTTTAGGTGAGATTATGTGACAGATCGTGATGGTTTTCAGCAACAAGAACACATGCAGCCTTTAATTAGTATCACATTTTGACAAAACTCTGAAAATTCAGTTTGCTATGGAACTATCGATTTTTTTTTCCGTTTTCGATCATCAGCCTACTGTTGACCTTAGTAAAGGTTATGTACTGTCCAAGTCGATATGTAATGTTTGCAGCTGGGACAATCTGTTCATTTCATTTCTGACACGTCTAACCATGTGAACATCACTGAAAATTTTCAGGACAAGAGCAATGCCACGCCCAGTATGGAACGCGGCCTCGCAGGTGCTGATGGCTGCGGGCTACGTCGTGATGGCGCTGGCCATGCCGGGCTCCCTCTTCATCGGTTCCGTCGTGGTCGGCGTCTGCTACGGCGTCCGCCTGGCCGTCACCGTGCCGACGGCATCCGAGCTGTTCGGGCTCAAGAACTACGGCCTCATCTACAACATCCTCATCCTCAACCTGCCCCTGGGCTCCTTCCTCTTCTCCGGCCTCCTCGCGGGCCTCCTCTACGACGCGCAGGCCACCGAGGTGCCCGGCGGCGGCAACACCTGCGTGGGCGCGCACTGCTACCGCTTCGTGTTCCTGGTCATGGCGCTGGCCTGCGTCGTTGGGTTCGGCCTCGACGTGCTCCTGAGCATCAGGACCAAGAGGGTGTACGCCAAGATCCACGAAGCAAAGAGGTCGAGCAGATCACAAGTGGTGCAGAGGGTAAGTTAATTAAGCCACTGCCATAATGAGATTGCGCCATTAGCATTCACATTGAGGAGCAATGGCATTCTCGAAGAAGAACAGTGTACATCAGTAACGGGATTCATGCCTCGATTCTTTGGGCAAGATGGACGGATGGATCGATTCAATTGGTATATATAGTTTGCCGCCACGGAAGTTTATGATGGCTGATCTGATGGAAGTGTTGTTTTGTCAAGTGTAGTGCCACTGACTGAGAGGGCTTCAGAGATTGTGTGGCTTTCCCTTCAGTTTAGTGTGTACGCTGGAGAGTAGCTTGTATAGCGGTTGTGTTTGTACGATAGGATATATACTTGGTAGCCTGAGGAGAACGGCGTAATGGTTGTACAATCAGCATGTACGGTATACGAACTCGCATCAATTCGAAGTCAGATTTTTTAAAAGATTTCTCTGGTTGGTCTTCCTGAATTCTGAACACGGCTGAGTAGCAAGCACAACACAATGCACGAGCACGAAGTCAGAGCATCGCAGGAGTCAAGTGCTTGGGCCTGCATTCTTTCTGCAACCACCGCAACGCTCTTTTGCAACAAGGGGCCGGCAACGAGTGCACGCAGTTTTCTTCAGGATATATACTGATTCTTGATCAGCCGTGATCCTGCTTTTACTCGGCACATGGATCATCAGAATTCCATTGTGTTTGCCACGCACATTGTTGAAGTTCTCAGAAGAAAACATTAGGATGCAATAGTTTCAAGGTGGTTGTATAAGTTTACTGGCACTGGAGTTTGTAATGGCTGATTCGAAGGAAGTGCCGTTTGTGAACTGCGGTACTGACTTTGGAGGGCTGCAGACTCCGTGCTACTCCCTCAGTTTCGTTTCGTGTGTATCCTAAAGAGAACTTTGCAGTGGCTGTACAATACTAGCATATATGTGTATCGAGTTTGATACATTCTAGGTCCTCGAACTATTTAAGGGGTGTCACGTAGGTCCTCGAACTCTGAAAATCGTCACCTAGGTCCGTGAAGTTTAGTAACTGTACCATCTAGGTCCAAAACGTGTCTGACCCCGTATGACCGGCCACGTGGCGCCGTTTTCCGTTCCCCCCCCAACTGTCCGGTCGGGACCGGCCGTTGGGCTCGGCCGACCGGTGGCTTGGCCGGCAGGGGCGCCGCTAGGGGCGGCGGAAGAGGAGCGGCGGCGCGGCGAGATGGGGAGGCAGCCGGGCGAGGATGGCCGGGATGGTTGGCGCGGAGGCGAGGCCGTCGGGGTGGCGAAGCTAGGGGCGGCGGAAGAGGAGCGGCGGCGCGGCGAGATGGGGAGGCAGCCGGGCGAGGAGAAGGGAGCGATGGCCGGGGCGGTTGGCGCAGAGGCGAGGCCGTCGGGGCGGGGCTCCGAGGGGGCCGTTCGGCTCAGCCGACCGGTGGCTTGGCCGGCAGGGGCGCCGCTAGGGGCGGTGGAAGAGGAGCGGCGGCGCGGCGAGATGGGGAGGCAGCCGGGCGAGGAGAAGGGAGCGGTGGCCGTCGGGGTGGCGAAGCTCGGTGGCGAGGGCGGGGCTCCGAGGGCGGCGACGAGGAGGCGGGGCAGCGAATGGCGGGGCGAAGCAAGAGGAGCTTGGGGCGGCGAAGCTTGGCGACGTAGACGGGTAGACGACGGCGACGTCGGGCGGCGGCTTCGACTCCGGTGGCGACGGGGTGGCCGGGGCGGCGACGAGCTCCGGGATGGCCGAGGCGGGGAAGCTCGGCGAAGGGGAAGGCAAGGCCGAGGCGGCTCGGGTCGGTGGCGTGGCCGGGGTGGCACCGGCGACGAGGGCAACGAGCTGTTACCGGACGAGGCGGTGGCCGGAGCAGAGGTGAGCGACGGCGCCGCCGTGAGAGAGATCGGGAGAGAAGGAGAAGAGTGGGGAATAGCGATTTGAAATTTTAAGGGGTGTTTTCGCATATTTCCATCAACGGCGCCACGGAAAACGGAAAACGGCAACGGAAAACGGCGCCACGTGGCCGGTCATACGGGGTCAGACACGTTTTGGACCTAGATGGTACAGTTACTAAACTTCACGGACCTAGGTGACGATTTTCAGAGTTCGAGGACCTACGTGACACCCCTTAAATAGTTCGAGGACCTAGAATGTATCAAACTCATGTGTATCCTGAACCTGAAGAGGAGAGAACGTTGCAATTGCTGTACCATTAGGCGTACACCTGTATGGCGTCCATGATAGATGTCAAACGCTTGCTAATGGTTGAATGCCATCTGGTCCTTTTATTTTTCATGAAACTTATGTATTGGTTGGTTTAGTTAACGAAATCGGGGATTTGCTCCCTTTTATATTAAGAAAAGACATTAGGCGTACAGAACAAAGCACGAGATCAAAACAAGCGTGCTTGCTCCGTTTGCAATTTGCAGGCCTGCATTGGTCGGGTCAGTCTCGATGTAATCGCTACGTGAAAAGGGGGAAATGATCGCGCCTTCAGCAAATTCTCTTGGGCGTGTTCGGTCTGAAAGAAGCAGCATCATACAACACCCGGATCGGAGAAGCCGCAGCAGCCGCCAGCGCCGCGTTCGCCTGGTGGCCGCTGCCGCTGCCGATCGCTGTTGCACATGTCCGCGGAGAAAAGATGTTGGAGCTCCGGCGAACGGCCGCGGCGGCGGTGGCGGCGGCGGCGGCGTCGGCGTCGGCGGAGTCGTCGGCGTCATTGCTTTGCCCTCTGTCACGGCGGACAAATGGGCCTGGCGTGGTGTACAGCGCACATGTCAGCCACGTGAATTCGCGATCCAACTTGGGTCTCCCCACAACCGTTGGATGGAAGTTACGCGGCCCACGTCGCAGCTCGAAAAGGTAGTAAATGTATTTATTTCTGTACTCCAAATTACTCCGTAACACCTTTTTTTTTGCGGAAACTCCGTAACACCTTATTCCATTGTTTGGAAGACTGTCTTGTCTTTGTTATGAAGTTGAACTAGTGCACTCACTGTAGGTAAACTAGGCACTCGGTTTCAAAAGAAAAGTTAAAACATTCTGAATTCCATTGCAAGGAAAAGATATCTTAAAAAAAAGAAAACAGTAAGAGAGCACCCTACTGTATATTTTCAAAAGTTTACATTAGGAAAAAAAATATCTGGTCTCTCCAGGTGGATATTAACATGGCTTGTGCCTTGTTACTGAAAGTTGAAAGTGTGTAGAGCTGATTTGACACGGAGTGCGTATCAGAGGATGCTGATATAAGGAAGGTCGTAATTTTTGGGGTGGTCCATGATGATTCTTAACATCGTGTCCCTGTCATAATCTTTCAGAATTTTTAACGGCTCACAATTGGTCAAATCTGTAATTCTAAAATCTAGAGTATCGGTGTCAACTTTTCTACCCTTTATTCCGAAGAAGGTACACATCAATGGCACTTCACCATGAAAGCCCATGTTGAAAATTCGTGCATCGTTGAAATTTCCTTCCAGATACTTTCAGCAGATTTAACACTGAGTGAATGTACATCACTTTTCCTAAAGTTAGTTCTCTGTTTTTATGGAGCAGATATTATCTGTAGTTGAATACTATACTTGCAAGTATTTCTCTATATGAGCATACTGGAGAATTATGATATTATAGACATAAAAGTGAAGGGTCCTGATTCTCTCCAACGGTCAGCCTGCTGCATAATCTCCCCATTACAAAATCATGTAACAACAACTTAGGCTTAGTTTAACAAGTAAGTGAATATTGTAGATAATTCTTTGTTACTTCACTGTTATGTTGATTTAGACTTAGTTTTCATTTTATAAATGCAGCTGGTATCTTTCCTACATTCTTGATTGATTCATATACGGCTAGATATTTTTCTATAGTGAAGATGCCAGGTGTTATCTACGTGGCTCTAATTTACGATCGTCGCCGCGCGTGTTGCACACGATTGATTCTGCCAGCTCCCACTTGCTGTCGGAACGAGCACCTTCCTTTCACTCGTTGGCGATGGCCACTATGCGCCCTCTTTCTTTCAACCTCTTATGCCGGCTATTGCCGGCGAGCAGCGACGGTGGCACTGCCGCTGTTGAAATCAAAGTAGACAAAAAAAAATCTAACTTTCAATCGACGATTTACAAACTTTTTATCTCAAAAGATATTCAACTTTCAACCAAATCAACAACAATTTTCATCCAAAATTTATTTTTAACTTGGCAAATTTGAGCCTCCAACTCATCCAAAAATAACTTCAACTAAGGCCATGTACAATGCAGGGTGCTTGTAGCCCGGTACTTAAAGAGAGAGAGTAGCGTGACGTCTTAAAAAAATATGTGACTTACAATGCAGAGTGCTTCATATGGGTACTTAAGTTGCTTTAATATTCGTGTAGCACCTACTCTAGCACCTGTTGTCTCCAATGCAGCGCTGCATTGTGTGGAGTACTATTTGTACTTCTTGGAGTACTATTTGCTAGGCACCGGTTGAAGCACCTGTCACTTGTATCACCCTAAGCACCAGCCTAGCACCGGGTGCTTAACTTTGCTTCTGTCGCCCTTTCTAAGCACCTCTCACAAAAAAACCAGATTTTTTTTCCTGAGGCACCTATCTAAGCACCTGCATTGTACAAGGTCTAAGTATTCTAGAGATGTCAACCAAAATTTTAACTTTCAACTAAAACATGAGAGCTTTGAACCAAAAATCACAATAGATTTCAACCACAATCACAACAACTTCTGACCAGTCTGCTTTCAGCCCAACAAAGACTAGCTTCCAACTCCAAGAACACTACTTTCAACCAATTTTTTTTCTAAAAAAATCCCCCCAAAAAAAAAGCTGATATGAGGCTCTCCACATTCTCCGACGACGACGACAAGGAAGAGGCCGCTGCTTGCAATAACACGCCTGTGCCGGCAGCGGAGGCGATCACCACGCGTCAAAGTGGCAGCCCTCCAAAAGCGACGCTCATATACAATGGAATAGGGTTGAGAGAGGGTTCCATGAAGTCGGCCACGGTGAAGGGCTGATGGCGGTGACGGAGGGCTGGCAGCGGTGGGTGTTCACGTCTTCTTAGGCACAGGCGTTGTCTGGATCAAACGCGTGGTGGAGAAAGAAATGGGAGGAAGAGAAGGAAAATAGGGGGAGGCATGGAGATGCAGAGGGAATGGAAGGGGAAAAGATTCGGGAGAGAAAAGAAGTCACGCGGACATCGCGTTTTCAGTGGACCTCACCATTATGTGGTACGGTCCGAACTGTTCACCGAAGCGCTCAAGTTAATAGGCATATTCCTAATATCTTTACCTAAGATATTTTGGAGCAATTCAAAAGGATGTAAAAAGAGAAATACATGTAGATTTTTGCCTGACGAAGCTACTAAAGCAAGAAAGGCCAGCACAAGAGCACCGTATTATTTTACTTTTTTTTTGCAATGAGATTTTATTCAGGCATCAACATGCCAATTGCATTGTCTTTGTCTATCATTGGTTCAAAATTATGTAGGGAGCACTAACAATGTCTAGCCATAATTGACTTGACAGTTCAGAGGCTTATGCACTTGTTCATAATACTGAATGGTCACTAATGTTTTTTTTTGGCATGAAACAGCTGCACTTGCTGTGTTTGAACCTTCTCACGGAAATGAACATCTAATCATTATCGAGCATCTACTTCCAAAACGGATATTATTACCATCTCTTCGATCGTACAAATATTTATCATGGATGATGCAAGGTTAGCTTTAGATCAAGTCGGTCGTTTGTTTCATGCCGACAACTTCTGTTAAATTCGTAGGACATCCTATTTAAGTTGTTGTACTTTTTAATCTATCCTTGCGTGAACTATAGCTTGGAGCCCTGGATTTGTTTTTATCTCTGCGTTTTCTTCTTTTCATTGCATATCCTACTATCCATACCTATTAATAGCTTCTCAGTGAGGCCAAACTGAGCCATCTAAAACTCAACTTTGTAGGTTATCAGTATGTGATTAGTCCCCTTTTCTTCTGATGACCCATATCTTCCTGGGCCACAGCCTTTTCAAATTAAGATCTGTCACCCATTTTCTTTTGCTGACTCACCATATCTTCAGTTTTCCTTTTCCAGAGAACTGTTCTCCAACTCTCATGATAAGAGTGAATTTGTGGTGACCACTGAACTCACAAAATCGATTAGACCACTCTCTTTGAAGAGGATATTTTTATGGACATGAAAATTCTTTCTTTTTTTCGAGCCGCTGTTCTTAGACGACTTGCTTAGTTGTTCAAAGAACTCAGTAAGACAGTCATGACAAAGGAGAACAAAAGTGATAGCTTCCACGAAAATTAATATGGTTGTTCGTGCATTTGCACGGCTAGATTTACTTTTATTTTACTTTTATGTACTTATTTGTCATCTGTCTCAACTGCCATTTAATTTTTATTCGCCGCTACTTTAGCTCTGATATGTCATTCGAAACATAGAAAAATTATACCAAAAGTACGTCTTGAAGTTTGATATAAATCTTTCCGTTAAATGTATTATATTGTTAGCCTTTAGTTGAAAGTAGTTGCAAATCTTATTTATCCAAACAGTATATTACATTCTTAGCCATGCAAACATAGACTTCCTTAAAATCTCTACTTTTTCTTTTTCCACTCCTCACTCCTTGGTGTCTACCTTTTTACTAGTAACTTTTTGAAGAATTTTTCCCCAAAAATTAAATATAAACATTGATAGCTCGTACCTCAATCTTATATTATCTTCCTCCATCCGCCTCATCATTGGTTGTTTCGTAGTTGCTTATTTGATTAGTACAACATCAAGCCTGCAAATGCTTCCACCATGCTCATTTTTCTTTCTTTGGACGTATGCCCATGTAGTCAATGGTAACAACGAAGCAAACTTCCTCGCCATCCTCAAGCCCACTCTTGACTAAACTTATCACGTCTCGACATTCAGTGGCACCCAAGCACTGTCCCGGCTTCTATTTTTGGACCCTCGTGCATTAGAGTGACCCGGGTGGCCATGATAAAAAGCTCCTCCGGGAGAACCTAAATCCCAGTCTTTCCTTTATTGCCTCGTGATCAGACTGCTCTATCTCTCTGAAAACCGTTTTCTAGAAGCGTATCACTGTTAGCATCATCTTACTGCATCTCACCATCATCACCGTTAGTTTGTTTCACCTATCTATTTTGAAGCGTGATACTTGCTACCTTGTTATTTTATCGTGACTTACCTCATGACCTAAACGACAACGTACTTATCAATATATATTCATCGAAAATTACTAAAATATTCTCTCTCACTCATTGTCATCATAACTTATCCTTTTTTGATCATGTCCATGTTGTCCTTATAACATACTTAACGTGACTTTCTTGTCTACTGCCCTCAGCTTTATCCGTTCTATTCCCGTTGACCTCTTTTCCTATACTATCAACACTATGTAGGTTGATACATCTAATACATGATTCATCTTTTCCCATCAGTAGAAGCATCCTATACATGTTGATACATTTAATGCATGTTTCGTTGACATCTATCCTTCATCACAACATAGTGCATGCTATCAAGTGCAAATCAAATTGCTTATTTATTGTAATTTTTAGTCTTCATTTTGGTTCTAGGTTGAATTTCATATATAAATCCATCCGCTAGTTTCAATTTAAAATCAATTCTAAAATTTAGCTATTTTGGGAAATAAAACTATATTCTTTTAACTCCTAATACATAGGTATACCTGCTAATTTTTTTATTTTTATTTTTATTCTACATTTTAATTTTAGGTTGAATTATATATAAAATTCCAACATCTAATTTCATTTAAAATTAATTTTGAAATTAACTATTTAGGGAAATAGAGTTGTATCTTTTATCCACCTAATATATAAATCAAATTGCTAATCTACTATATACTAAAAGTAGAATACAATAGAAAAAAATAGAAAAATACTAAAATTTCCACAAAAAAGCAAAACATCCGACCATTAATCTGATGGACCCTTTTATTATTAGGAGACCACAACCGATAGATCTTCATAACTGTACGTAAACAGATCACAACCGATAGATCTTCATAACTGTATGTAAACAGATCACAGCCGATAGATCTTCATAACTGTACGTAAACAGATCACAACCGATAGATCTTCATAACTGTGCCTAAACAGATCACATCCAATAGATCATCATAACTGTATCTAATTAGATAGCTCAGTACAAGCCGGCTCACGATCTGAACTTTTATTTCCCGTACTGATCTATTATCACGCGTACCAGTAAAAAAAGGATAACTAAAAAAAATCTCCCGTGCAATTAGTGCTGATCTAATATGACGCATATAGGTTAAAAAAGATAATTAAAAACATTTCTCGTGTAATTAGTATTAATCTAATATCATGTGTACAAGTAAAACAGTAAAGATAATTAAACATATCACATCCAATAGATCTCATAATTGTACCTAAATAGATGGCTCAGTACAGGCCGGCTCACGATTTGAACTTTTATTTTCCATACTGATCTAATATCACGCGTACATGTTAAAATTAAAGATAATTAGAAATATTTTCTGTGCAATTATTACTGATCTAATATCACACCAGGTAAAAAAACAAAGATGATTAAAAACATTCCCCACGCAACTAGTACCGATTTAATATCACGCGTATAGGTAGAACAATAAAGATAATTAAACAGATCACATCCGATAGATCATTATAACTGTACTAGGTAGGCTCGCAGATTGTACTTCTTTTTCCTGTACTGTCTAATATCACACGTACAAATAAAAAATAAAAATAATAAAAAATGTTTCCCGTGCAATTGCGTGGGACACTATGCTAGTTTCTATTTAAAATTAATTCCAAAATTAGGAAAATAATGTTGTACTTTTTATCTACATAGTAAGGTTATACCTACTATAGATTAATCTATATCGTTATAATTTAGACCTATACTATAATTAATAGTGTAGATATTTTAATCTATATGATGAACGTAATGACTGCTTTGCATCCTGGGGGCACGGGTTAAGAAATGGATTATTACCTACCTCAAGACATTTTCTTGGGAAATGCTCAAGGGACGTCAAAATTTCGCAATAGCTAGTACGTATCTTTTACATCTCAGTAGAATGAAAAGGAAGTCATATATTTACTAAGAAGAGGTGATAAAATAAAATCCTACTGTACTTCTTCACTTATAATACAGCGTGAAACAAAGAAGAGAAATGAAGTAAAAAGAATGTATTATACACAAAAAGGAACCAGAGTAACAGGATTCCAGAACGGTACTAAACTAATGCAGAGCGTACTAGTTGACCGACACCATCGCAACAGCACTAGAGCTATAGTTGATTGTTTGCCACCTTGTCAATCCCTCTATCCACTAATCCACATGACCAAAATGCTAAAGAATACTATGCTGCTCATCACGTCCTCATCCTACTTTGCTCCAAAGAATTCCGAAAGCAGCTTGGGCCACCACTCCTACCGATCAAGATTCTGGTCATTAGCTAGTGTGACACAAGAAGTGCCATGACCGCTGCTGCTAGTGCGGCTTGGAGCACCAACGACGCCGCCGACGACGCCGCCGTCGTCGCGGCGTCGGTCTCTCCGGTCGCCAGGCTCGCCAGCCACGAGTCGGCCGCGAGCTGCGCGCCGTCGTCGTCGTTCGGCCTCGGCGACGGGTCATTGCTCGATTTCTGGCTGCAGAAATTGTCAGCACGGATCTCATCAGAATGCCACACACATGCTCATGAACAAATTAAGATTTTAACACCATGATGCAATGTAACTAGGAAACATTGTGGATGGTTAGCTGAGCAATGGAGAGTGAGAGATTCCAAGCTTTTTCCTGAGTTTTCCATGGTGTTTTTTTTCCAACTAGGCGTGGACATCTTTTAACGCGACAAGCACTAGCCAGGGAGGGGACTGGACCATACATGGTGGGTAAGGAACAAAGGCGAAGGTGGCGGCAAAAGAAGAGAGGCGAGAACAATTTAAAGTTGCAGCAGCTCCCCTTCTTTTTCGCTCTGAGCTGCTTATCCCTTCTCCATCTCAGTTTGATGCTTCTTTTTGTCAAATAAATGCATTTTCTAAGTGATCTGCGAGAAGTTCGTATTCTCCGGCCATTATGTCCCGTCAGCTTCTCCTCTGGGCTTTCGCCACGACACACTCTCTCTTGCAAATATTATTTTAGGTTAATTTTTGAAATCTTTTAGGCCGTCTGATTTTCGATCGGACGGCCATCCATATTGATCAGAAGGCATGTTGATCAAAAGGGATACTGACGACGCAGAAGCCAGTGGCAAGGCACACGCGAAATGCCAGGAGGGATTGAGTCGGATCATATTGTATCCAAGCAAGCCCCAAATAGGTTTTCTTCCTATAATTTTTTTTCGAAAAAGTGGTAGGATCACTGTCTTTTTATTAAGAAGAAATGCAATATGTAAGGTACAAAATTATGTACAACGATGCGTGGTTGTTTTTTGATACTTCAGGAAATAACTATCAGTCTACATTTTGAGAATGCATGTGGCAAAAGCCCGAAGTATGGGTGTGCGCACCTGTTAGGGGTGGCGGCGCGGGGGCAGAAGGTGATGGAATAGACGTCGGAGCCGGAGCAGGTGAAGGTGGAGGTGGCGTCGTCGTAGGCGTAGCTGTAGGAGCGCGGGCACGCCGTCTTGAACACCTGCGAGTAGACGGAGGGGCGGCACGTGTCCGGATTCCCGAACTCCCCGCTGCAGCAGTACTCCGGCCGCCCGAACGCCTCGCACGCGCTCCGGCACGCCGGCGCCTGCCCCGCCGGCGCCCTGAGCTCCGCCGGGCACCGTTCGTTGAGGTCGGCGAGGCACCCCGTCGCGGGGCAACCCGCTGCCTCCACCACCACCGGCACGTTGTACCCGTCCACCAGGCTCACGTCGTAGTAGTCCTTGCCACCGCCACCGCCACCGCCGCCGCCTCGGGCGAGGGTGAACTCCACCAGCGTGGCGGGCGGGGCCGCGCCGGCGCCGTGGCACTCCACCTCGCCGGAGCCGCAGTCCCCCGTGCCGCAGGCGCCCTTACCGCTCCCGTCGAATGCGCACCCCGTGCGCGCCCAGAATCGGCCCGACCACCCCGCCGGCGCCGCCAGCGACCGCGCCTCCCCTGAGCCCAGCGCGAACCCCGTCGTATCCAGCGGCGAGCTGCCCGAGTTCGCCAGCACCCCCGGCCACACCGTGCCGCCGCACCGGTTCGTGAACGTGAACGTCACGCCAGCAACCACCATCCCTGCACGAGCACACACACACGCACGATCCATACGTAAGCTTTCACCACCAACAACAAAAACAACAAGAAAACAAGATTCGCCATTGCTGATCACACGATACCTTGAAAGAATGACAGCACGAGGAATAAGAGACAAGCAATCGAGGCAGACAGAGTGAACAAAGAAGCCATTGCACAACGGTATACCTGAAACCGAACCGAATAACCTACACTAATCAGTCTGAAGTGTGTGTGTGTGTGTGTTGTTATGCATGCAATAAATAGGAGATGGCAATCAATCAAATTATGGCAAAGAGTGGCCAAGATGGTTCTTGGAATGGCAGTTTCGGTTAACTATATAAGGTAACAGCGGTGGTTAGTGAGGAGAGAAGTGACCTCTGAGCATAGCAGACAGTGGGAGTAGGGTTGGTTAGGCTAGGCACACCTGGCCATTTTAGAGCTCGCGCGTGACGTCAGCTGCTAGTATCCTCTCCTCGAGAAAATGGCAAAATTGGCGCTGCGATTGTGCTCAATAGTGGAACTGGGCCGTCTCCGAGCGCAAAGCCAAAACTGACCGCGCGACGGACCTGACAAGCGCCACGTGTCCCCTGTCACGGCGACGGCCTGCGAGGCCATCCCATCGTGCCCGTCAGGCGCGATTGCTGCCGGGCTGAACAGGCCGCGAGTGCTGGGCCGTTGCTTCGGCCGGCCGCGACAGGCCGGGAAAATTTCAAAAAAAAATCTGAAATGACTTTCTCCGATTTTTAAAAATCACGTATAAGTTCCAAAAAATCTAAAAAATTTCATACCGATTTATGATGGAATGGA
The DNA here is from genome assembly GCA_019208055.1 of Stipa capillata. NCBI lineage: Eukaryota > Viridiplantae > Streptophyta > Magnoliopsida > Poales > Poaceae > Stipa > Stipa capillata. The sequence goes on along the minus strand of JAGXJF010005872.1, from coordinate 100,279 downwards.
GTATACACACTTAAATTTTTATAAAATAATATACATACTTGTGACCTGTGTAAAAAAAAATCGAGTTAAATAAACCGAGTAATTTGACATATTGTGCTACAGTACCACGACATGCTGCTACAGTAAACATATGTCAAATTACTGTAGCGCTTCTGGTTTATTTAATTCGATTTGTTTTTTTTACATAGGTCACAAATATGCATATATTTTATAAAAAATTACATGTGTATACTTCATTCCATCATAAACCGGTATGAATTTTTTTAGATTTTTTTGAAACTTATACGTGATTTTAAAAAAATCGGGGAAAGTCATTTCAGATTTTTTTTGAAATTTTCCCGGCTTGTCGCGGCTGGCCGAAGCAACGGCCCAGCTCTCACGGCCGTTAGCCGCGACAGCGGCCTGTTGTCAGCCCGGGCAGCAATCACGCCTGACGGGCGCGATGGGATGGCCTCGCGGGCCGTCGCCGCGACAGGGGACACGCGGCGCTTGTCGGGCCCATCGCGCGGTCAGTTTTGGCTTTGCGCTCGGAGACGGCCCAGTTCCGCTATTGACCACAGTCGCAACGCCAATTCTGCCATTTATCCCCTCTCCTCCTCCTGCTTCCATTTTCCACCTCCTTTTTTCCTTTGCTCTTTTCTTTTCCCTCGTCATGGTGATTGGTTTAGGAGATTACAATCACCATAATTACAGGGATTAGCACCATAATTATAGGGATTAGTTGCTATCTATACACGGGTCTAACATATACTAGAAGACACTAGAAGATATCATTAACATCCTCCCTCAATCACATCTCACAGAGGTTGAGATTGCGTTTGAACATCTTCTGTTGTCGTATTGGCAATGGCTTGGTGAAGCCATCAGCCACTTGATCGTGCGACGGAATGAACCTGATGTCGAGAGCTTTCCGAGCCACCCTTTCACGGACAAAGTGAAAATCCACCTTAATGTGCTTGGTCCGAGCATGAAATACTGGGTTTGCAGACAAGTACGTGGCACCCAGATTATCACACCAAAGACAGGTGGCTCGAGACTGAAAAATGCCAAGTTCACCAAGCAGCAACTGTACCCAAACAATATCCGCCGTAGCATTAGCCAGAGCTTTATATTCGGCTTCAGTGCTGGACCAGGATACTGTAGGCTGCTTGCACACACTCCAAGAAATGAAATTTGACCCAAAAAGAAAGCAAAACCACCTGTAGAACGCTGATCATCAGGACAACCTGCCCAATTGGCATCAGAGAAGGCGCTCACCAAATCAGATGATGATCGGTGAATGCGGAGTCCAGTCGAGGCCGTGTGATGAAGATACCGAAGAATACGCTTAACAGCGGTCTAATGCACAGTAGTAGGAGAGTGCAAAAACTGACACACCTTGTTGACGGAATAGGCAATATCCGGTCTGGTAAGCACAAGGTACTGGAGAGCTCCCACTGTGCTGCGGTACTTAGAAGCCTCGGTAGGAGATAACGGATCCCCAACAGTGAGCGACAGCTTCTCGGTGTGAGCCATGGGCGTCGTGACACCCTTGTACAATGTCATGCCCACGCGCTGGAGAAGATCAGCAACATATTTCTTCTGGGAGAGAACAAGTCCATCAACAGATCGAGCAACCTCAATACCGAGAAAATAATGTAAGTCACCAAGATCCTTGAGGACGAAGTCACGTTGAAGGTCTCGAAGCAGATTTTGTATAGCCAACTGAGAAGAACCAGTCACAATGATGTCATCAACATAAATGAGAATATATGTAACCGTACCACCATGTTGATAGGCAAATAGAGAGGTGTCAGCTCGGAAGGAGAAAATCTAATCTCTTGAAGCTTGGAACTGAGACGCGCATACCACGCGCGAGGAGCCTGCTTGAGACCATACAATGCCTTATGAAGACGACACACAAAATGAGGACGCTCAGGATCAGAATACCTAGGAGGCTGTCGCATATAAACTTCCTCTTCCAGAATGCCATGCAGAAACGCATTCTGAACATCCAATTGGTGCAAATTCCAACCACGAGAGACGGCAATGGCAAGAACCAACCGAATAGTAGCTGGTTTGATGACTGGACTGAAGGTATCTTCATAATCAAGACCACACCGTTGCTTAAACCCCTTAGCCACCAAGCGAGCTTTGTAACGGTCAATGCTACCGTCGGCTTTGCGCTTGATTTTTTATACCCACTTGCAGTCAATAATATTTTTGCCATGCGTCGGTGGAACAAGACTCCAGGTTCCATTTTTGCAAAGGGCTGCAACTTCGGCGTCCATAGAATGGTGCCACTCAGGATCATCAAGCGCCACCTGAAGTTATTCGGGTTCCACGGTGATGTGCTTGCACCAGTGAATTGTGCCATCAGTGTGTTTGGCCGGGAGGACAATGTTGTTGCGGAGGCGCGTCATCATGGTGTGAGTGCGACCAGGTGGTGCCGGGAAAACCTCAGGAGCAGGCGAGGCTGGCGGGGTCAAGGCAGCAGGTATCGATGGGGACGGTGGACCACCAGGCGATCCAGATGGAGAGGAGGCGCCAGATGAGCCGGGCGAGTCGGCGTCAGGCGAGCCAGGCCCACTAGGCGAGGTTGGTGGAGTCGCGTCATGGGCTGCCGCATCCAGCCCATGAGGAGAGGGGCAGGGTCGGTGGCCTCGACGTCGACTGGCTAGTCCATTGGACCGGGTCCAGGAAGCGGCTGGGAAGCACCAGGTGCTACATGAGAGACTTGTACCTGCATCGGCAACACAGGAGACTGCACAACAATATTACGGGTAAGTTCAGTAGACATAAGGCCTCTATTAACACCTGAACTAGAGGAGGAATCAAGGAGGATGGCGTCGATGAAAATACGAGGGCCAGATGTGCGAGATGGACTGGAAAAAGGAAAAACTCCTTCATCAAAAACGACATCGCGCGAAATGTAGACGCGACCCGTGGTGGTGTCGAGACACTTATAGCCCTTGTGGAGGGGACTGTAACCAATGAACACACATTGACGGGAGCGAAATTGAAGCTTGCGAGCGTTATAGGGACAAAGGTGGGGCCAACACGCACACCCAAAGATTTTGAGGAAGCCATAGTCCGGTTTGATTCCAAAGAGTTTTTCTAGAGGAGTCGAGTGTTGAATGACATGGCTAGGGAGACGACTGATAAGATATGCCGCTGTACTAAAGGCCTCGTCCCAAAACTTTAATGGTACACCCGAATGAGCTAACAAAGCTAACCCCGTTTCAACAACATGACGATATTTACATTCAGCGGCACCATTTTGTTGATGAGTGTGGGGACAAGATACTCGATGAGCAATGCCATGTTGTTGGAAAAAGGAATGAAGTTTTTGATATTCACCACCCCAGTTCAGTTTGCACGCAAAGAATTTTAGAACCAAGTTGTCGCTCAACAAGAGTTTGAAATTGAACAAATGTGCAAAGAACATCAGCTTTGCTTTTAAGAGGATATAACCAAAGAAACTTGCTGAAATCATCGATAAAGCTAACATAATATTTAAAACCACCTGCAAAGGTGATAGCTGGTCCCCAAACATCAGAATAAATAAGTTCTAACGGAGACAAAGAGATTTCATGCGAAGTTGTATAAGGTAACTGATGACTTTTAGCCTGTTGACAGGCATCACACACTGAAGAATTGTTCAAAGACTTGGAACATAAAAGATTATTAGAACTAATGATGCGACAAACAGTGGAGGATGTGGGGTGACCCAGTCGTTGGTGCCACCTTTCTTGAGTGGGCGTCGTGGTGGTGGAGTAGGCATGCCGAGATGACACAGGTGCAGAACTGGACGTGAGAGGATAGAGGCCACCTCTACATTCCCCTTGAAGAACTATTTTCTTCGTTGCCCGATCCTTGACAAGAAAAATGTCCGGATGATATTCAATAAAAACATTATTATCGGATGTTAAACGATGAACGGAAAGAAGATTTTTCTTGGCAGAGGGTACATGAAGAACATTATGTAAAGACAGATCTCTAGTCGGGGTGTTAATTGTAGAGTGACCAATATGTCTAATGACCATACCTGCACTGTTGGCAGTGTGCACCTGATCACGTCCTTGGAACTTGTCCCGCACGGTTAGCTTTTCAAGCTCATCGGTAATATGGTCAGTGGCGCCGGTGTCGGTGTACCAGTTGGTGTCGACGCTGTAGGAGGTGGAGTTGGTGTAGGCAGCCACACGCTCGTCATCAGCTTGGAACGAGTGATTGAACCGTTGCCGACACTTGAGTGCCGTGTGTCCCGGCTTGTTACACACCTGGCAGATGATCTTGAAACCACCACCGTTCTTCCTATAATTGCCGCCGTTGCCTTGACCCTGATAGCCCTTGGAGTTCTTGTTCTGTGGCGCACGATCACGGCGTCCACCGCCACTGTTGCCGCCCTAGGAGCTACTGCCCCCGTATCCTCCACCACGAGAGGAGAGGTTGGCTGAGGGTGAACCAATCTGGTACGCCTGGTTCTGTTGCTCCAGGTGGGTCTCGAAGGTGAGGAAGTGAGCGTAGAACTCTGAGAGCTGTAGGTTATCGCCAAGGGCTGTCGTCGAGGAGACGAGTGGGTTGTAGTCCGGGCCAAGCCCGCACAGGATGTAGGAGATAAGATCGCCATCGGCAAGAGGGTGGCCGGTCGTCGCCATCTGATCGGCGAGGCCCTTCATGCGCACGAAGTACTCCGCCGCGCTGAGGTTGCCCTTCTTGGTATTGGAGAGCTGCATGCGGATCTGCATAATCCGTGCCTTGGACTGTGACGAATACATCCGCGCCAGCGTCTGCCAGATGTCTGCGGCCGTCGTCAGCTCAATGACTTGCGAAGCACGTTCGGCTCGAGGGAGCCGAGAAGTGTGCTCACGACCTGTTGATCCTGGAGGATCCAGGCCCTGTACTCAGGGTTAGGCACCTGTTTCGGCACAGGCTTGCCTTCCATGGTGGTGGTCTCCGTCAACATGCGTGGCGGCGCCGGGTACGAGCCGTCGACGAACCCGAGGAGATCATAGCCGCGGAAGATCGGCATGTGTTGCGCCTTCCAGAGGAGGTAATTCTCCTGGCCCAGCTTCACGAAATTCTATGTGTTGAAGCTGGCGAAGGATACCAGCGAGATCGTAGAGGAGAAGCTCAAGGCCGCCATGGAGATAGGCACTGGAGATTTGGCTGGATGTTCTTGTGGAAGATCCCGCTCTGATACCATATGAACGTAGGTGAATTTGGGGTATTAGCAGATGCCTCAATCGGGCGGCCCTTCCTTCTCTTATATATTCACGGGTGGTTACAAGGAGATTACAATCACCATAATTACAGGGATTAGCACCATAATTACAGGAATTAGTTGCTATCTATACACAGGTCTAACATATACTAGAAGACACTAGAAGATATCATTAACATTGAAAACTCCTGGATGGTAAACTGACTGTAGGTCAGCTGTATCTGAACCTGCTTGTTATGCGGCAGGTTTCATTTCTTAAACGGAACCAGGGAAAGATCCCTGTTTTTCTAAAAAAGAAAAAATTGCTTTGCTCTTTTCTCGGCTCATGCTTGTCCAATTTTTGTGGTTGCACGACTCGTCGGTTTGTACCGAGTGATGTCGAGCTCCCATCTTTTTACCTCTTGCAGCAGAAAACGAGGAGAAATGATTGATTGGGTCTCCGGTTTATAATTCAGGTTCATAAGCAGCCGTTCCAGTTCATCTGGTGCCTGTTCCAGTGACATACTCGGTACCAACCAATGAATCGATCAATCAAATCCATTTTGGCACAACTGCCGTACGTTCGTAATGTAGAACGCAAGGAGGTCTACGAGGAGCTACAAGGTTCGAGACTTGGAGCTAGCGATGCACAATGCAGCTGGGAGCACGAGACGGTAGCCGGGGTTTCGCGACGAGTCGGCAATGTTGCCATCTCGCTCACATCGTTGCATGCTGCTTTCTGGAGCCGCTGGTGCAGCAGGGCAGCAGCTATATTCTTTGAACGCTTCTGCAATCCATACCAGCGGAAAACGAAAGCTACGTGGTGCAGCTTTTCCACCGTGTATGCTAGCTAAGCAACATTAATAAAGCTCTTGCATGCTAGATACTGTTTCTTACCTTTTCACGTGGCAATGATACGTTCCCATCTTGCAGATCGATTCGAGCTACATGCTGCAGCTGCACCAATACTCCATACGTTACAATGGAAGGTCGAGTTAATTACCGAGATTTAATCAGTTCATCTATGTATCTGTGAACAATTCTGTGTGCGTGTGCATCCGATCTGAAGCTTAACAGTGCTCACTTCATTGACTTTCTCTGACCAATTCTGACGACGAGCAAATGAGGAGAGTAGCCAGGCAGCTAGCTAGCATGCAGCTCGCTCGCTCGGTCCGACGATCAATGGATTCTTCAGGCGGAAGCAAATTAAAAGGGAGGAGCAACGACGAGCTCACCAACCAACGCCGGCGAAACGAGCGAGCGCGCGCACACACACACCGAGGCATGCCGTGTAAAGCGCACAATAAGGTAGTCATCTACATATCGGATAAGATCGAGATCGATCAGGCACTTGGATCCGTCCTCTTTTCTTCATCACCTTTGTGAGCTTTTCTTCTTCATCGTCTTACTCTTCTCGATGGGACCCTCGCGCTCGTCACTGTCCACTGTTCTCGTGCTGCATTGGCACTGGCAAAGGCCCCGGCAGGCAGGAGTCGGTCCACCATGGCCACTATTTCAAAAAGGAAAAAATTTTCAGAAGTCCACCATGGCCAGGAACAGCAGCAGCTTTGCATTGTTTTTCTCGCCTACCTGACGGTCCCTTTTAGAGTTTCAGGTCCCTTCCTTCGGACGAGGAGGGGAAATGGCAAATGATGGCATTTGACCTCGAAATAGCCGTCTATATGCATGTTGGACTTGGATGCCATGTAGCTCCGATTCTCTTGACCCACAACACATGTTTTTTGGCCTGCTACTGTTTCACCTGACCTGACCTGGCCTTTCAGGTGGCTCAAGTCAATGCGTTGGTGCTGCTGAGGTGGAGTCCATGCGGCTCCAAATCGATGTCGACGTGACCGCAAACACGTAGCAGAACAGCAACGGGCAACGAACTGACCATTCAAGGGCATGTTTCGGTCGGGTGATTTGGATTAAAATTCACAGAATCTGTTTAAACTTGAACTAAAATTCTAAAAATTCTCAAATACAAGCACTCGGAAATCTCTATTTAATTACACTTTCTTTTATTGCGACGATTAAATCACAGTTTTTTTTTATACAGGACAGTTAAATTATTTACAGTTTCTAGTGAGCTTACCGAGAGATAGACGCGTCATGTCAATGCCATGTCAAGCAAACGACGAGATAAGTCAAGTTGCACAACTAAAGAAGGAAAAAGGGACGGTCTCCGCATATGCATATGGATCGATGCATGCACGGACCAGGCGAAGAAGATGGAAGATTTGGAGGCGCTTTTCGCAGGATATAAAGCGATCATATATGCGTCTGCCATGTCGGCATTGCACACTTGCAGCCGCTGCTTTGCGTAGCCTCTGACCCGTCACCGGCCTCATTGGCCGAAACCATTTTCCGTGTGGGGCTACGGGGATATCAGCATATCAGCATGCGTTAGTTTAGCTATCTGCACTCTATCTCCTGCCTTTTTTTGCTTCCTAGATGCTATCTGCAGGGCCCCTAGGGTACGTATACCACCTACCCGAGTGTCTGGGTGCCTGTCTCCTTTCTCTCCTGCTCCTGCTGATCTGGGATTTGTCATGGAGATGTTTAGCAGGTTTCCGGATAAGAGCATATAGTCATAGCATTCTAGCCCAGCAGTGTTTTTTCTTTGCAATGGAGGCAAAAGCTCAGACTCGTCTCATTAATTAAGAAGAAATATTTCCGGATAAGAGCATATAGTCATAGCATTTCTAGCCCAGCAGTGTTTTTTTCTTTGCAATGGAGGCAAAAGCTCAGACTCGTCTCATTAATTAAGAAGAAATATACTACCCACTTAATTAGAAGAAGACTATACCAACACCCTCCGTTGTCCCGTCGCCCGTCATCATCGCTGTGCATCACACTTGCAGCACCACAGTTCCAACTTCACAACCAGATACCCTGTCGATGCACAGAACCAACCGAGAATAGCAACACACATCATCCACTAGCGATGCAAGTTGAGTGTCATTGTTGCCGTCTGAAGCCCAAGGAGCTCCAACTTCATCGCAACCTGCCTCACCAACACATAGAAAACATTGCTGTCATGCCAAAGCTCGTCACCAAGGCCCCATGCCTCGCGGTCTTCGCTCTGCCTCCCCGTATCCTCCACGCCGCTGGCGAAGTAGCCTCCCGTCGTCGCCTCGACCATTCGCTCACCGAGGTTGCTCGCAGCCGAGCCAGTAGGCTAGCCGCCGAGTAGAGCCGCGCCAGAAACGACCTCCCGTTGTTGTCCCAACCACTCGCTCGCCGAGGCCGTCCGCAAACCTCACTAGCACTGCCGACCACCATGGCCAACACCAACAGGCCCATTGCCTCCCGCCTGATCTGGAGCCAGCGCTTCGTCGGACCATCTCACTCAGTGTGGATCCTTCGGATGCACAACTAGCCTGGATGAAAAAAATGCAGAGAGGGTATGTTTGTGAACCATTGGCTTACAACCTGTTTGAAATCTAGGAATTTTGTTAGGGTTTGGTTAGATGCCACAACATGTCACACTTAAGTTAGCTAAAGTGTGGTAAGTCACACTTTTCGTGGCCAATGAATTGATAGTCACACTTTGGCAAGGGCCCGGCAAAAAAATCATGTCAATGGCATGTTGGGTATAGGGCTAATGAAGCGTGGCATCCCACAAGTTAGCCATTGGACCAAACACTAGTCTAACAAAGTCAATGTGGCATACCTGGTTTTAAGGCCGGATAACCCTTGTGTTTACAGTGCTAGTCCCATGATCAGTAGCTAGCACCCACAAATACTTGATAACAAAGACAAGCCATACATCGTTCAATACATAGTAGTACTTGTCTTTAATTATACAAACCAGGCCTATTGGTCGAATAAAACTACAACGAAAATGAAACACACGATAGAGGGCCCATCAATATGCCTTCCACAGGCAACTGACTGGGGTAAAACCCTACGCTTCGAAGTCGCTATCACTGTCTCCGGTCTGATACTCCTCCTCGTCGTCTGGCCAGGTGAGTACATTGAATGTACTCACAAGCACTTCACCAGGAATATATAACGGAATGGTGCATGCAAGGGTAGATCAAACAACTGGTTCTATCCTATGTTGCATTTTGTGCAAGAAAGTAAGTTTTTGCTGGAAGTAAATAACTAGATTGTAAAGTAGTTTTCGAAAGGTTAACGGTAGCAACAAAGTGCATACCTGGTCTCGACGTCTTCCCCCTGTGAAAGGGAAGACCGTACCCGTGCTTTCCGCTACAGTGGAGGCGCTACAATACCACCTGCCTCAGTAGGGATATCCAAATCTTTCCTTTTCACCGGAAAGCCTAGTGCTCACCCGAATCCACGGGGATATTTCGCTTTGCCCGAATCCACGGGGAAGCTAACGTTTGCCCGAATCCACGGGGAAACTACGGTTTGCCGAATCCACGGGGAAACCAGGATTTTCCCAAATCCACGGGGAAACCCTTCTTCACTCTTCTCGTCACAAAGAGAAGTTCTCAGGAATTCTGCGAACACGGCGGATCGCGTCCTTAACCTATTCCCATATTTTGGGTTTTGAAACACAGTCTACTTTAGTGTGGCCTAACCAAGTTCGTCCATGACCGCGGACATGGCTATTCGAATAGTTTTAAACCCTCTGCAGAGGTGGTACGTCTTTACCCACACGATGTAGTTCACCCTGGGCACACCGTGCACTGCGTACTAGCAGAGCTAATACAACGAGACTCTTCACCGATGTAGACCCAGCACGAACCCGTCAGAAGGACATGTCCCACACCCAGCTTGAGTCAGTATCATCGCTACGAGGGGGCTGGTGTTCCATCTTTGTGGCGAACAAAGCCTTGTTAAATCCACGGGACTTGTTCTCTACAAGGGTTAAATCCACCCCATCCGCACTCTACCAACTGCCCACGGGTTCATGCTAGTCCAGGCCGGCTACTAGATCAAGTCCTTCCCATGCAGGACATGTGGTCGTACGGTAGACTTGGATAAATGGCACTTAAGCCAGGTCCTTAAATGATCCGAGAAGGACACCACACCTCACCCGAATCCACGGGCTGCGAGGACCACGCAGGGCTTTACCTTACCTTCCTTCTTTCACCCTTCATCTCCGACCCAGATCAAAATCTTCTCCATTTTCTGTTTGGTTTTACAAAACCATTTTTCGGTAAAACATCCCATCCCAAGGATATACTACCTTCCATGACCAACCGGACACGACGGTCCGTTTCATCACATGAAATACTTGAGTATTTTGCTTTTTCATGAAAACCTAATTTCTCTACTGCAGGGCTAAGCTGGTATATGTAAATATTCTACTCTAGGGTTTCCGATAATGTTCCCGGAATACGTAGGCCTTAGGGTGACAAGGTATCAAGGGTCGGACTAGGGGTTTTCTAAGCATCGGAGATATCTACACTACATAAAATAACAAATATACAACATAGCATGTATGGTTTATAATCAACATAACATTTTACAAACATGGGTTTCAACATGATCAAAGGTGAAGAGCTTGCCTGGCAGGTCTTGGTCAAGTTCCGGACGCGGGGATGCTTCGGGTTCCTCCTGGCGGACGTACTTCACTCCGTCAACTACACGTTTGGAAAACACTTCGAATAAGGAAATCAACTTCGCAAAACTGAGTAATAGAAATACACAATGTCCAGCATGCAAATGTTCTGGATCTACCAAGTTCTTGGAAAGTCTTCAACATGCGTGGTGGTATTAAGACTCATATGCATACATGCATGGATTTTAACGGTGAACACTTGTTTTTCCCCAGTTCCTGGAATCATGCATCATGTGTATGCTTATATGCTACTAGGCTAGTTACAGAAATTTGAATTTTAAACTTACTGGACAGTTTGGAATGGATCAACTATTCGTTGAAATTTAAAAAGAATTTAAACTATAAATGCATACTAGAGCTACTATCTGTACAGCAAAGGAAATTCACATTTTTGAAATTTGGTTTCAGCCAAAAGATTCTAAATGTTTTTCTGAGCAACTTCTATTTGGGAAGTATTTTCAAAAGCGGCTTAGATTTGGCCGAACCGGCTACCCAAGTGCCCAACCGGTTCTGGACTGGAAACCGGCCGGGTCACTTAATCTGACAGGAGGGCCCCGCTGGTCAGCGGCCCAGTACCGAATCGGTACGCGGGTTATAACTAGGGGCCTGGGTCCCGCTTGACAGCGGCACAAGGCAGAGGGGCGCGGGGGCGAGGGTTCCGGCGAGGGGCTCTGGTCTCCGGCGGTGCTCCGGTGAACTCAACGGCGAGAAATCACGGTCAATTCAGAGGGAATTAGGAGGAGCGGTTGCCACCTTTTGCTTCAGGGAGAGATGGCGAGCTCGTTTTGGTGGTTAGCGGGTTGGGGCGGTTGCTGGAGCTGGAAGTTCGTCGGGGTCAGAACAAGGCAGGCGGAGGCGATGGATGAAGTGAAGCTTTAGTGGCCGCCTGCTGCAATTGGAGCTCGGCAGTGGTTAAGGGAGACTACTAGGAGGTTTCAAAGCAACGAGGAGGGAGGGAGCTTCACTGGAGGGGTTGGATTGCTGACTGGCGAAAAATAGCGAAGGGGGTGATCGGAGGTGGAATTGCAGGGATCAGGATGAACCCTGATGGAATTGGCGAGTGGTTGAGCTTCAGTGAAGCTAAGCGAGGTCGGGTGAAGAAATTCTGGTGCTTGGCATCTCCTTTTATAGGCTGGCGACGATGGTTGCCAGGTGGTGGCCGCTGGACGTCGCCGGGGATGGTGCAGAGGGAGTGTGGGGCGAGGTCAGAGGGGCGCAGAGACCACGGGCGGCTCGAGCAAGGTACTGGAGATTGGAGTTGACAAGTCCGGCAGTGGAGTAAAGGAGGGCACGAGGTGGCTGGCCTGGCCGTGCACTGGCGCGCATCCACACATGCCAGTGCGCGTCCAGTGTCATGCCATGGCATGTCTGGATCGGCATGCTCGTGCCACAGCCAACCCTAGCAAGCACAGAGGTGTCTGAGCATGTCAGAGATGCTTGAGAGGACCTAAGGGAGGGATTAAAGGAGAAAGGGACGAAGAACTGGTGCAGCAAGCTTACTCCAAGGGTCTGCCAATGGCCTGCCACATCCGGCATGAGCTGACTTAACAGCTTAAGACCGAGGGAGTGCTTCTATTTGGCGTACAGGTGATTGGGACTGGTGCCTGGGGTAGCAATTGCTCTGGGAGGAGTTTTGGAAGCAATTAGGTAGGGTTGGCTATGGGATTAATGGGAGAAAAGGAAAACAGCACAAGGTGCTCGACAGAGAATTTGCCAAAGATTTGCACTGGAGATGTCTATGTTTTATACATTTGAGTGATTGGTATAGAGAGGAGTCACGTGGAATTTTTCTGGATTTTTCTGAGCTTTAAATCTATGGGTTGTAGTTCAAGTGTAAGTTTTGACCTAATTTTAAATTTGAATGCAATTCAAAATTTTTGATCTGGTCCTTCAAGTTTTATTTTATAATTTGGTGAAGAATGGTCTCAAGAAACTTCTGGAGCTTTTCTGGAAAGTTTGGAGGAATTAAAATGCATGTGATATCACTTTTTGATTTTCAGATTGTGTGAAAACCTAATTAGGGTTTTGCCGAGAAGCTAGGGTTTTGAGGATTTAGGATTTTGGAGTTTGTAGAGGGGATGTGGAGATATGCAAGGTTTGGGAATTCACCCCCAAAGAGAGGGAATCCACTTTGGTCATCTTTGGTCGTTAGGGTTTGGGTTCGGACGGATTTACGCATATAGGGTGCGTGTGTCCGGTTAGGGTTTAGCATTTTATGTACATGCGATGATCATGAAATGACATGCTTGAGGAAAATTGAAACTCAGACGACCTGAAATCATGGTTGAAACATTTATATACGCATATACGCGTCTTAATAGGTTTTAAGTTTTCGAAAAACAAGTTGATTAAAAACAGGGTGTGACAGTCAAGCATGGCTAACTTAGGTGTGAAAAGTTGTAGTATCCAACCAAACATGTCCTTGTTCTTCAAGAGTCCAGTGCTGTAAAATTTCTACAAAATCATGCGTTCTAAACATGCCCTCAATATACCTCGATTTGAAAGTGGAACGAGTGACAAGTGTATTCGTATTATGATTGCAACACATGGGGTCATATTTTTATACTCAATTTTTTTTGGAGAAACTGATAGGAGCACTGCATTTCAATAAAGAATAATTAAGATAATAATTACACAAGTGCTTGAAAGGATGGCCAAGCCCGAAAGCCCCAAAAGGTCCACACGCGGACTAGTACTAAAAAGCGATTGAACACATCGTGCGTAAATGAATGTCAAGATTGGCGATAGACACGACCTTCTGGAAGGTTAGCTAAGTCCCATTGAAAATACGGTGGTTCCCCTCCTTCCAAACATTTCATATGAGGTGGACTAGGTGGGAGCTGCGGCTGTTGCGTGCGTCACTCGTTGTTGCGTCCAAAATTGCTCTTCACCACTCGTCTACGGAATTGCAAGCGTGCGTCGATGAGCTATTGAGGATCCTGAGCCAATGGTTCACCGGATACCAGGTCGTTAAAGTGAAGGGACAATCTTTGCAAAGGTGGTTGGCAGTTTCGGCTCCCGGAGGCATAGTGGCCCAGAGGCATAGTTGGCAAATCAGATTGTGAGGCCAACCACGAATGGCCAAAATCTCTGTTGTCAGAATATAGCCGAGGAGCATGAGTCAGGAAAACAACTTGCACTTGGGCTCCGTGAACCTTCTAAGGGTGCGTTTGGTTCATGGGATGAGGGTGGATGGGATAGAGATATCCACAGGTGGATATCCCTCTGTTTGGTTGGAGGGATGAGGTGAATAGGGATATCCACTCTAGAGGAATATTTCCTCAATATGCTGGATGGAGAGACCCAGCTAAAATGGTCGGATGAGGCTGCCGCCCTTCTCTAATTATGATCATTAGAAAATGATTAGTGATAATTAGCATATTTTATTATTGATTAGTATTTATAACGGTAAGATTAGTGTTTAGTGTGTTGATTAATATATGATTAGTGGGTTGATTAGTATATAATCAGTAATAATTAATATATTTTATTATTAATTAGTAAGTTTATGGCTAGTTTAGCATTGGTAGGTATTTAGTGTGTTCTTTAGTGTATAATTAATCATTATTAATAGAAACTAAGTAATATCATTAAGTTAAATTGGCTCATCCCATCTAACTTTCATCCCTCCAACCAAATAAAAGATTGGTTCATCCCATCCATCCAACCAAACAAAAAAATAGCTCGTCCCATCCACAAAAAACTAAATGAATCTAATCCATCCCTCTTTGCCCTCCAACCAAACACACCCTAAATCTTCTCAGGCTGGAACTTTGAGTGGCATCTAGAGAACTGAATCTTATAGGCCGAGCTGGCCGAGTACTTGTTGAAGGGGCTCCAATTCCATCGGATTGTGTCAATGCGGTTAGGATCAGTTCCGGCCTCCTAAAGCAACATCCATAGGTCCATAAACTCCAGAAGAAGGAAAGGAGAGTTGAGGCATGCAACCGAGTCCTCCCATTTTTCGCCATCAAGCTCTGCCTTTATCGTTCTGTTCTTCCCAGTTGCAATATTGAACAATCCAGGGGCGCAAGCGCGAAGGGACTGACCTCCAATCGAGCAGTCACGCCAGAAGAGGGTTTTGGCGCCATCACCAATGGAAATCGTTGTAGGAAATCCACATAAACCACCGATCTGACTCGTGGTTGGTGGGAACCAAATCGTGGCCTTCAACCAAAGAACCATTGTGTCGCACCGTTTGAACAATGCAACAGTCGGCCTCCTTGGGGAAAATATACTAATCTTGTGTTGTGCTTTGGCCTTTGGAGTCTAGTTCGGAAAAGACTAATAATTCAAGTAAATTTTATTATTACACCTTAAAAAGATGCTTTCACTGATAGTTTCTTCCTAAATAAAAAGTTAGTGTTTTCAATATATCACTACAATGCTAAACGAAACATCGCTCCATCGTATTTTCTTGCGAGGAAGCCTTAATCTTTCGCCTTTCCTGCCGTTGAAGTTCTGTTGGTGCTGAAAAATTTCGGGAGCATATTAGGTGCACTATGTACTACACCCTTAATCCACTATTCAAAAAGTCACGAAAAAATTAAACTTTTGTGTCAATATTCATACAACATGCATCTACGATGCCATAAAATTTCATATCTAAATTCGATCGATTACTTGAAGAACAAAAAAGATAAATCAGGCTGTGAATAGTACCAGTGGAGTGGGGTACTTTTCACTTTAAAATTGAATTTGACACTATTCATAGCTGAATTTGTCTTTTTTATTTCTCAGATTAAATTTGGATTTAAAATTTTGTGACACGATAAATGCATGTCATTTATATCATAATTTCTTTTCTAAATTTTTCATAAGTTTTAGAGGGATTTTTGGGTGATCTAGTGTACTAATACATTTATGATGCTGGTGCACTCAATATGTTCCTAGATTCAGCAGGAATCAACTTATTTAGTTGGGTTCAACATGGGTCATGACATGAGTGTAGGTACGAGTGGCAGTGGAGGGGCATTAGCACCTAGGCCGTCCATATCTACGGCCAGTTTTTTTAGCAGATTCTCCTAGAATCTGCCCCCTCCCCAGCTTCCCCCAGAATCTGTCCCCCCCAAAATTTTCCACAATCTGAACTCTCCAGGATCTTATTAGTTCAGATTGTGAAAATTTTTGGAGAGACAGATTCTAGGGAAAGCTGGGAAGGGGGCAGATTCTGGGAGAATCTGCCAAAAGAACTGGCCCTACATCAGGCCTCAATTCCTCGTTAGCTCGACAAGTTTAGATCCTAGATGTGTACGTGTACAGAAACCTTAAAAAGAAAAAGAAAAGGGAAATTATTTGGGTCTGTCGTCTGAAGGTCTCGTTTCGTCAGACGCGTCGGACACCGTTCCAGAAAGAAAAGCTGGTATAGAAATGTTGAAACAATTTTGAGCTAGATTCACTAGAATTCATAGCCGGAGCTCCACCAACCTATTAGTGTCATTTTTCCAGTTCTCAAACTACAGTACTCATGGCCTGTGAATGTTTGGTTATTTCTTCGTCACGGTAAAATATCTCCACACCTGCTGGCGTGTGAATGTTTGGCCATTTCTTCATCACGGTAAAATATCTCCACACCTGCTGACTGCCATGCAAGTGACAGAGGAATCAGCGTCTGCCTGCCATGCACCCATGCTCAGGTCATCAGGTGGACCACCGCCACTGCCAGCCTCCGTGCCGACGTGCCGACGACCTCAACGACACCAGAACAGTGACGACTCAGCAATGGGATTCCACTCTGACAGTGCAACTGTGCGAGCAGAGGAGATCTTTCAAACTGCCACCACTGGACAAGACAAGCAGTAACCAACAAGATCGCATCTTTTCTCACTGATCCCTCGTGCCAGGATACAGAGATCACGCCGAGCACAAGAACAGAAAAAAAGCCACATACGCAACTAACTCAGGATCCGAAGGCCACCATGTCATGTGTAGAAGATGTTGAGATCATGTGATCAGTTTCACCGACCCATCATCTGCGCACATATCCCCAGGCCCCAGCCCACCTGGTTCTGTTTCTGCTCTGCTCCGTTCATCTCAAAAAATATGGCAAGTTGGCTGCTGCAACTGCAATCTGGAGGCTTGATTACATTACTCCACTACTTTCATTGCAAAACCATACTACGACCGATCCAAAAATAAATCTATATAGAGGTGATGCTACGGCCCGAGGTCAAAGTGTCGGGGCCGGCCGGCCCAGCACATGGCGTGGCGCGCGGCTGCACGAGCGTGTGTGTGCCTCAGGGCGGTGCATTCGTGCATGCCTGCCGGTGGCAGCGACGTGCGCGAGCAGCGAGCTACGACGACGGCAGCCAGTGGCGCCGGGAGCTGCACAGCCACGTGAGCGTGCCGACCGCCACGAGAGCGAGGGGGCTCGGCGCCGGCTCCGGCGACGGCGAGGCGTTGCTCGAGCTCGGCGCGTACCACCCGGTGCCGCGGTCGCGGCTGCGACCGAGGTAGGAGACCGTGTCGTTGACGAGAGGCAGGGCCGGCGACGGGTTCGTGCCGCCGACAGACGACTTGAGGCTGCAGCACGTCAGAGTTTGCAAAGACAACATTAGTACATACGTACGTGTAGGTATGAGTTGGACACTTCGACGTGACAAGATTATTTGACGCCGCCCTGTGTACTTTACTCTCTGATTTTTTCAACTACGAATAATCATGTGGCCACGTACGTGCATTCATGCATGAATGACCGTTCGAGTACGAACCACCCATTCATGCAGTGATTCATTCACGTTCGTGTCAATGATTAATTGCGACGTCGGCATGCAGTGGTTGACGAGACTTTCTGCAATGTTAGACTTAGTAGATGGGAATACCTGGAGTTGCTGGGGCAGAAGACTATGAGATAACTGGCGGTGCCGGAGGTGCAGGTGAAGGTGGAGGTGGCGTCGTCGTAGGCGTAGCTGTAGGCGCGCGGGCACGCGTTCTTGAAGAAGAGTGAGTATGCCGACGGCTGGCACGCCGACGGGCTGCCGTAGGCGCCGCTGCAGCAGTCCTCGGGCCGCCGGAACGCCTCGCACGCGCTCTTGCAGGCGATGGTTCCGGCGCCGTCGGGCCCCGCCACCTTCAGGTCGGCGGGGCACGGCCGTTCAGGTCCGCCAGGCACCCCGTGACGCCGCAGCTCGCGCCGGCGCCGCCCCGCGGGTCCACGGCCATCGGCAGGTTCGAGCCGTCCACGAGGCTCACGTCGTAGAAGTCGAGGCCGCCGGACCCGTTGAGGGTGAACTCCGCGAGAGAGCAGGGAGGCGACGCGCCGCCCCCAGCGCACTCCACGGCACCCGAGCCGCAGTCGCAGGTGTCGCAGGCGAACCGCCCCGACGCGCCGTCGGTGGTGCAGAGCGTCCGGCCCCAGATGCGGCCCGACCACGCCGCGGGCGCGTCCACGTCGCGCGACTCCCCCGGCGCCAGCGCGAACCCCGTGGTGCCCAGCGCCGCGGTGCCGGCACTCGACAGGAGCCCCGGCCACACCGTGTAGGCGCAGGAGTTTGTCAGCGTGAACGTCGTGCACATTGCCCCTGTTACATCATCAGCAAACGCATCATAAATATCGATCCCACATTGCACTCGCAACAGGCAAACTGATCATCGACGACGTGCGCGATGATCGAGCGAACTGCACACGCACAGACAAACGCGTAGGTACGAACGAACCTGAGAAGAGTGAGCTGAGGAGGAGGATCTGCAGAAGGCGAGATGCCATGCGGCGAGCTAGTTAGATCAGAAGGTGACGGTTGCTCGATCACTGCTTGGAATATGTGTTTCCAGATGAACTTGGTTGGAGTCGGGGTGACGATGCGATGCGCGCAATCATTTGCCGGGTTATAAGAAGAGAGCGAGGAGGTTGGACTTGGGACATGCATGGGGACAGGCTCGTGATGGGCGGTGGCGCGTTGCAGGCTGTAGCGGCTGCGCGCGCGCGGGTCAACAGGTTGTCATGTTCTCAGTACTCTCCGTGTCATGAGACTACGAGAGTGGGAGGCTGCTTCAGCACCATCGGACAGCGCCGATGCCCATGTCGCCAGCCTCTGGCGCTGGCGTCGATGCTGCTTAACATGCAGCTGGCTCAGCGTTCGAGCGCAAGGAGCCAATCAGAGGACGCCACGTTGGCGCGTTAAGAGTTGTCGACCAAGCTGGCGATCTGTTCCGATCACATGGCAAAACTGCAAGTGATCATGATTATCAAGTAGTTTAAAAGAAGAGGGTACAATGAGCAATGTTTTCTCGAGAACAATTATGGTCACTTGCAGTTTTACCATGCCCAACTTTACGTTTCTGCTCGTCTTTACGGTAGCTTGAAGCAAATGCTTCGAATCAGGAAAGAGGAGACATGCAATTCTAAATCTACCGGCGAGAGGATCGGAGATGGATGCTCTCGCGCTGTTGCGAGCTCGCGACGCGTCTGGCCATGTGTGGTTGCAGAGCGAGACATTCGTCACCGAGCGGGATTCGTGGTGAAGAATCTCACTGGCGAGCTCCCGAGCTCGCTGCCAAGCCAAACTATCTGATGCTGGGAGCATATGCATATGCTCCCAGCTCTCTGCCCTGCCACCGCGACCTGCTATCTTTGCATATATTTTTTTTATATTACAAAAACGTGACGTTATAGACATAACTTCAATTAAAATTTTAAAACTTAGACTACTGATATTATTTAAAATATTAGATTTGTTACTTAAAAATCATTTTATAGATTTGCCTCGCAAAGTGTGAGAACCCAAAATTTCCTTAACGATAAAGAGAGAGATTTAGGTAGTTTTGCTATGCATCATTCACATACGTGCATTAAATTAAGGTAATTTTTAAAATTTTGAATTTAAATTTTAGAAATATGAACAAGTGATATATTTGAATAAATAATTAAGTCAGATATAATAAAACAGACAACTATATATGTAAAAAATATTAAATACATTATATCAATATTCAAATAAATCATAAATAGTTCAAACATTCATTTCAAAATGAAGGTTAATACAAAGTAGTAATATTACAAGAATTCCTTAATTACGAAAGAGACTACAATAAATGAATATTTAATACAAAGTAACAATATTACAAGTATTTAATATACTAAAGGGTTTACAATAAATGAAATATAGAAAATGTTACAAGAATAAATCTTAAGATATTACAACTACACTAGTCAGATTCTTCTCTTTTTATTTATTCTCTTCTTGCTTTCAATTAACCTGCGCACATGCAAAAACTTAAACAAAATAGATTAAGGGGTTAGTAAAAGAAATATTTGCATCTCCCATGGAGGAGATTACCCTCGGACAACCAAAAATAGTTTTTGATTCCCAAAAAGGAATTAAAGCAAACCTAGTGGAATCGTAACCTTTAATTAGTAACATGTAACCACTTGAATCAAGGCAACAAGAAGTTATTCCATGTCAAGAAAAGACAACTATGACGCAGCTAGGCTTGATTCCATAAGTTCATTGATTTTAGATTAACCTCCAATTAGGAACCTTGATTAAGTTACTTAAGTTTACCTTTTATGTGTTAATTCAGCTAATCTAAATGCCCCATATGCTAATCAATTTTGAAGTTGACCAACCAGCCATGTCATGTGACATAAAGTAACCATTTTTGGCAACTAGAAATGACCTTGAGGATCAAATAAGGACCAAATAACACAGCAAGCTACTGTTGGCAGCTACAAATGCCACCACCAGCTTAGAGAGATCAAGACCCATGTCACAATGCTACTTAACTAGCTCCATCACCAAATCACAGCAAAAGTTATCATATTACATGTCAAACTAGGAGAAAATTTGAATTACAGCACAACAACCTCAAAGAGACTATAAATAGAATCTCATAGGTGCTCTATTTCATCACACAACCACACCAAGCCACACTGTCGGCGGAATGGGGCCCAGGGTACCCCTAACCGCCGGCGGAGGCCAACCAAATGCCGCACTGTCGGCGGAATGGGGCCCAGGGTACCCCTAACCGCCGGCGGAGGCCAACCAAATGCCGCAGATGGTGACACGTGGCGCTCCGGTCGCTGGGGCCTTGGGTCCCACCCGGATCGCCGTGCGGAACCCGTGGCCATTCCTAAGGAATAAGGGGTCTCCTCCAGAGGCCGCGTCCGCAAACCAGAAGGGGTCTTGGGCCTCCGGGAGTCCACGGCCCACGCGCTGAGCGAGCACTCGGGGTCCGTCCCCGAGCGCTCGGCGTCCCAGAGGGCGAAGGGCGCGCTCGGGGTCCCTTCCCGAGCGCTCTCCCTCGGGCTCCCCCTTCAAGGTGCCCCGAGTGGCCCCCCTGCGAGTGCTCCCCGAGCGCTCGGGATTGCTCGGGGGCATCCGGAAGACAGCTGGCGCCCTCTCCTAGCGAAGGAAGATGCTCGGGACCGAGTGCTCGGGGGACGACGTGTCCTCTGGTGGGACCCTCGCCCATTTACGTCGGCCAGCGCCCAGCTTCTCCAGTAAGCTTCCGCTCTGGCGGAGGCATTTAATGCCTGTCATTTCGACGAGGAACCCCAAGCCCTATGAGGGCATGATGACGGTCAGACCGGGTCCCACTGGTGCAGGTGATAAGCTCTGACAGCTATCTCTCTCTCTCTCTGAAGGGTGGGCCCGGGCTGACAGATTCTTTGACCAACCAAGCGCGCCGCCCCGCACGCCCTGTCACTGTCACCCTTTCTACCCCATGGGGGATGCCGCCGCGCAACTCATTGCGCGGGTCGAGAGGCCGACCCATGGGACCCGCGAGTGGGTATTCTACCGACCCAGTCAGAAGAGGCCAATAAGTCTTCATCCACGGGGCCCGCCGAAGGTAAAGATGTCAGAACCCCTGTTCCGACATACGGTGAAGCGACGTCCCGGCCGAAAATATGCAGTTCGCATTAAATAGAGGTGTGGGCGCTTCCAGTTGCACCCACGTCACCCACAGTATCAGTCCAGCTCATTTTCCTTTGCCGACCTATGTGGTATTCCCCCAAGTATATAAGGGGAGAGCCTGGTCCATGCAAGGGGTTGGCTCCTTTCCTAGTTCGATTTTCCTTAGGTTAAATCCGTACCGAAGAAGCACCGTTCTTCTGCTGGGCTAGAGCAAGAAGAAGAACAGTGCGCACCTTTGTAACTCATCATACTTGTCATATACGCACATATATACAAAAACAAGCAGGACGTAGGGTATTACGCCTTCCGGGGTGGCCTGAACCTGGGTAAATCCTTGCGTCATTACATCCTTAGCCACCGGGTTTACTCGCTAAACTCTAATCCACACCAAGACTCGTAAGAAACTCACTACTCCCCTGGGCCGAATTCCAAAGGGGGTCCCTCCGGACCACCGCTAGAGGCGTCTCTACGCCGACACACACCTACTTGAGTAGTAGGAGGAGAAGGTCAAGACCAACACTAGGAGGAGAAGGCCAAGACCAACATAGGAGGAGGAGACTAAGGCCACCCGCTAAGAGGAGAAGAAAAGAAGAAGCCTTCAACCAAAGTCAATGCCTAGCTAAACTATTGGAGTGCCCACCCAAGGTAATGACCTTTCAAAGCCTCTATATCTTAGCTAAGCATAATAGAGAAGAGAGGAGAGAAGTTCAGATTTAGAAGAAGAAAGATAACACCCAAGTTAGATAAAATAAAAACCTACCAACTTAATGTAGTAATTTGGTTTTCAGATAAAACATCATCATAGGACATGCTAGATCAAGGTAGTGTTAGGTTCCTAACAGAAAAGAAGAGTTAAGAGTTTAGTAAAAGAATGAGAATCATGGTCAAATCTAGGGTAGTATTAGAAGAGATGAGCACATGATCTGTTCTTCCCAATTTAATAATCTGATAGAAAATTAAATAAGACGGGAGAGACATCTGTTCGTAGCAACTTAACACTAAAGCAAATGGACAAGCTAAACAAAGCACAATATCATGGTCTCATCAGTTTAGTTTTCAATAAAATGAGGCCAGCATATAAGAGATGATTCCAATTTAGACATGTTAGGACAAATTATCACAAGCACATACACTATACACGTATGATAAGAATCAGATAATACTTACATGTTTAACATAAAGAATAGAGCAGTATTATGTGTAGTTTCTATATTGTTATATGTGCATGTGTGTTTGGGACTAAAGGACTAGCAGGATCAAATGAACACGATAATTATAATAGAGATGCTAGCTGTATATTGCCATCAACAAAATCATGCTCACTTGGTTTTAAACACATACTAGTATTTTTCTTGTTAATGTAAATCTAATAGTGGTTATGTCATAAGTACATAAGGATAGTATGCATGAATGGTTCATATGTGAGTTCAACCAACTCAGGTTCTAGTAAAAAACGTTTAAGCAATAAGAATGGATGAACTATAAGATTGCTTAGAGAAGAATTAACACATGGATAACCTAGTGCTTACCTAGAGGAAACCAAACACTTACCTAGAGGAAACCAAGCACCTACCTAGAGGAGCACCACCGCGGTGGTTACGACGTGGTGAACTCGCCACCATCCACCGGTGGCGGGGCTAGAAGGCGGTGGATGGAAAAGGAGATAGATGATGAGACCAAAGTTGCACGACGCACTGTCGTGCCATTTACTACGCCCATGCTGAGGCCGGCAACCCCGACACGGGCTGAGGCCACCAAGCCCCAACCCTACATCGACGCGACAATAGCAAGAGGGTTGCAGTAGAAGCATCAAGGTGTAAATCCGCGACATCTCTGATGACCTCTAGCGCATGCCACAACCCAAGCCGCACCGACTAGAGTTAGCCACAATAGCGTGTATGGACGAAGAGGCGAGGCACCAGCAGGAACTAGCAAGGGGGCACTGAGAGGAGCAATATCGTGACCCTATAGACGGCAATGGCGATCGAAGTCGAGGGGCCAAGACCGAACCCTAGGGTTTGCGACGGCAGAGTGAGCAGGGGTGGAGAGGTGCTGCAGAGTAGAGAGATAGGAGTGCGGGAGGAGAGGAGCCTAGATGGCTAGCCGGCGGCGTCGTCTAGCAGATTTACGGAGGTGGCGACAACTTGGGCATTGAGAAAGAGGAGAGGGGGAGCGGGTGCAGGCGGCGGCTAAGGGAGAGAGAAGTGAGGGGACAAAGGGGCTAGCTAGGTTAACCCTGGCTAGGTAGGCTTGTTGGATTAAGGGTGGCCAGATGGGCCGAGTGGGCCGGTTGAGCTAGTGGGCATGTAGGCTCAGCCCAAATTTCTTAAGAGGTACCATTAATTCAAGTAGAAATTTCCTCCAAACAAATTTCCAAAATATTAATTAGAGTCAAACTTAAATTTAAAATCATGTGGATTGTGTGTTTTCCTTTGAGTTAAATTATAATAAACATAATTACATTTCATTACTTTTTCCATAATATTTAGTCCAATGCTCTAAATTCTAGAAATATTATTACTTGAAATGATTAACATGAAATCATCAAGTTATAGACAAATAAAAGCATATAAATTTTAGAATTTAAGTTTTCTCGTGCATGCATTCATATTCATATATATGAGTGTTTGCATTTATTTGGAATTAGTACCTATCAAACTATTATTCAATCTTCAGATCTCTAGGTTCTACCAAATTTTCTCGAAGGAACCTCATGCTTCATTTCTTGTCCACTAAAAGGCAAGTTCATTTTTTGTCCATATCCTCGGATATTTTTACCAAAGTATATGCAAATTATATCTCTCCCATAGCCTGCATGGAAATAAAATGATAATTTCTAGAAATTGAGATATAATATTAATGATTCGTAGAATCATATATTGGTGGGTGGTGGAATTTTAGAATGTAAACTTTTGGGGTGGTCAGGGTTCCATTACATATGGTATCACATTAATATTAATAACCATTGTCGGGGGACGTTCTCGCGCCATATAGACAACGTTAACCACAACACCTAGAGTTGGACAGGTGAGTCACGTAGTGTCTTCTTACTAACATATCTACCTGGAAAGTATGTAAGTAACGCCTGTGGAAGCGTTATGTCTGTCGCCCATAGGAGCGTTAAACCCTAAATTTCGCTTGGGGAAACGTTATGTCCCCGACCCTTAAAAAAGTACGCTATAATGACAAGGTGGGCAATCGATGTTAGGCTGGCGACGATGGTTGAGATATAGCGCATTGGAAGGGTAAAATGACTCGAAACCTTAGGCCTAGCCACACACCGATGGGAGCGTGATGGGTTTCGTACCCGGCATAAAGGCTAACTACCTCGTGTGTAAGGTAATGCACTTCTGTACAGTGTATTGAAGTGTGGCATTATCACTCTCTATTTTAGGTATGAACTGTGAACGCGGCGAGAAATGAACCATTAGAGGTTCTAATAACCCGTGAAACCTTCTGAGCAATAGAGAATTGTTTAAAGTTAAAATCTAACTTTTATTCCAGAAATGTTGTTGAAAATATCATTATTTCCTTAGGGAC
This sequence comes from Stipa capillata, assembly GCA_019208055.1. Lineage (NCBI taxonomy): Eukaryota > Viridiplantae > Streptophyta > Magnoliopsida > Poales > Poaceae > Stipa > Stipa capillata. Next base: position 75,168 of record JAGXJF010005872.1, on the reverse strand, counting down.
TATTGTCCTTGTAGTAATTATCACATCAAACACTTGTTGCTATTCATGAACTTGCTAAGTACCATCTGTACTCATCTTGTACATAAAACCTTCTTTGTTAGGCTCTGAGTCAGTAAAATCTGAGTTCGATGATACCAAGCCCCAAAGGAGAAGGAGGAGCTCCAGTTGTCCGAAGGAGTTGAAGGAATCAACTACTATATCACATATGGAGACCAGAATGATGTGGCGCCAAACTAATAGAAGCTTAGTTTAGAATAGTCGATATACCGTAGTTATAGTAGACTCTGTTTATATGACTTTCAATTATTTACTTATGTCATATATTCCAAACTTTACTATTTCAGAACTTATTTGATTGTAATTTTTTGAGTTAGACTCTCTTGTATATATTTGGCTTCTAATAGTAGTAAGTTTATATTTAGGTCACTATTGTACTACTCTGATGGATGTACTATTAATAGACGTAATTTCATTAATATTGTATCAAAAATTGGCACACTACACTATGCAGTGTTGTGTGGGCTTACTTCAAGTGGTGTCAGAGCGATTGTTTCAACCCTCGGTAATACAAAACATATTTAGGAGATCAATAAATTTAGTAGAAGGATTGTACAAAAAGTTATAGCTACAGATCACCCTGAATTTCACATGTAAATGACACATAACAGAGCAATTTGTCGAACACAGATTAAGACGGACATTTTATCACATATCCCTGGAAAAAGGAGCCGATCAAGAGGTATTATGTTAATAGGCATAGCTCTATTTTTAAAGGAAATATGTTCATAGCTGCATGCCTACCTCCCAGGCACAGGAACCATGTTTAGATGACCAACCACTTTAAAACAGAACACTGGCACTACTGAAAGAAGATGAATAGTCCGATAACCAAACTCGAATACACATGATTTAAGGTCGTTGTAGGCACGTAGACCTTGTCCCAGCCTGCGCTGTTCATGTATATTCAACGCACTGAACAATTAAATGAAGACAGCCTAAACGACCAGCTTAACACACCAAACCAACCAATCCATCAGCACCAACTAATCCGCAAGAGAATCGTGCTGTTTCCAACCGCAACATCCATCCATATGCCCATTTGCATATAATAACAACCGGCAAGAAAAGATGAAGATAAAGAAGCTTCAGTGACGCATGCAGGGCTTTGACAGGCTCTACACCAAGAGATGAGACTGAAATCACACCAGGAACCATTCAACCATGTTTCACACAAAAAATACAGCACGATTGGACCACATCAAAGAGATTCCACAGGGTGATCACACCACCTGCACATTCAGTTCCTGGCTGCCGCTGCTAAAAATGAAGTCATTTGTACATAGGAAGGACCCATCAGCTGTTAATATGAACATACGGGGACCTGACCTGCCTGGTGAGAAGAGGAAACAGCAAAGCTATATCATGGAACCAGGCTGAGATCCAAATAGGATGCATGCACCAAAAAGGATATCAGAACTCTCCATACCTGAACATGGCTCATGCATCACACAGGTTCATGATAGGAAAACTACAAAGTTCAGCTGGCCCTTGTTGCGAGGCTTTGGTCGAGTGATAACTGATGACCTCAGGTCGTGTAGCAAGAGAAATGAGTATGGTTTTGTTTCAACCTAAGATATGGACCGTCTTGAAGGTAACAACACTGGCTAGGTGCTAAACTGGGTTCGAACAATACACCCACATGGGAGTTATGGTACTGCATACGGAAAGTGCAATGATATTACACTCACGAATCACAGAAGCATATCCTCAAGTCCTTACATTCCTGAGATAATGTGGAGGACGTGAACATTGCAGGGAAGATGCAAGACTTTCTGAAGCAATGCCTATTCCCGAATTGATTCGTTCAGCATTGCCTCCACAATTACAAACATGCAGAAAGACACATAAAGAGAGTTAGATGACCATACCGCATTTCCTAATGGAAAATACGACCAACATGTATATCAAGAAGTAATTTCAAAACAAACTGGCTATACACCTATAGGCTATTAAAGTCAGATTCCACCTCGAGAGAGTATATACAGAGAGGGGAAATGACACATTATTAAAGTACATCAAATCATGTACCTGGGACATTGATCTCAGCAGTTTGATCTCAGCAGCAGTTCACTAGCGACACAATTAGAGCCTGTAATTGCACCCTAAGCATGAAAAACTTGACATGTCTAGTCATCAACTGAACAGTGTATATCAAAATTTGCAGAAACAGTCAAGCAAACCATGAGCTCATGTGCAAGTAAAACGTAAAGCTCTTAGATTAAAGAAATTTTCTCTGATAGATGAGTGAAATGTAATATACATGATACATCATTAGGCCAGAGAGAGTACAAGATGCTAATCTCCCGAAACTATACCACCACAAGAGCAACTCAAGTTCTGAACATCCAGCCTACAAACCCCTCAGGACACCTGAAACAAAATTACCTCCCTGTAGCAAGAACCCAACCAAAGATGTAACTTCAACAACTTTTGCCATGTCTGGGATCAAAAAAGCTCAACCAGAGTATAAGTAGAAGCCACCCGATGTATATACAGTACTTGGACATTGTAAAGAAGAATGCAGTTACATTCTTCTTCCATGCATTTCCACAGAACATTTGACCTAATGGTAGGCTTGGTAACCTTTTGCACCTCTGGATTGGTACAGTTCCAAACTGATCTTCGCTTCTGGCAACAAGTTCTCGATTATTGGGTCTTGCATCATGTACGCTTGTTTGGAGGCCCATTCGAGCACCGTGAGGATCTCTGCTTGTGCCAACTCCTCGCTATCCGGGACGTTGTGTGCAATGTAACATAAAAGGGTGAGCGCTGCAAGCTGAACCACCTGTTCACTGAAATACACGAGCTGAACAAGGTGCTTTGCGCCACCCGCATCGATGATCGCTTTAGAATGGTCAACATGCAGGTAATTCTCTTTGCACGTGAACTTGGTCAGGGACATTGCTGCCTCCCGAGAGACATCTGCTTCCCTCTCATCAAGAAGCTTCACCAACGGCCCAATGATCCGAGTCTCTGTTGCACGGAAGGTTCTGGACAGGCAGCCCAATGAGATGATGCAGGGAATTAGGAGATCGTCATACTCAGCCTTCTCAACAACACGTAGGAGCTGGTCAACAACAGCACGGGCAGCAGGAGAGGTTGGCTTGAATGCTGACCGTCGTAGATCGGAATTCTGCTCGGCAACACTGCAGATCTCCATCAGAGCCATCGCAGAATTGTATTGCACATCACCCTTCACCTTTTTCAAGCAGAACCGCAAAGCAGAGCAGAGCCCTTGACTCCGTGATGCTCTTACAGATAGCTGCATTGCCCTTGGCGAGATGCCACAATGCCTTAGCGGCATTGGCTTTCATGTATGCCTTTGTCTCAGGGTCCTCGAACTCCCTGCCCCTTGTACTCGTTCCTGACAATGACGCATTATGTTGTTTCGATGCAATAACACCACCATTACCGCCTATGCCCTTGTTACTGCTCCCATTAGTCTTTGCCGCCATGGTGGACTGCACCAAATTGTGCATCTCGTTCTTGCTCTGGAAAAGGTGTCCATTTGGGTGCCTTCCTGCGGTGCTATGCTCCCCGGCATCCAGCAAGTTGGGCATCATCCCCGCACCGGTGCTGTTCTTTTTGTCCATCACCACGGAATGTATGGACATCTTAGACGTGATGGCGTACTTGGAGTGCTCCTGCACCGTCTCGAAGGCGAGATGCCCCACGAGCAGCCGGATCACGTTGTGCTGCGTGAAGGCGTCCTGGGATTTGGGGTGGTTTGCGGCTAGCTCGGAGACGGCCCAGGCCACCATGGCCTGCACCTTCATGGGTGCGTCCTTGAGCACCTTGGCAAAGGCCGAGCAGGCCCCGGCGAGAACCATCTGCTCGACGCACTCCGGGTCGCGGCCAAGGAGCCCAATGGCGAGCGCGGCGTTCTCCTGCCCCTCGAGGCGGCCCTCCTTGACGAGCTTGAGCAGCGGCGGGACGCCGTCCTCCTCTATGATGAGCTTGGAGTACCTGTCATTGTCGCGGGCGAGCGAGACGAGGCTGGCGGCGGCGTCGGCGCGGGCGTCGAGGTTGCCGGTGTAGAGCACGGCGATCTGCTCCCAGATTAGGAAGAGGATGGGCTCGTTCTGTGCGATGGGGGGCAGGCCGATGTGTGCGTCGAAGTCGTCGTCGTCGGTGGCGGAGGAGGAGACCCGGAGGAGCCAGGAGAGGTCGCCAATGGAGTTGTCGAGCTGATTGGTCATCTTCTTGAAGGAGCCGACGGGGATGATGGTGAAGACCCTGCGGACCAGCCCGTGCGCGCGGCACTTGTCGACGAGCGCCATGGCCTTGTCGAGCGCCTTCTCGGTGTCGTCGAAGATGCGGCGCGCGGGGCGCTCGTAAAGGTCCGCCCGCGCCGCCTGGCGGAGCAGCGCGGCGAGGCGCTCCACCTTGGCCTTGAGCTCCATGCAGTCCTGCCGGAACGTGTAGGCCTCGTCCGACCACTTGATCACCTGCTCCGCGAGCTGGATCGGCCGCGCCAGGATTTGCTTCAGGTCGTCCATCTCCGCCGCCGCCCCCTCTCCCCGGAGCGCGCGGTCAACCGGACGGCAGGCGGCACTCCCCGGGCGGGCAATGGGTGGACGGGCTCTCCCGTCCGACCGGCGGCGGGCTACCTTCTCCTCCCTCCCTGGCTCCTCCGCCACAGGGCGTGAATCGGAGGAAGAATCGGAGGGGGAGGAGGAGGGAGAGGAGGGGCGGTGGTGGGGGAGTAAATTTGGTATCGGTTTTGGTTTTTTGGGGGGGAGGGCCGGGTACTCGGGCAGGCACAGGCTGGGTGTGCGTGTGAGCTGGAAGGCTGGAGCCGAGGACGGACGGCAGCAACGGCCGTCTCGGCGCGTTTCGCTCGTTTTCGCGGTGATCCTGGCGTTTTTTGCCCGTCATTTTCTTCGGGTTTTCGCGGCGCGTCGCGCGGTGAGAGAGCCGCGCCCGCCCGGGGTCAATGGCCCCGGGTGTTTTAGGGGGAGGTGGTTGGCTCGGCTGGCTGGGTCTGGCACTCTGGCTAAGCGGCGGCGACGTGATGACGTGGGCCAGATGGTTAGGTGCGGCGGCACGTGGATGGAACCGTGCTGTCCTCTGCCCCGTGGGGATATCTTAGCCTGCTGCAGCTTGATCTAAAAACGGACCGGTAATGCACTAGTTTGCGATTCATGTGCGTGACGAGTTGGGTGCACCGTCTAGTTTGTCTGCTGCCCTTGTGTTGGAGGACATGAGTAACTCAGCTATGGAGTTAGATGGAATGGGGAGATCATTCAATGTCTCATCCAACCACATCACTTTTTCTCTCTCGAGAATACGCCAAAAACCTTGCCTATATTTTCTTTATTGGATCTAACCGTAGCATAACAAGAGCAATTTTCGCTTCGATGCATCCCTCTAGTAAAAGTCATCTCCCGCTCATTTGTCCATACCGATCCTTTTTTTTTAGTAGAAGGCAGATGCACACCATCTGCTTACACTATACTCATGTTACTTATGCATACGTGTGCGCTTATATTAGCCTGGCTAGATCTAGGTGGGGCATTTCATGATGTATGTTTAGCTATCAAATGTTCCTTTTGATGAAGATTTTGGACGTCACTACGGTGGTAATGCAATGATTGAAACCTGCAGAATGAATGCCAATGCGTAGGATACCCATATATTTTTTCTCTGAAGGTTCAACTTGACTCCTAAAATTAGTGCTTCATATTGATGGTACACAACTATCCCACCATGCAATGCCGATTGAGCTTGGATTTGAAACCTTTTAAATATTGGAAAACCACACCACAACCCGCCTCTGCAATTGTTTAAGGATTTTCATGTTGGTTGCATGATTACAATGAGTGAATTGAATGCATTTCATATGATTTTAAAATTTTAAATTGATTTTCTACTTTAAGTTAGATAGAATGTCATTCTAAGGATAATACAACTCCATACGCACTATCGGAGAACACAACAACCCCATATGCGCCTTCAATTATCAAATAGAGAAAATGATGTCTTTCACATTGTACACATGAGAAAAAAGCGTTGTTTTCTATCAACAAAATCACGTAGTTTTGTTGTGTGCATTTTTGATGTAGAGGCCGAGGGATTGGTGAGGAGATTTTTTTTTCATTATCTAAAAATTCAAATAGTTACAGCGTCTCGTAGATGATCAAACGTCACAATCGTTTTCTTTCTAACGAAGAGATGACAAATAGAAAGGAAAAAAATGAATACTGGTAGCCATTTTAATCTACTAAAAAAAGGATAAACTACAGAATATTCCACTAATAAATCGCGCATGGGCAAGGGAGAATGTCCCAATTAGCCAAGTGAAAACAAAGTGACTGAAATGCACCAGGTCATTTTACTATATTTTCTCCACACTTCGTCCTCTCTCTTTTTCTTTTTTGGCCCAGCAGCTCGAGATCAAGCAACAAGTTTTTCTTGTATGGAGAAACCGGTTAGAAAATACTCCGTGGTTAGCATCTCCACTGTATCGTTGTTAATTTGTTGCCACGTCCACATCGATGACAGTTGCATTAGACACTGCTAGCTCCTTACTTCGACAAAAAAGAAGAAGAAAAGGCACAGTATTTGGACGTATATATGGACGCCACAAAATGCCACATTTGCGGCTTGCACGTACTAAACAGCCGCATAACTTCGAAACTTTTTTTGGGGGGGGGCACTTCAAAACTTTCATTAAGGCGCCTGAAGGAAAACGATGCGAGTGTCGCATTAGTGGCACCTCGAGGCACCAAACGCTCAAACATGATCATTTTTAGTTTTATTTTTTGCAAAGCAAACATATCAGATAGACAGGGACAATGACTCAAGGAGACAGGGAGGCGGAGAAAAACTCACCAAACGCAACCTAACAGAACGGACACGAGCATTAGAAAAATGAAAGCTCCCACATGGTCAGCGACTTAGCATACTCTACTAGATTAGTAAATGATTAGGCTAATTCTACCGACGATATGATTAAAAAGCTCGCCGTTTCTTAGATCCTTCAATTAAGGCGCCGCGTCCTTGCCTCCTGTTCATAGTAGAATTCTACAACTAAATACTCCCTTCATCCATAAATGTAAGACATCTACAGAATTTAAGGTTTAACTTTGACCAAAAATTAAATCAATAATATTGTATTATATAACATAAAAGTGATATTATTTAAAAATATATTTAAATCTAAATCAAATAGTACCACTTTTGTGTCATATAGTTCAATATTATTGGTTTAATTGCTAATCAAAATTGAACCTTAAATTCTGTGCATGTTTTACATTTGTGGACGGAGGGAGTACGACTTATGCAGCTACCAAAAAAAAATACTATACATCTTGTGGTCCACTAAGGAGGCGCCATTATTGTAAGGACTACAGGAAGCACAAACACATTGGTATCATTTACCAACACTTATATTAATTAAACCGAGCAATGTTAGGCTTAAAAAAATGTATAAAACTTTTACTTACGTGATGACGTAGATAGTAATATTGTACATGCACTAGAGGTGAGAAGCATGAAAAACCATCTTCCACTCTGCCTCCTTCACCGATTCCCTTGGCTTCACCGGCGTGGCTCAGCCGCCACCCCCATGTGCAACTAACGAGTGGTCACACCAACCGTTGCCCTCCCTCTCCACCCCGAATCAGACGGCGCTTATCACCTCGTCGCGTTTCCCGAGACGCATGGACATACTACGGGTGACTTGTTGGCTAACGAGGGTCCCGAGGAGACAGTTCCTCTAGGCATGGTCAGGTCGTTGGATTTGCGGCTATCACTATCTCCACACCCTCCACGATTGGTCTCGGGTGGCGCACGCATGAATCCACCGTTATTAGTGGCTCCAACTGTAGAAGAATCACGAGGCCCTGAGCTCTCCCAGGCCCCCTTGACCGCAATCAACCTTGGGACTCAGGATCCTCCTTGGGCCTGGACTCATGAGGCGTTCAGGCTGTGGCCCTTCCTTCCCCCTCTGGGCCCCTGGTATATCCCGTTGGGCCTCCGCTGGAGCCAATCCACTTCTTCCCCGCATGCCTGGCCTATTGGGCCTCTCTTGGTGGAGGACACACTTCTCACCGGTCTTTGCATCACCCTGACTGATTAGTGTTGGGTGTTCGGCCTACTGCTTCGGTGCCAGCCCATAGGCGTGGGAGGAAACAACTTCCGGCCGGTTTCACCCCTTAACGCAGCGCTCATCTGGATTCTAAACCACCTGGCGCCCACAAGAACCCTTATCAACATGCACAAGTTTTTCTTATTCATCGCCTTGGTCTTGCAAACGAGCAAGAGTCAATTTTCAACGAGGCATTCGACGAGTACTTATGCCACTTCTCCAAGTCGCTCGCTCCTCATCATTTGTGAGCCATTGCGGCCTTGTTTGACCGAAACGGTGTCGATTTTGATGAGCCCACTAATCTGGTTTTGCGATCCTCTCTCTTCCGGCAGGTGACGGACCTAGGGATGCTTAGCCTGCTCCTGTGGTCGCCTCTTTCTCCAGAGATGTTTGGTCATTTTATCTTATGGCTAGCTAATTCAGTGTTCTAATGTGGAATGTAAGAGGCCTTAATTCCTCGGCCAAAAGGAGTGACGTGAAGTTGTTCCTCTAGTCAATGCATGTGGCTTTGGTTTGTCTTCATGAATAGAAGCTAGAAGTGATTGATTGTTCGGTTATCTCGCAATCTCTTGGCCTAGCATTTGATGGTTTTGATTTCTTGCCAGCTCAAGGTACTTGTGGTGGTATTATCATCGATTGGCGGTCAAATGTGTTGGATATCAATGTAACTCACAAGGAGGACTTCTACATTACTGCTTTTGTTTCTTCTCGCGCTGATGGCAAATGTTGGCATGTTACTTCGATCTACGACCCTTAGAAAATCCTAGAGAAAGAGAGATTTCTCGATGAGCTAGAGGCTATTGGAAACTCTTCTCGACTACCGTGGATTGTGAATGGCGACTTCAATCTTGTTTTTGATCCTTCAGACAAGAACAACGGCCGTGTCAATCGTTGGATGATGAACTTGTTTCATCACACACTTAGTGCATTAGCCCTTTTAGACATGCCAATAAGGGGCAGGTAGTACACGTGGAGTAACAAGCAGCAATTGCTGGTCTTGGTAAAACTGGACAGAGTTCTTTTCTCTCCAGCCTAGGAGGGTCTTTACGCGATCAGTAATCTTACTGCCCCCAGCTCTTCTGTCTCAGATCATTGCGTATTACTATCGGACTGTGGTTATGTTGTCCGACGTGCTAGCCGCTTCTATTTTGAAAATTTCTGGACCAAACTCCATGGGTTTCTCAACGTGGTCTGTAATGCTTGGGAGGCGCCAATGAACCATCATGATCTGTTGGTGATCCTGGACTTTAAATTTCGTCTTACTGCCAAAACTCTAAGTAGTTGGGGACAACATTCATAGATTAAATTCCATCTTCTTCTTCAAATTGCCAATGAGGTCATCCTCAGATTGACAAGGCCCAGGACTATCGTCCTTTATCAGATGGTGAACGCCGGCTGCGTGCATTCCTAAAGGGAAAATGCATTGCGCTCACCTCACTCGAGCGCATCAGGCTACCGCAGCGTGCTCGAATTCATGACCTACGTGAAGGCGATGCTAATATGAAATACTTTCATATGAAAGCCAATGCCTATCAACGGAAGCACCTCATTTGGACATGCCGTCAGATTGTGTTTCCTGGCCTGATTACGGGGTTATTCTTCAAGCTATCATGGGAAATAATTAAAGAAGACTTACTCAGAGCCTTCGGTTGCTTGCACCGGGGCAATTTTCAAAATCTCCAGCAGCTTAACTCCTCTTTTATTACTTTGTTTCCTTAAAAGAGTGATCCTTTTCTAATCAAGGATTATCGCCCTATCAGTCTTGTTCATGGATTTTCTAAAATGTTTGTGAAGGTGCTTGCAACAAGGCTCGCTCCCTTCTCCCCAAGTTGATTTCATCAGCCTAGAGTGTCTTCACCTCGGGAGAAATATTCATGAGAATTTCAAGTTGGTTCAGAAAACTGTGAGAACCCTCCACGAAAGAAAATTTATTGCTTTTATGCTGAAAATTGACATCATAAAGCCTTTGATACCCTATTTTGGGAATTTTTACTGGAGGTTCTTACTACTTTCGACTTCGGACCGTTGTGGCGATCTTGGGTTTGCTTGTTGCTCAACACAGCCACTTCTTCGGTGATGATCAATAGGGAGCGGAGCGATGCCCTTGCTCCCTTGCGTCGGCCCGTAGTCTGCGCCAAGGCAATCCTCTCTCCTCGGCTCTTTTTATCCTTGCCATGGATGTGCTGGATGCCATGCTGAGGTGGGCGACTCATCGCGGTCTTCTTATGGATCTCGGTCTTCATCATAAGGTGCCAAGGGTTTCGATCTTCGCAGATGATGTTATTATCTTCTTTAGCCCAAATTCTTCCGATTGCAAGGTCATTCTTGCCATCTTGGACATTTTGGGGAGCCATTTGGGCTTCTTTCTGATCTTCAAAAAAGCTCTATCATGAGCATCAGGTGCAGTAATGAAGTCACAGTTTCTATAGCTGATCGTTTGCAGTGCTCTCTGACATCATTCCCTATTACTTATCTCAGCCTTCCCCTTTCGATGGGTTGTCTTCGCTGTTCGGACTATTACACTCTTATTGATAAATTCTCTCGAAAGCTCACTGGTTGGAAACCTCATTTGTTGACGTTGGGCGGCTGGATTGTGCTTATTCGCTGTTCTCATGGCTCTACCAATTGACCTCCTCACGGTGCTCAAATTGCCAACCTGGGTTTGCAAGATGCTCGATAGAAAAAGCAGAGGCTTTCTTTGGAAAGGCAATGAAGAAGCTAGCGGCGGTCACTGCCTTATCTCCTGGCAGTGAGTGTGTAGGCCGTTGGTCGTTGACGGTCTCGGTATCCTTGACTTAGACGCGTTTGCTGTAGCCCTACGCGTCCGCTGGCCATGGTCTCGCTGGGATGCTGACCCACGACCATGGAGTCTACTTTTGTGTGCATTATTGATGACAATCGTGCTCGATTTTGGTGGAATAAGTGGCTTCCCGGCGGCTTGGGCATTGGGGATGTTGCACCGGCTCTCCTTCCATTCGTGCACTGGGGATGTTGCACCGGCTCTCCTTCCATTCGTGCACAGATCCAACATTAAAGTGGCTGCTGCGTTGGTAGGCAATGCTTGAGTCAAGGACATCCATAAGGGTCTTTCGATTCAGGGCATGGCGCAGTACTTGGTTCTTTGGGACTACACTAGCGTCACTTCTCTTGATGTTTCCAATGTGGATCAACTTATTTGGCGCTTTACGACTGACGGGCGCTTCTCCACGAGCTCCGCTTACAAGCTCTTTTTAGCACTTGCCTTCGGTTTGCCTGCTCTAGTCCAATCTAGAAGTCCAAAGCCCCGTCACATGTTAAATTCTTCATGTGGCTTGTTGTTCACCAACGCTGTCTAATTGTTGACAATCTTCAACGGCTGGCCTAATCAGGGCACCTGTTTGCTGTGCAATGACTCTCCGGAGACTTGTACTCATTTGTTTGTCTACTGCAGGTTTACAACCCAACTTTGGGTGATGCTAAAGAACTGGATTCAGGCTGACATTCTTCTTCTCGACCATGATTTCTCTCAAGACTGGTGGCTGTAGGCACGCAAGTTGGTGTCCAAATCCTTCCAGACTTCGACACGGCAACCATTCTGATGCACTAGTGTATTTGGAAGGAGAGGAATTGTCGCATATTCGAGAGAGTTTTTCATAGTGTAGTCGATGTTTTTAACACCTTTAGAGATGAGATGTCTTGGCACTCTACGGGCTGTATCAGCTCAATGTAATTTCTTTGGCACCGCTCGTGCTGCTTCCTTTGTTTTAAACCTCTCGGATGCTTATATAGCCTTTTGTACGAGCTTCTTTTCTTCTTAACAAAAATCGGCCTATGTCCTTTGAACGAAAAAACCTATTTTTTTTTAACTTTCAGGATGACGTAGATAGCAACATTGTACATACATTAGATGTGAGAATCATGATTTAAAAGAATTAGTTATTTTTTTCTTATTACTCAGTCTACGTGAGCATGTAAGTATGGAGTAGAATTTTTATAGAACTTTGTAAGAATAGAATTATTGCTCAATTAAACCCACGATTCAGTCATTGCACTATCAGGAGTGCGTTTGTTGAACTAGTCAATGCAAGGAATGGTTTGCTTATTTGTGATGGGAGCAGCAGTAAGTTGTAGGGACACAGACTTCCAGTCAAGATCGCATCACGCATGCCAGTGGACGAAGACGAGGACCGAGCAACGGGCGACGCCGACGCGGTTGAATGATTCTTCTGCGGATGCATGCAGGCACGTTTAGTTTCAACTTTTCAACGGTGTTGCCGGGTCCTGTGCCTGAGCACGTGCGTAGTAGGCAGCAGCAAACGGAGGCAAGAGATGTCGTCGGCGCGACCGGCACCGGCAGTGGATCGACGGCGTCGGGGAAGACGACAGTTTCAATGGGGGACATGGAAGGAGGAAATTCAGTTCAATAGAAGAGAAGATGACGAGCAAGCAGTGTCTACAGAAGGTTTGCCCTCTTCGATACAATACGCCTGTCAACCCACCAAGACCGTTGAGCTCGAGATTGGCAAATGCGAGTTTAATTAGTGCGAAGTCCATTTTTTTACCTAGATTATAAGAGTTTCGAAATTACAAAAAAATACAAGATGTAAGAAAGTGTATGTTACCCTTTCTATCTCGTGCAAAATCTCAAGATCAAGTTTGATAGCATTTTCTCATGAACAAAATCCTCGCAATGTGATCAAATTTGATCTGAAAACTTAAGAGAGACATAGAACATACTCTCTCTTACAGCCGATACTTTTTTATTTTTAACAACTTGTAAATTAGATGAAGACAGAATTTGCACCAAATTCGTATTTGCAGTCCCTGTCATAAGGGAATGTAAATCTTGCAGTATTGGGTGTTCACTGAAAGAAAAAAGAGGCGCAATCGTAAGCAGCGTGGCTGGCTCGTACCGGGTTTTTTCCTGCCGCCGCCGGCGCGGGACGGGACATTTCGCCCGTACGCCACACGACACACCGGCCACCACCGGCACGGCGGCACCGGCCATCTCTTCGCCCCAAGCCCCGTCCCCGTGGGATAAGCGTGAGGCGTCCGGCTAGAGGTCCGCAGCGGCTGTCGAGAGCTCCCGCCTCCCAGCGGCGGGGGATGGTGAAGATAGTGACATACAACGTGAACGGGCTGCGGCCACGGGTGGCGCAGCACGGCTCGCTCCGCTGTCTCCTCGACGCCCTCGACGCTGACATCATATGCTTCCAGGTCCGACCGATTGCTGAACCCTTCCTTCCCACCACCAATCTCGTACGCCCAACTAGCCATTTAGTCTATCATGCGTCTAAACCCTAGCTCTTAATTGTCTGTGCTTGCTCGCCAGGTTTTACTATTCGTTCCTAATGATGTAATCCATCGCACTGTTTATGCTCTACGATTCGCCAAGTTTGCATTGTGTCACGATTGCTGCTTGATTTCTGTTCACCGAAAACAGAGAGCTACTAGATGAAGTGGGCTTAAGCCCGTGGATTAGTTGAGATGACCGTATCAGTTTTTGGTGTGCTTTAGGAGACGAAATTGTCGAGGCAGGACTTGTTTGGGGATGTCATAGTGGCTGAGGGATACGAGGCTTTTATTTCATGCAATCGTACTACAAGAGGGCATGGAGCATGGTGAGTTGTTTTGAAGTCTTGGCGACTAATTAGAATTTCTGATCGTTTATTTGTGATCTTCTAATGATCATTGTTTGTTGGAGATCTATTTTTCCCCTTCTATGCGGCACTTTGCTGGTTAAGTTATTCTGAATGCTTCATCCCATATTATTGATTACTTTATGTATTGTAGGTGTTGCGACGTTTTGCCAGGTAACATCAGCATTTTCCAGTCAGGAGGTTGCTTTGCCGGTAGCAGCTGAAGAAGGTTTTGCTGGATTACAGGGCTCTGCAAAAGACAGTGAAATGCTTGGGGATTTTGTTCTTGAAATGCCTGTGGAAGAGGAAGCTCTTGGTGAAATTACAACAGAGGAGCTTCTCAGGATGGACAATGAGGGGAGATGTGTCATCACTGATCATGGACATTTTGGTAAGCTGCTTCTTGCCTTGAAATTCCACAATATGACTTCCATGCAATACATCAATGCTTTTTTTTTGCGCATATCTGATTTCTTATCTGTATGTGACGATATGTACTGCACCTTTTGTGTAGTCTTTTTAATATTTATGGCCCAGCTGTTGGAGAAGATGATAAAGAACGAGTTCGTTTTAAGCTACTATTTTACAAGATATTGCAGGTACTTATGTGCATCTCAGTTAGTATATTTGTACATATTTGTTGAAGAATAGTAACTCTACAATATGTGATTTCTCCCTGTTTTAATAGCCTAGTTAAGTGACTTTTCTTAAACTGCCTTCATCTTTCCAAAATCTTATAGAAACAATGGGAATATCTATTGGCTCTTGGGAAGACTGTTTTCATTGTTGGAGATTTGAATATTGCTCTTGCTTCTATAGATAGGTGTGACGCCCCACCCAGATTCGAGAAGCAGATGTAAGCTCTTTTCCTTTTCCTGTTTTTTGCGATTTGCTTGCACTACGATTTAATTTGCGGCGAAGGTTTGCTGCGCGGCATAATTTCAAGAAATGAAAGTGAAGCGAATAAGCTCAGGAGATTTTGTAAAGATGTCAACTTGTTTCATAAGAACATGTTGTTGTATATGCTCTGGCAATATTTTTCTTAGCATAAGTGTAAATTTGTTGTAATACCTGTTGTTGGGTGCTGTTTTAATTCACTAGCTGTCATAGGATAGGGTGAGGCAATTGGTTAACAGCATGAGAAACAATTGTGTCTCACAAAATTAGGAGATATTTCAACTGGAATCCCGTCCACAGGCTGCATAATACCTGACTTATATCTTCTTTACTTCCACCTAGAGAGACCCGATGCACCTTGCTGTATGAAGGCTTTGAGCTCAGTAGAAATTGCTAATAACAACCATTTACAGTGAGGCTTCTAACTAATGTTTTGTAATACGCTTTGCACTTGTGATTAATGCATTACTCTGCTTTCTTTAAAGTACCTCACTTATATCTTCTTTACTTTGACCTATAATAACTCGATACATCTCGCTGTATGAAGGCTTCAAGCTCAGTAGAAAACTAGAAATTGTTAATAACAGCCATTTGTGGTGAGGCTTCAAACTAGTGTTTTGTACTAGGCTTTCCACTTGTGATGAATGCATTAGTCTGCTCTCTTTAAAGTAAATCTAATCGTGAAGTTACTCAGGAATAACACTAGTGGTTTATTATCCTTTTCCTAATTGAAGGTTTAGGGAATGCTGAGATCCATGCTGAGAGAACATGGGGTTCCCTTTTTTGATGCTTTGAGATCAAAACACCCTGAAAGGTATTGCGAGTTCTCCTTTTTCCTTGCCTACGTATGTGCTACTCCAACCTATTCTACTCTTGATTCTGTAACTTTGTTATAACTGTTGCTCCATGCCTGCGGTGTAAGTGCATATTTCACTTTTGGTTAAACAAATTCCTCTCAAATGTACTATATTCGCTCCCAATGTACAGATATGGAAAGCATGGCATATCCTTTTTTGCAACAATTAGTTTCCATCTTTATAAGAATTACACCTATAGTAAACTCCACAAGAATTACTTGCTAACCCTTTATTGTAAGCTTGCTGCATTTATTTTATGCAGGACGGGAGCTTATACTTGCTTTAATCAAAAAGTTGGAGCTGAAGAATACAATTACGGTTCTAGAATAGATCACATTCTTATTTGTGGTGCCTGTTTCCATCATTGCAATTCTGTGGAATACCATAGCATTTTCCACTGCCATGTGGAGGATTGTGAGATAATGAATCATTTCAGAAGAGGGGATTTGGAAAATATGTCAAAGTAAAGAAGGGTGGAAACTTTTCTTTTCCGAGAGCAAAGTGGATAACCTACAGGATTTGCAGTATCTCATTAGAATGATATACTATTACATTGTCCACAGGTGGAAAGGAGGGAGAAGTAGTAAGCTAGAAGGATCTGATCATATCCCAGTTTATATCATACTGAATGGAATACCTGAACTTCCAGTCCATAATACTCCATCATTAGCTGCAAGATATCTCCCAGAGATCGGTGGACGGCAACAGAGTATAGATGAGCAAAATTTTATGTTATGTAACATTCCCCATGCCATAACTTGGAATTTGCACCTTCCAGTATACAAGCTGAAACCAGGTTGTATTGTATTGTCATTCTGCTAACATAGCCACAGTTGTTGAACTACTATGTGCCTTAGCTTTGCATCAGATGTATGACTATTACTTTTCTACTTTCTTACCTATGAACATTAGTTGTTTTACTGGACAAACCACTGACAAGATCTAAATTTCTTACCTTAAACCTTTCTAAGCAATCATCTGTATTTGTAATGTTCACATGGAGGAATTCTCTCTTTGGTTGGATGCTCTTACTAAACTTGCTCCAGGACTATGGCTTTCTTAGTCACTTTAAGACAACTGCATGCACCTTAAGTATTTCAATAAAAATATGTGTTTATGCAAATTAACTTTCATAATATTTGCCTAGTTCAGAAAACACTGTATTTTGTTATGCTAACTAGCAAGTTTTGGCGTTGAATGTTCAGTTCATCATAGCTTATCACTTGGTAACAGAACCACTCCTGGCCTTGTGTAACAGTTTGTGAAATAAAAACTGCCCTATGTTATACTTGTGTGCACTCTGAAGGAATACTGGTTGTAATATATGCATTATACTGACCAATTGTGTTACTCCGACATGCAGTATCATTCCTCATTAAAGGGAAATTTTATGAACTTGAAGATGCCCCAGGTTTAAATATGTCCAAGGATAGAGCAAATGAAAGCTGCTGTAGTGATGACCTGGAAAGCAAAAGTATATCCAAGGAAGAATTGCCAGCTGGCATAACCCAGTTTTCTAAAGGTGGTAACCTTCCTAGTGCGATGTGTAAGAAGATGAATCTTGATCGTTGGGTAAATGAAGGTTCAAGCAGCAACTCCCATAATAGTAATGCAGCACTACTGGCTCCACAAAGTATGAAAGCTTCCTTTTCTGGGGACAAGTCTATGTCAAACAAGAAGAACAAACGTAACTTACCCTCCCAACCAACAATCACGTCATTTTTTCGATGACCGGAGACAGAGAGGGGATGCCAATATCAATAGCTTAGTCAGTTCAGCAGATACAGTACCTGATATGGATGAATTATGTCATCCAAAAGATGATAGTCTGCCAGAAAACATCCAGCGTACAACTGCAGCTGCTGAAGATCAGGATAACTCAAATATATCATGTTCACTTTCAACGGATAAGTGTAATGTTGCAACATTGGAGTGGCAAAGAATACAACAAAGAATGAAGATGACCCTACCACTTTGCAAAGGACATCATGAACCTTGCATTCCAAGGTCTGTGAAGAAGGGCTCCAATATCAGTCGCCTATTCTATGTCTGTCCCCGTGCTCAGGTACTTAACTTCAGAATTTACTACTCAGTTCATATAAGAGAAACAGCCACGACAGGCTATGCACAATTCAAAGCATTTTTGTGAAAGGATGTTTATATTGTACTGTGACCACCGTGTTTCTATATTCACAGGGACCTTCATCAAATCCAGAAGCTAACTGTGGTCACTTTCAGTGGGCCTCTGTAAAATCTAGAGGGAAGCAGCAGTGACTTTCGTTGTTTGGCTTATTTTTACTGTGCAGGTGAAGGAATTCTTTCAGCCCTCACTGTAAGTAATATTAGCAATTTCATATGAAATGTGTGATGCTTTTGTTGGACCATTTTATTTATTTGTGTTCTAACTTCTGGTTTTTTCCCCAATAGCCCTGGACACTTGTCATCTTGGGCTTCCTGTGAGTCTGATGTATCACCTGCTTCCATGTTGGGAGCAAGATGGTCTTGATTCAGCGTTAATTTCTTTACTAACACAGGTACACAGTTATCCTTGTAGAGTTGTAGCTAGATGGTTATTGTAAACCTCCTCCTTTGTTGTAACTTCTAAGTGAAACAAATGAAATACGGCTCTTCTGTTGGCTGGCTAATAAAATGCCACCTTGAGCCCTCTTTTTAGTTTTGTTTGTTGGATTGACTAGCTTATCTTTGAAAATATTATTAGGATATTTTAATTAAAAAAACTAACTACATAGTAACCTGAAAAAATCAACCGAAGTCAATTATGTATTAATAAGTTGTGCTGTAGCTAATGTTGGAGTTATGCACCTAAATCGTGTCGGTATTATATAGTCTTGCTGTTGTGCATCTCTATCAAGAAATAAGTGCCATTTGTGAAGAGGGGGTCTCCTGATACAGTCTATTCAGACATTTATGCACCAAAGGATAAGTATCTATTTTATCTCCACAAGGTGGCATGCTAAGGCAGGTGCGATTTATTTTCTTACTACAAAAAGATAACATAAGTGCATATATTAAAAAAAGCAGAAGTAACGTGCAAGCTGCTCATCTATATTATAAGCCTGATACGCAACCAGTGACCACCACGTGGAATGGATAATCAATTCATAGCTGTACATTTCCAATACATGGGTATGTTGGATAAAATTCACCAGGGAATTTGATATGACAAAAAGGATTTGATCGACCTTACCATTTGAAAGCATCCTAGTATTCTTTCCATCTCTCGAAGCGTAATTTTGGATATCTGGTAGCTGGTCCTTCTCCTATTAGTATTTGGCCGTTGCACCTACTTATTCTGAATCCTTTTTTGGGAGGTATAAAACTCTTCTTTGAGAGAATTGTGGGGGATATGACCTCAACTTCTTGGAAAGAAACTGTTTGCCCCGATGGCATTGTGCTATAATTCATGGCAATGTTGTATTGTTACGTTGCTGCGCTCACTCGGCAGGCAGGATCAGCTAGATTACTCGAAATAACATAGCATCGAGTAACCACTTACCGTCGTCGCCAGATGATTACAAGGCAGCTCTGGTTGACCTGAAGATTCTTTTATGTTCCTGGGTTAACATGGACATTGCATGACATGACGAGGCTCTTGTGGCTCGCTGTGTGTCACAGTGTCAGCCTTCATTTTGGTCAATTTGAAAGCTATTGATTGATCCATTACAAAATGGGAGAGAAACAAATCCTTGTTGTTCATGATGGATAGGGATCGCACGTCTAACACTCTTAACATGTTTTTCTTTTCTTTTGGGAATGAAAATATAAATGCGATTCATTGCTTCCAATCACCTAAGGCAGCTGAGAGCTGGCTACAAGCTCCCTTTGGTATATCCAAGTACTTTCCCAAGGACGTGACTGTCTGGTGACCGTGCGCCAATTAGCTTAACTGCTGAACAGGCCGACAGCCTAGCTCCGCGCGTTTTTCGACAGCCCATTACTGTGCGCTTCCGATGGGTCGAGCGCGAGCGCGTGGAGGCGCAAGAGCGCGAGAAGTTTTCCCGCTGGTGCGATTGCTTGCTGTGACAACTCCCTTGCATGCGTGCATGCATAAATTCTAAAAATTCAAAATGTTTTTCTCTCAAACTATTTATCTGATTTGAGATCCGTTTTCATTGTTGGGTTCCTCACGAGAAGAGCTTCAAAACTAGATCGCATGTTGATATGTTTCGACGATATGTTTTTTTGCAGCATCAGTTACCATGCCTATAATACACAGTTATCACCATGTACTGATATAATTACCATTGGTAACTGCATACCAATAGGCTGGTAACTGACGTATTACTGCTTGGTAACTAGTAGCGCCGAAAAAAAGTCGTTAAAACATATCCAAATGAGATCTAGTTTTAAAGCTCTCATCGAGATGAACCCAACCATGAAAACGGATCTCAAATCAGATAAATAGTTTGAGAGATAAAACATTTTGAAAATTTTGAATTGAGAGAATCTCGCTGACATCAGCAATTTCGTTTTGTTGTTATTTGCATGCACTTGCTGATGTCAACAAATTTATTTCCTTGCTATTTTGCATGCCGAGTACCATCTCCACGGTGAAAACTCTTGAACGCAGTAGATCAAACGGCACGCGTGACGTTCCTTGCTATTTCACGCTGCATATCCTTTCTCTGTCTACTTTCCACGCGATGGAACATTTGATCAAGCAAACACAACAAATCAGACGGCGCGCGCGGTGTTCGTGCGTTAAGCCAGCTTCAGAATGTTCTAAAAGTAGATTTTCCGCTTTCGGACGTGACTATTGGGCGATGATATGTCCAATAGCCTTAACCGGCGAACATTTGGACCACAGCCCGCCTCTCGACAAGAGTGCGTTGTGAGACCATCACCACGCTCTCTTACATGTATCGCTGAAAGCGTGCTGGCCGCTATCTCGGGCCAGGAAGCTGCTGTTCCTGCTGAATGGGTGTTGGCCTACCATCTTGGGCCACGATGCCACTAACTCCTACCTCTTGCTAGTTCCTTTTAATCCAAGCTACTCCGACGGCCGTAATGTCACCAGTTTTAGCAATTAGAAGCTCCAATAACTATTTCTTTTAGATTAAAAAAAAGCTCAAAGCCCCCAACGCCATTTTTTGAAATACGAAGCAAAAAGTGAACGATAACTAGCGTTTACACAACTCATTTGCAGCATCTTTTGAAACTTGGCATACTCAAAGTGATAAATACAACGATCACATAGCAGCACCAACAATGACCGAGTGTTTATAAAACTCATTTACAAGCGTCCTTTAAAACTAAGCACGATAAAACAGATAAAATGAAAGCAACACATTGCAGCATCAGCAATGACCGAAATGAACAAGGGTAACGACCAGTCTAAATTCTCAAGAAATAGAAAATACGTAGCCTCGGTCTAGACATCCTCCAAAGCTTCAGCTTCTACATATTCTTGCATCCTTGGATGAGAATGGCTTGAGTTGGAACAAGGTTTACACTGATATCCTCAATCATCGGATGAGCATGGCTTGAGCAAGAACAATGTTATTTTGGTATCAAGTTATGACATAATTATGTCACAATTATCATAAATTTAGTTTACAGTTATCAGGATATAAAAACTAACTCATATTTAGAAGACATGAGAGAAGGTCAGGCACATGTACAAGTTACCATGTTATTGCATTACCGTCATCATACAAGTCTAATACCATTACCATTAATTTAGTTTACAGTTATCAGGAACATAAAGACAAAATCTATTGTATGCTCTATGAAAAGTGCATGACTTTCGCAAGCTTGTATGCTAGTTTTTAGGTATTACTATATTTTTTTATTCCTATAGTAGAAAAACTAGTTGACCAAGAAGAGGCATGACTTAGCACACCATGAAGAAAAAAAACAATACCTTCCAAGCAAAAAGGGGATAAATCCATTTGTTTGCTAACCATGTATAGATAACCTGGTAATTACATCACCACTATGGTGATAGCTATTTACTAAACAATGTTGTAATCATATCACTACTATGGTGGTAGATGTTTACTAAATGTCCTGGTAACTAAACACAGATAAACTGATGATCAATACTAAACTATAATGGCTTCAAACTAAGAGAAATCCTTTCAGGTACTTTCTCCCCTCTATTGTCACTACAGGGTTGTCCTTAGCAATCCAATCTTCTTAAAGAGAAAAACTGACCTAACTAGATATAAAACTAGCAGTCTAGATGCAAGAAATGATATGTACTTACCAAGCACATTAGTAATTAGGTACCCGCCACATATTTAGTAAATCACCACCCAAAAATACTACAAGTTGCCATCTCCATTTTCCGCGTTTTAAGATCATGGCAGACATACAAGATGAGGCATGCACCATGTAAAGTCAATCTTTCAGTACAACCTCTTTAGTTGACTGAAAATTCATCGTTATCTAATGAAAAAAATAAATTAATTCACCTATAAACTATATTTGCTACATGAATTTCTGTACTTTAATAATGACGCAACTAAAATATGAAAAGAGAGCTGGTGTGTTCACCGGATTGGACTCAGAAACAACAGGGACTATTTGAGTCAAGCATACTATAGCAGCTCAGTTGTAAATCAAAAAATGCACCCTCATTTATGCATTAGTACATAAATAGTGATAGGATAAACAAATTACCATGTTGCCGCCATGAGGTTGGCCTCGTCATTGATGCTCCCCTCCGTCGTTCACAGCTTCTAATTTGTGTTGCCACTGACCGAATCAGACCAAATCGAGATGGTTGGCAAATTGGCAGTGGAATGGAATCTATGGGGGGTAGACGCTTCATCACCTAGGCGGATTCCGGTGTGAGATTTAGCTCTAACGGAGAGGTTTGTGGATGAATTGACTTGGATCTACCGTCGGCATGCGTGGGTTTAGAAAAAGTGATTAGTGGCTAGATGGGAGAGACGTGGGGAGTCTCATGGTGGCAGATAGCGGGGGCGCCGACGTGATGGTGCGGTCAGCATCCTTGGCACGGAGGTGGAAGCTGAGGCGGCAGGAAACAGGAGAACACGAACACGGCGGAGGGGAGCATGGTGAGGCGGCGGAGGAAGGCGACGAGGTAGGAGGGGCGGCAGCTGCAGCCAAATCTGGTGAGAGCGAGGAGGGTGAGAAAAGCTATGATAATTTCAAAAGAAGAAGCTACGACCTAGAGGACGAAGCTATGTTAGATTGGTCGACGGTGTGTAAGAGTTCGTTCAGTAAGACTGATAGGAGAACGTTCTCCGGTTAGATTTTCCTTTTTTATTGTTGTTGAGAACGCTGAGGAGCTCGGTTGATAACTCAGAAGGCGAAAATATCAGAGGGCACGATGGTGGTTTAGCAGGGAAAAGGGTAAATAACGTAGGAGACGTCTTGCCATCATTAACTCCTATTTATAAAATAGTAAAGATAAAAATATAGAATATAGATATTATATTATTGTTCTATCCATTAGGTCAGCTCGAGACATTATTTTTCTTTCAAATTAGAGTTTACTAAACTACTCGTCATCATTATTCAACATTTACTGTGATGGCTAACATGAAACAACACAAAACAAGAAGAAAGAAGAAAGATGGAGAAAAAGAAAATACATCTTCGAGCCGATCGGCACTCAGCAGTTTTCTTCACATTTGCGTGCCGAATTTTAATCGCCACAGGCGCGCAATGCATCGATGCAAGTTCCGAACCAAACGAGATGAAGAAACAAACAAGTGTAGGAGCTCAGAGAAGGCCCCGATCTTTCTTGTTACTCTCAATCGTCCTTCTTCCCTGTTGTGTGGCATCTCACCTGCACTGCCAGCGTGGCCGTCGTCGTAGGGCAGTTGATGTCCGCTCCGTACACCGTGTGCACCACCGGCAGCACGCAGGACTTCTTGCCGATGCATTCCTGTTCATAGGCTCCAGAGATCAATCACCAATCATAGCCAAGAACATAATGTCATACATGATAAGCTACATATCAGTATAACAGATGATGTGCACTGCCAACAGGAAGTGTGTGTACCTTCGTAACGATCTCCTTCGCTTTGGGAGCGTGGCAGGTGCCGACAGTGAAGTTGCCACACGCGCCCACTGGGTTGCCGAAGCTGGCGAAGACCACCTCCTGGATGGTCTTCGTCCCGGGGCAGGTCAAGATGCCCCGGGTGCTGTGGTCTTCGGCTATGAGCTTGATCTGGCCTCCATCCTTGTCCCATGTCTTGATCTGTGCGGGGTTGTGCTCCGAGATGAACACGCAGATGTCGTCTCTCCTCACCGTCTGGATGAGGATGCCATCCGGCTTGCCAAGCTCCTCCTCGAATATAACCAACAGGTTGTTCTTGGGTTTCAAGAATGGCCGTGGAATATGGTATCTGAATGAAAATTGAATAAGTTTGGGAGTGCAAGTTTACATTAGGCCAATAACAAAAAGTGTTATTCGGCAGTGCTGACTTTCTTACAGTGACTGGGAAGGAAATCCGCAAGGGTTTTGTATGAGGTCCAGTAGCGACCCACGCCTTCGCCGTTCACAAACATCATGCCCTTGCCCATAGTGTTCATATCAAGAACAACCGGATCATCTCCGGCTGGCTCGTCAAAGTATCTCTGACATGATGTTGAACACACAGTGACATTGAGACTTGGAAGCAAAGATTGAAGGGGATGAATGTATGATGTTCCTCTTTGTGGTTTAACTTACCTTGTACCAGGTGACAGCCCGGTTGCTCTCAGCCGGTTTCCACTTGACAGTGCCCATGCCTTTCTCCGTGTAAATCTCCTTTTCCTCACCATCCAATTTGATCTATTTGAAACAAGCATGATAATTTCTTAGTATATGAGTGCAATATGCCTTGATGCGCAAATAAAAAGCGTATCCTTTCCTCAAATCTGAAGTGCAATAGCCTGTACCTTATGGCCCCAGCCATTGCCTTCTAGGTCCAAGGTCCCGGTGTTGAGACCCTGTATTCTGCAATCCTGAATGCCGCCCTTTACTAAAACGAGTTCACCACCACTGTCCTGTGAAAAATAGAGACTCTTAACTAAAACATATCAACCATTTAGGACCTAAAACCGACAGATATTACCTTCATTCCCATGGTTGATGACAGCAGTGCGAGATGGTTGACACCTATTTTCAGATCAATGGGCTTTACGAACATGAAACCCTTGACTTTCTTGCTTCCACGCCCACTCCCTAAATAGATAGTAGTTATGAGGCCTCTTTTAGTACAACTATTAATGCTTGCAATTGGTGTGTGTTTTTGGATAAACAAGATTGTTACAGAGTTGGTCCAACTTACCTACGAAGGCATCATTGACAAATCCCATCACTGAGTGTGCAGCGCTTTTGACCTGAAGCACAGGCCGGATATCGCGTCTAAAGGCAAATCATCTGCCTCCAAGCGAAAGCTGAATGGTCGTTATAAACAAAAACAAACAGTGAGTTCAACATTTTGTCGCCTATGAGAAAGGTGAAGAAGAAATGCTAATAATATTGAGCTGGAGCGAAGGTCTGATAAACGAAATAACACCTTGTGGTGTACCACAAGTAGTCACTGTTGTCCTTGGTCAGGTTATACTGCTCCTGGGGTAGCTTTGTCCTGACCATACATTTTTTAAACCTCGGAATCGGCTCTGAGTACATCTCCCACAAATTGTTCTTTCTCGTCACATCGGCAGTGTGGAATGACCTTTCGCTGTGTTGCACAAACACCTAACATAACATTGTATAGCACAAGTTAGGAAGGCATGTTCTTCATCACCACTGAATCTAGGCCTTAACTAATTTGTGGCAAGTGTATGCAATGTACATACTCTCTTTGTATTGTACACCACAGTCTTGCAATCTGCAAGGATGGAGACGGAGCGGCTTGGTATGTAATGCTTCTGCCCTCGGAAGATCACAGTTGCATCCGCCCCCGTGTTGTTGTTGGAGATGAAAGCCAAGCACATGTTTTCATCAGGCAACTCATAGTTGTGTGCCTACAGGTGCAAAAAACTAATCAATCCCGGAATAAGAATGATTGTTAAGTTATAAACACTGTCACACAAAAAAATTCAAGTCTTCATGTGCTGAAATGATAGAAGCAGTTGTTCCCGACCTCTATTCCAGGACCCAAGATCTCAAATGATTGTTTTCCCTTCGAGAAAAGCTTTGTGGTATGACTTGATTACATTGTGCAAGTCCCTGAGGTGCCCAAATTTGGGCTCCTTGTGCATACCTGAATAAGTACATTGACCGGATGACATGATTGTTAGAGATAATAGAAGCATAGTAGCAACAGACGAAAGCTGGAAATCTAGAAATATACAATTGAGCCAATCTAACCGTATTCATCAATGGGACCTTCATCATAATATCCAGTCAACACATAGGAAGCACCTGTCCTTCCAAAATTTGTTCCACCATAATACTTTTCAAAACAAGTTCATGCAATTCCATGAGAAATTTAGTGTTGTCTCTGTGGACCTTTTAATGTATATTATTGAAAAAGGCAAATGGATATACATACCATGTAGTAGTTTACCAATGTCCCACCCTTGGCAAAAAAACGTAACACAGCATATGCAATGTCCTCTGCTGAGCGCATACCTACCTGACTACCGAATGTTCTGAATCTGTACATGCCAAGAAATTCCTTCCTCTTAATATTAACGTCAATAAATTACTTGATGATAAAATAAAGTGTATCTTCTGAAGCCAAAACGCAAAGGTTTTCTTATCTTCACATATCCACATCCAATTACCACATGGTTCACGGTTAGGATGCAGCCAGTATGCCAGTGTGCCAGTATTAATATAATGGTAATCACACACTAGATATATGCAAATGCAGTTAACATGTTTGGATGATCATCAGTTGAGCAGATCAGTAAATTTATTATTACCGGTGCTATGTATTTCATTCCACTCTTCCTACCGTGCATTTCCATAAGCATTGACACCAATACCAATTTTGCCAAACAAGTAGAATGTTCAGTATGAATTACTTGAACTTACTGTGCAGTCCAATTCTCAGTCCAAAGGCGAGGTTTATTTTTGTCGTGCAGCGTCCATGTGTCCCCGCAGTGCCTTCCGTTGCAAGTAGGGATCTAGTGAGAACGAGGCACACATTAAAAGATCAAGCCAATGGAATACAAATATGGATAAAAGATTGTCGTTTTAAGAGATCTTCAAGTTTGGAGTCTGTCTGGGACGCAAGAATTTCACAAAAAGCAGTTTGATTTTCGCAGGAATCAAAAACAGATCCCCTTTCCAGATGGGGCCTTAAAGATACAATTTTATAGCGTTTTTATCATTTAATAATGTATGTTAGGGAGTTCACCACAAGTTTGGTAAAGGAGTTACCACTGCACCAGGAGCCGAAGATTGCTTGCACATTATCCACGGGACTCCAATGTTGGTGCTAAGGGCCATTTCAGCGGCCCATTCAAGGTACTTATCACCATCTGTTATATGATCCTTTTTAATATTCCCGTACTCATTCTCGATCTGTTAAATTCGCACAAAGCATGAATCACCATAAGCAAATGTACATAAAATGACATAATGCAGGTAGAATTTAACTGACCTGGGATAGAATGATGGGTCCTCCTTGGGACGCGAACATCTCTGCATCTTTCAACTTCTGCACTATGAATCTCACAAACCTCTCCATTTCTTTCTGCATTAGAAACACCAACGGCCATCGGTCTGAAAAAGATCTTGGCACAAATGCATATATACCGGGCTTGCAACCCTGTGGTAGGTTACCTTGAAAGGCTCATTGTTCGCACCGGAATATTATGTGCCCGATCTCCCTAAGCCAATACGGCAAGCCACTGGGGGAAAAAACAGCATAAAAAAAACAACATCCAAAACAGAAGAAGTAATCATATGAGCTGAGCATATATATCAAGATTGCATAGGACAGAATTGGGTAATTAATTCTATGACACGAACGAACCCGTGATTCCATTCTGCCTGGATGAACGGCCCGATGCGCACGACCGCGTACATGTCGTGGTCCTGGATCGTCTTGAGGAACTTGATCAGGTCTAGCCTGCCTTCGAAATTGTACTGCAATGCAACGCAACAGGTGAGCTGCATCTGTATCTATGTCTCCAATTTTATTTTATTTTTGCCGTGGTGGTGAAGACTGAAAAGTAGTGATGGAGAGTGTTTTGTTACCTTGCCGGGCTCGGGCTCGTGGGCGTTCCAGAAGACGTAGGTCTCGATGGTGTTGAGGCCGCCTTCCTTGGCTAGCTTGAGGAGCTTGGGCCACATCTCCGGTGGGCTGCGGGGGTAGTGGATGGCGCCAGAGAAGAAGAGGTCCCTCCTGCCGTCGATGATGAGGGAGCGCTCGTCGTAGGTGACGTTGGAGCCCTTCTTCGTTAAGGTCCACGCCGCCTCCGCCGCGCCCGGCAGGAGCGCGGCGGCGGCCAGCAAGACGAGCACCGCGGCGGCCATGTGGGCCAGCGCCAAGGAGCACGCGTGTACGCGGAGACGTGACGAGGGGGGAGGGGAGGTGAGGTGTGGGGAACGGGTGGGGGGGTTGGCGGAACTAGCGATGGGTCGGGGGAGGAGGCGCTTTGAAGGGCGGGGGCACGACGGGGCCTCGCGGGGGAGCGGCCGCGCGGCATTGGCGGTGGCAAGTGGTAGAACGGACGGACACATGGCGCGGCGCGGCTGCGACTGCAGCGACGGAGATCGCGGGGAAAGCTCACGACCGTGGAGATGGTACTCAGCATGCAAAATAGCAAGGAAATAAATTTGTTGACATCGGTAAGTGCATGCAAATAACAACAAAACAAAATTGCTGATGTCAGCGAGATTCTCTTAATTCAAAATTTTCAAAATGTTTTATCTCTCAAACTATTTATCTGATTTGAGATCCGTTTTCATGGTTGGGTTCATCTCGATGAGAGCTTTAAAACTAGATCTCATTTGGATATGTTTTAACGACTTTTTTTCGACGCTACTAGTTACCAAGCAGTAATACGTCAGTTACCAGCCTATTAGTATGCAGTTACCCATGGTAATTATATCAGTACATGTTGATAACTATGTATTATAGGCATGGTAACTGATGCTGCAAAAAAAATATCGTCGAAACATATCAACATGGGATCTAGTTTTAAAGCTCTTCTCGTGAGGAACCCAACAATGAAAATAGATCTCAAATTAGATAAATAGTTTGAGAGATAAAACATTTTGAATTTTTAGAATTTATGCATGCATGCATGCAAGGGAGATGTCGCAGCAAGCAATCGCACCAGTGGGAAAACTTCTCGCGCTCTTGCGCCTCCGCGCGCTCGCGCTCAACCCATCGGAAGCGCACAGTAATGGGCTGTCGAAAAACACGTGGAGCTGGGCTGTCGGCCTGTTCAGCAGTTAAGCTAATTGGCGAACGGTCGCCAATTAGCTTAACAGGGAGATGCCGCGAACAGGTCGTGAGCTTTCCCCGCGATCTCCGTCGTCGCAGTCGCAGCCGCGCCGCGCCGTGTGTCCGTCCGTTCCGCCACTCGCCACCGCCAATGCCGCGCGGCCGCTCCCCCGCGAGGTCCCATCGTGCCTCCGCCCTCCTCCCCCGACCCATCGCTAGTGCCGCCAACCCCCCACCCGTTCCCCCACACCTCACCTCCCCTCCCCCCTCGTCATGTCTCCGCGAACAATGATCATAGTGGCTGAGGGATACGGGGCTTTTATTTCATGCAATCGTACTACAAGAGGGCATGGAGCATGGTGAGTTGTTTTGAAGTCTTGGCGACTAATTAGAATTTCTGATCAGTTTATTTGTGATCTTCTAATGATCATTGTTTGTTGGAGATCTATTTTTCCCCTTCTATGCGGCACTTTGCTGGTTAAGTTATTCTGAATGCTTCATCCCATATTGTTGATTACTTTATGTATTGTAGGTGTTGAGACGTTTTGCCAGGTAACATCAGCATTTTCCAGTCAGGAGGTTGCTTTGCCGGTAGCAGCTGAAGAAGGTTTTGCTGGATTACAGGGCTCTACAAAAGACAGTGGAATGCTTGGGGATTTTGTTCTTGAAATGCCTGTGGAAGAGGAAGCTCTTGGTGAAATTACAAGAGAGGAGCTTCTCAGGATGGACAATGAGGGGAGATGTGTCATCACTGATCATGGACATTTTGGTAAGCTGCTTCTTGCCTTGAAATTCCACAATATGACTTCCATGCAATACATCAATGCTTTTTTTTTGCGCATATCTGATTTCTTATCTGTATGTGACGATATGTACTGCACCTTTTGTGTAGTCTTTTTAATATTTATGGCCCAGCTGTTGGAGAAGATGATAAAGAACGAGTTCGTTTTAAGCTACTATTTTACAAGATATTGCAGGTACTTATGTGCATCTCAGTTAGTATATTTGTACATATTTGTTGAAGAATAGTAACTCTACAATATGTGATTTCTCCCTGTTTTAATAGCCTAGTTAAGTGACTTTTCTTAAACTGCCTTCATCTTTCCAAAATCTTATAGAAACAATGGGAATATCTATTGGCTCTTGGGAAGACTGTTTTCATTGTTGGAGATTTGAATATTGCTCTTGCTTCTATAGATAGGTGTGACGCCCCACCCAGATTCGAGAAGCAGATGTAAGCTCTTTTCCTTTTCCTGTTTTTTGCGATTTGCTTGCACTACGATTTAATTTGCGGCGAAGGTTTGCTGCGCGGCATAATTTCAAGAAATGAAAGTGAAGCGAATAAGCTCAGGAGATTTTGTAAAGATGTCAACTTGTTTCATAAGAACATGTTGTTGTATATGCTCTGGCAATATTTTTCTTAGCATAAGTGTAAATTTGTTGTAATACCTGTTGTTGGGTGCTGTTTTAATTCACTAGCTGTCATAGGATAGGGTGAGGCAATTGGTTAACAGCATGAGAAACAATTGTGTCTCACAAAATTAGGAGATATTTCAACTGGAATCCCGTCCACAGGCTGCATAATACCTGACTTATATCTTCTTTACTTCCACCTAGAGAGACCCGATGCACCTTGCTGTATGAAGGCTTTGAGCTCAGTAGAAATTGCTAATAACAACCATTTACAGTGAGGCTTCTAACTAATGTTTTGTAATACGCTTTGCACTTGTGATTAATGCATTACTCTGCTTTCTTTAAAGTACCTCACTTATATCTTCTTTACTTTGACCTATAATAACTCGATACATCTCGCTGTATGAAGGCTTCAAGCTCAGTAGAAAACTAGAAATTGTTAATAACAGCCATTTGTGGTGAGGCTTCAAACTAGTGTTTTGTACTAGGCTTTCCACTTGTGATGAATGCATTAGTCTGCTCTCTTTAAAGTAAATCTAATCGTGAAGTTACTCAGGAATAACACTAGTGGTTTATTATCCTTTTCCTAATTGAAGGTTTAGGGAATGCTGAGATCCATGCTGAGAGAACATGGGGTTCCCTTTTTTGATGCTTTGAGATCAAAACACCCTGAAAGGTATTGCGAGTTCTCCTTTTTCCTTGCCTACGTATGTGCTACTCCAACCTATTCTACTCTTGATTCTGTAACTTTGTTATAACTGTTGCTCCATGCCTGCGGTGTAAGTGCATATTTCACTTTTGGTTAAACAAATTCCTCTCAAATGTACTATATTCGCTCCCAATGTACAGATATGGAAAGCATGGCATATCCTTTTTTGCAACAATTAGTTTCCATCTTTATAAGAATTACACCTATAGTAAACTCCACAAGAATTACTTGCTAACCCTTTATTGTAAGCTTGCTGCATTTATTTTATGCAGGACGGGAGCTTATACTTGCTTTAATCAAAAAGTTGGAGCTGAAGAATACAATTACGGTTCTAGAATAGATCACATTCTTATTTGTGGTGCCTGTTTCCATCATTGCAATTCTGTGGAATACCATAGCATTTTCCACTGCCATGTGGAGGATTGTGAGATAATGAATCATTTCAGAAGAGGGGATTTGGAAAATATGTCAAAGTAAAGAAGGGTGGAAACTTTTCTTTTCCGAGAGCAAAGTGGATAACCTACAGGATTTGCAGTATCTCATTAGAATGATATACTATTACATTGTCCACAGGTGGAAAGGAGGGAGAAGTAGTAAGCTAGAAGGATCTGATCATATCCCAGTTTATATCATACTGAATGGAATACCTGAACTTCCAGTCCATAATACTCCATCATTAGCTGCAAGATATCTCCCAGAGATCGGTGGACGGCAACAGAGTATAGATGAGCAAAATTTTATGTTATGTAACATTCCCCATGCCATAACTTGGAATTTGCACCTTCCAGTATACAAGCTGAAACCAGGTTGTATTGTATTGTCATTCTGCTAACATAGCCACAGTTGTTGAACTACTATGTGCCTTAGCTTTGCATCAGATGTATGACTATTACTTTTCTACTTTCTTACCTATGAACATTAGTTGTTTTACTGGACAAACCACTGACAAGATCTAAATTTCTTACCTTAAACCTTTCTAAGCAATCATCTGTATTTGTAATGTTCACATGGAGGAATTCTCTCTTTGGTTGGATGCTCTTACTAAACTTGCTCCAGGACTATGGCTTTCTTAGTCACTTTAAGACAACTGCATGCACCTTAAGTATTTCAATAAAAATATGTGTTTATGCAAATTAACTTTCATAATATTTGCCTAGTTCAGAAAACACTGTATTTTGTTATGCTAACTAGCAAGTTTTGGCGTTGAATGTTCAGTTCATCATAGCTTATCACTTGGTAACAGAACCACTCCTGGCCTTGTGTAACAGTTTGTGAAATAAAAACTGCCCTATGTTATACTTGTGTGCACTCTGAAGGAATACTGGTTGTAATATATGCATTATACTGACCAATTGTGTTACTCCGACATGCAGTATCATTCCTCATTAAAGGGAAATTTTATGAACTTGAAGATGCCCCAGGTTTAAATATGTCCAAGGATAGAGCAAATGAAAGCTGCTGTAGTGATGACCTGGAAAGCAAAAGTATATCCAAGGAAGAATTGCCAGCTGGCATAACCCAGTTTTCTAAAGGTGGTAACCTTCCTAGTGCGATGTGTAAGAAGATGAATCTTGATCGTTGGGTAAATGAAGGTTCAAGCAGCAACTCCCATAATAGTAATGCAGCACTACTGGCTCCACAAAGTATGAAAGCTTCCTTTTCTGGGGACAAGTCTATGTCAAACAAGAAGAACAAACGTAACTTACCCTCCCAACCAACAATCACGTCATTTTTTCGATGACCGGAGACAGAGAGGGGATGCCAATATCAATAGCTTAGTCAGTTCAGCAGATACAGTACCTGATATGGATGAATTATGTCATCCAAAAGATGATAGTCTGCCAGAAAACATCCAGCGTACAACTGCAGCTGCTGAAGATCAGGATAACTCAAATATATCATGTTCACTTTCAACGGATAAGTGTAATGTTGCAACATTGGAGTGGCAAAGAATACAACAAAGAATGAAGATGACCCTACCACTTTGCAAAGGACATCATGAACCTTGCATTCCAAGGTCTGTGAAGAAGGGCTCCAATATCAGTCGCCTATTCTATGTCTGTCCCCGTGCTCAGGTACTTAACTTCAGAATTTACTACTCAGTTCATATAAGAGAAACAGCCACGACAGGCTATGCACAATTCAAAGCATTTTTGTGAAAGGATGTTTATATTGTACTGTGACCACCGTGTTTCTATATTCACAGGGACCTTCATCAAATCCAGAAGCTAACTGTGGTCACTTTCAGTGGGCCTCTGTAAAATCTAGAGGGAAGCAGCAGTGACTTTCGTTGTTTGGCTTATTTTTACTGTGCAGGTGAAGGAATTCTTTCAGCCCTCACTGTAAGTAATATTAGCAATTTCATATGAAATGTGTTGATGCTTTTGTTGGACCATTTTATTTATTTGTGTTCTAACTTCTGGTTTTTTCCCCAATAGCCCTGGACACTTGTCATCTTGGGCTTCCTGTGAGTCTGATGTATCACCTGCTTCCCATGTTGGGAGCAAGATGGTCTTGATTCAGCGTTAATTTCTTTACTAACACAGGTACACAGTTTATCCTTGTAGAGTTGTAGCTAGATGGTTATTGTAAACCTCCTCCTTTGTTGTAACTTCTAAGTGAAACAAATGAAATACGGCTCTTCTGTTGGCTGGCTAATAAAATGCCACCTTGAGCCCTCTTTTTAGTTTTGTTTGTTGGATTGACTAGCTTATCTTTGAAAATATTATTAGGATATTTTAATTAAAAAAACTAACTACATAGTAACCTGAAAAAATCAACCGAAGTCAATTATGTATTAATAAGTTGTGCTGTAGCTAATGTTGGAGTTATGCACCTAAATCGTGTCGGTATTATATAGTCTTGCTGTTGTGCATCTCTATCAAGAAATAAGTGCCATTTGTGAAGAGGGGGTCTCCTGATACAGTCTATTCAGACATTTATGCACCAAAGGATAAGTATCTATTTTATCTCCACAAGGTGGCATGCTAAGGCAGGTGCGATTTATTTTCTTACTACAAAAAGATAACATAAGTGCATATATTAAAAAAAGCAGAAGTAACGTGCAAGCTGCTCATCTATATTATAAGCCTGATACGCAACCAGTGACCACCACGTGGAATGGATAATCAATTCATAGCTGTACATTTCCAATACATGGGTATGTTGGATAAAATTCACCAGGGAATTTGATATGACAAAAAGGATTTGATCGACCTTACCATTTGAAAGCATCCTAGTATTCTTTCCATCTCTCGAAGCGTAATTTTGGATATCTGGTAGCTGGTCCTTCTCCTATTAGTATTTGGCCGTTGCACCTACTTATTCTGAATCCTTTTTTGGGAGGTATAAAACTCTTCTTTGAGAGAATTGTGGGGGATATGACCTCAACTTCTTGGAAAGAAACTGTTTGCCCCGATGGCATTGTGCTATAATTCATGGCAATGTTGTATTGTTACGTTGCTGCGCTCACTCGGCAGGCAGGATCAGCTAGATTACTCGAAATAACATAGCATCGAGTAACCACTTACCGTCGTCGCCAGATGATTACAAGGCAGCTCTGGTTGACCTGAAGATTCTTTTATGTTCCTGGGTTAACATGGACATTGCATGACATGACGAGGCTCTTGTGGCTCGCTGTGTGTCACAGTGTCAGCCTTCATTTTGGTCAATTTGAAAGCTATTGATTGATCCATTACAAAATGGGAGAGAAACAAATCCTTGTTGTTCATGATGGATAGGGATCGCACGTCTAACACTCTTAACATGTTTTTCTTTTCTTTTGGGAATGAAAATATAAATGCGATTCATTGCTTCCAATCACCTAAGGCAGCTGAGAGCTGGCTACAAGCTCCCTTTGGTATATCCAAGTACTTTCCCAAGGACGTGACTGTCTGGTGACCGTGCGCCAATTAGCTTAACTGCTGAACAGGCCGACAGCCTAGCTCCGCGCGTTTTTCGACAGCCCATTACTGTGCGCTTCCGATGGGTCGAGCGCGAGCGCGTGGAGGCGCAAGAGCGCGAGAAGTTTTCCCGCTGGTGCGATTGCTTGCTGTGACAACTCCCTTGCATGCGTGCATGCATAAATTCTAAAAATTCAAAATGTTTTTCTCTCAAACTATTTATCTGATTTGAGATCCGTTTTCATTGTTGGGTTCCTCACGAGAAGAGCTTCAAAACTAGATCGCATGTTGATATGTTTCGACGATATGTTTTTTTGCAGCATCAGTTACCATGCCTATAATACACAGTTATCACCATGTACTGATATAATTACCATTGGTAACTGCATACCAATAGGCTGGTAACTGACGTATTACTGCTTGGTAACTAGTAGCGCCGAAAAAAAAGTCGTTAAAACATATCCAAATGAGATCTAGTTTTAAAGCTCTCATCGAGATGAACCCAACCATGAAAACGGATCTCAAATCAGATAAATAGTTTGAGAGATAAAACATTTTGAAAATTTTGAATTGAGAGAATCTCGCTGACATCAGCAATTTCGTTTTGTTGTTATTTGCATGCACTTGCTGATGTCAACAAATTTATTTCCTTGCTATTTTGCATGCCGAGTACCATCTCCACGGTGAAAACTCTTGAACGCAGTAGATCAAACGGCACGCGTGACGTTCCTTGCTATTTCACGCTGCATATCCTTTTCTCTGTCTACTTTCCACGCGATGGAACATTTGATCAAGCAAACACAACAAATCAGACGGCGCGCGCGGTGTTCGTGCGTTAAGCCAGCTTCAGAATGTTCTAAAAGTAGATTTTCCGCTTTCGGACGTGACTATTGGGCGATGATATGTCCAATAGCCTTAACCGGCGAACATTTGGACCACAGCCCGCCTCTCGACAAGAGTGCGTTGTGAGACCATCACCACGCTCTCTTACATGTATCGCTGAAAGCGTGCTGGCCGCTATCTCGGGCCAGGAAGCTGCTGTTCCTGCTGAATGGGTGTTGGCCTACCATCTTGGGCCACGATGCCACTAACTCCTACCTCTTGCTAGTTCCTTTTAATCCAAGCTACTCCGACGGCCGTAATGTCACCAGTTTTAGCAATTAGAAGCTCCAATAACTATTTCTTTTAGATTAAAAAAAAAGCTCAAAGCCCCAACGCCATTTTTTGAAATACGAAGCAAAAAGTGAACGATAACTAGCGTTTACACAACTCATTTGCAGCATCTTTTGAAACTTGGCATACTCAAAGTGATAAATACAACGATCACATAGCAGCACCAACAATGACCGAGTGTTTATAAAACTCATTTACAAGCGTCCTTTAAAACTAAGCACGATAAAACAGATAAAATGAAAGCAACACATTGCAGCATCAGCAATGACCGAAATGAACAAGGGTAACGACCAGTCTAAATTCTCAAGAAATAGAAAATTACGTAGCCTCGGTCTAGACATCCTCCAAAGCTTCAGCTTCTACATATTCTTGCATCCTTGGATGAGAATGGCTTGAGTTGGAACAAGGTTTTACACTGATATCCTCAATCATCGGATGAGCATGGCTTGAGCAAGAACAATGTTATTTTGGTATCAAGTTATGACATAATTATGTCACAATTATCATAAATTTAGTTTACAGTTATCAGGATATAAAAACTAACTCATATTTAGAAGACATGAGAGAAGGTCAGGCACATGTACAAGTTACCATGTTATTGCATTACCGTCATCATACAAGTCTAATACCATTACCATTAATTTAGTTTACAGTTATCAGGAACATAAAGACAAAATCTATTGTATGCTCTATGAAAAGTGCATGACTTTCGCAAGCTTGTATGCTAGTTTTTAGGTATTACTATATTTTTTTATTCCTATAGTAGAAAAACTAGTTGACCAAGAAGAGGCATGACTTAGCACACCATGAAGAAAAAAAAACAATACCTTCCAAGCAAAAAGGGGATAAATCCATTTGTTTGCTAACCATGTATAGATAACCTGGTAATTACATCACCACTATGGTGATAGCTATTTACTAAACAATGTTGTAATCATATCACTACTATGGTGGTAGATGTTTACTAAATGTCCTGGTAACTAAACACAGATAAACTGATGATCAATACTAAACTATAATGGCTTCAAACTAAGAGGAAATCCTTTCAGGTACTTTCTCCCCTCTATTGTCACTACAGGGTTGTCCTTAGCAATCCAATCTTCTTAAAGAGAAAAACTGACCTAACTAGATATAAAACTAGCAGTCTAGATGCAAGAAATGATATGTACTTACCAAGCACATTAGTAATTAGGTACCCGCCACATATTTAGTAAATCACCACCCAAAAATACTACAAGTTGCCATCTCCATTTTCGCGTTTTAAGATCATGGCAGACATACAAGATGAGGCATGCACCATGTAAAAGTCAATCTTTCAGTACAACCTCTTTAGTTGACTGAAAATTCATCGTTATCTAATGAAAAAAATAAATTAATTCACCTATAAACTATATTTGCTACATGAATTTCTGTACTTTAATAATGACGCAACTAAAATATGAAAAAGAGAGCTGGTGTGTTCACCGGATTGGACTCAGAAACAACAGGGACTATTTGAGTCAAGCATACTATAGCAGCTCAGTTGTAAATCAAAAAATGCACCCTCATTTATGCATTAGTACATAAATAGTGATAGGATAAACAAATTACCATGTTGCCGCCATGAGGTTGGCCTCGTCATTGATGCTCCCCTCCGTCGTTCACAGCTTCTAATTTGTGTTGCCACTGACCGAATCAGACCAAATCGAGATGGTTGGCAAATTGGCAGTGGAATGGAATCTATGGGGGGTAGACGCTTCATCACCTAGGCGGATTCCGGTGTGAGATTTAGCTCTAACGGAGAGGTTTGTGGATGAATTGACTTGGATCTACCGTCGGCATGCGTGGGTTTAGAAAAAGTGATTAGTGGCTAGATGGGAGAGACGTGGGGAGTCTCATGGTGGCAGATAGCGGGGGCGCCGACGTGATGGTGCGGTCAGCATCCTTGGCACGGAGGTGGAAGCTGAGGCGGCAGGAAACAGGAGAACACGAACACGGCGGAGGGGAGCATGGTGAGGCGGCGGAGGAAGGCGACGAGGTAGGAGGGGCGGCAGCTGCAGCCAAATCTGGTGAGAGCGAGGAGGGTGAGAAAAGCTATGATAATTTCAAAAGAAGAAGCTACGAACCTAGAGGACGAAGCTATGTTAGATTGGTCGACGGTGTGTAAGAGTTCGTTCAGTAAGACTGATAGGAGAACGTTCTCCGGTTAGATTTTTCCTTTTTTATTGTTGTTGAGAACGCTGAGGAGCTCGGTTGATAACTCAGAAGGCGAAAATATCAGAGGGCACGATGGTGGTTTAGCAGGGAAAAGGGTAAATAACGTAGGAGACGTCTTGCCATCATTAACTCCTATTTATAAAATAGTAAAGATAAAAATATAGAATATAGATATTATATTATTGTTCTATCCATTAGGTCAGCTCGAGACATTATTTTTCTTTCAAATTTAGAGTTTACTAAACTACTCGTCATCATTATTCAACATTTACTGTGATGGCTAACATGAAACAACACAAAACAAGAAGAAAGAAGAAAGATGGAGAAAAAGAAAATACATCTTCGAGCCGATCGGCACTCAGCAGTTTTCTTCACATTTGCGTGCCGAATTTTAATCGCCACAGGCGCGCAATGCATCGATGCAAGTTCCGAACCAAACGAGATGAAGAAACAAACAAGTGTAGGAGCTCAGAGAAGGCCCCGATCTTTCTTGTTACTCTCAATCGTCCTTCTTCCCTGTTGTGTGGCATCTCACCTGCACTGCCAGCGTGGCCGTCGTCGTAGGGCAGTTGATGTCCGCTCCGTACACCGTGTGCACCACCGGCAGCACGCAGGACTTCTTGCCGATGCATTCCTGTTCATAGGCTCCAGAGATCAATCACCAATCATAGCCAAGAACATAATGTCATACATGATAAGCTACATATCAGTATAACAGATGATGTGCACTGCCAACAGGAAGTGTGTGTACCTTCGTAACGATCTCCTTCGCTTTGGGAGCGTGGCAGGTGCCGACAGTGAAGTTGCCACACGCGCCCACTGGGTTGCCGAAGCTGGCGAAGACCACCTCCTGGATGGTCTTCGTCCCGGGGCAGGTCAAGATGCCCCGGGTGCTGTGGTCTTCGGCTATGAGCTTGATCTGGCCTCCATCCTTGTCCCATGTCTTGATCTGTGCGGGGTTGTGCTCCGAGATGAACACGCAGATGTCGTCTCTCCTCACCGTCTGGATGAGGATGCCATCCGGCTTGCCAAGCTCCTCCTCGAATATAACCAACAGGTTGTTCTTGGGTTTCAAGAATGGCCGTGGAATATGGTATCTGAATGAAAATTGAATAAGTTTGGGAGTGCAAGTTTACATTAGGCCAATAACAAAAAGTGTTATTCGGCAGTGCTGAACTTTCTTACAGTGACTGGGAAGGAAATCCGGCAAGGGTTTTGTATGAGGTCCAGTAGCGACCCACGCCTTCGCCGTTCACAAACATCATGCCCTTGCCCATAGTGTTCATATCAAGAACAACCGGATCATCTCCGGCTGGCTCGTCAAAGTATCTCTGACATGATGTTGAACACACAGTGACATTGAGACTTGGAAGCAAAGATTGAAGGGGATGAATGTATGATGTTCCTCTTTGTGGTTTAACTTACCTTGTACCAGGTGACAGCCCGGTTGCTCTCAGCCGGTTTCCACTTGACAGTGCCCATGCCTTTCTCCGTGTAAATCTCCTTTTCCTCACCATCCAATTTGATCTATTTGAAACAAGCATGATAATTTCTTAGTATATGAGTGCAATATGCCTTGATGCGCAAATAAAAAGCGTATCCTTTCCTCAAATCTGAAGTGCAATAGCCTGTACCTTATGGCCCCAGCCATTGCCTTCTAGGTCCAAGGTCCCGGTGTTGAGACCCTGTATTCTGCAATCCTGAATGCCGCCCTTTACTAAAACGAGTTCACCACCACTGTCCTGTGAAAAATAGAGACTCTTAACTAAAACATATCAACCATTTAGGACCTAAAACCGACAGATATTACCTTCATTCCCATGGTTGATGACAGCAGTGCGAGATGGTTGACACCTATTTTCAGATCAATGGGCTTTACGAACATGAAACCCTTGACTTTCTTGCTTCCACGCCCACTCCCTAAATAGATAGTAGTTATGAGGCCTCTTTTAGTACAACTATTAATGCTTGCAATTGGTGTGTGTTTTTGGATAAACAAGATTGTTACAGAGTTGGTCCAACTTACCTACGAAGGCATCATTGACAAATCCCATCACTGAGTGTGCAGCGCTTTTGACCTGAAGCACAGGCCGGATATCGCGTCTAAAGGGCAAATCATCTGCCTCCAAGCGAAAGCTGAATGGTCGTTATAAACAAAAACAAACAGTGAGTTCAACATTTTGTCGCCTATGAGAAAGGTGAAGAAGAAATGCTAATAATATTGAGCTGGAGCGAAGGTCTGATAAACGAAATAACACCTTGTGGTGTACCACAAGTAGTCACTGTTGTCCTTGGTCAGGTTATACTGCTCCTGGGGTAGCTTTGTCCTGACCATACATTTTTTAAACCTCGGAATCGGCTCTGAGTACATCTCCCACAAATTGTTCTTTCTCGTCACATCGGCAGTGTGGAATGACCTTTCGCTGTGTTGCACAAACACCTAACATAACATTGTATAGCACAAGTTAGGAAGGCATGTTCTTCATCACCACTGAATCTAGGCCTTAACTAATTTGTGGCAAGTGTATGCAATGTACATACTCTCTTTGTATTGTACACCACAGTCTTGCAATCTGCAAGGATGGAGACGGAGCGGCTTGGTATGTAATGCTTCTGCCCTCGGAAGATCACAGTTGCATCCGCCCCCGTGTTGTTGTTGGAGATGAAAGCCAAGCACATGTTTTCATCAGGCAACTCATAGTTGTGTGCCTACAGGTGCAAAAAACTAATCAATCCCGGAATAAGAATGATTGTTAAGTTATAAACACTGTCACACAAAAAAATTCAAGTCTTCATGTGCTGAAATGATAGAAGCAGTTGTTCCCGACCTCTATTCCAGGACCCAAGATCTCAAATGATTGTTTCCCTTCGAGAAAAGCTTTGTGGTATGACTTGATTACATTGTGCAAGTCCCTGAGGTGCCCAAATTTGGGCTCCTTGTGCATACCTGAATAAGTACATTGACCGGATGACATGATTGTTAGAGATAATAGAAGCATAGTAGCAACAGACGAAAGCTGGAAATCTAGAAATATACAATTGAGCCAATCTAACCGTATTCATCAATGGGACCTTCATCATAATATCCAGTCAACACATAGGAAGCACCTGTCCTTCCAAAATTTGTTCCACCATAATACTTTTCAAAACAAGTTCATGCAATTCCATGAGAAATTTAGTGTTGTCTCTGTGGACCTTTTAATGTATATTATTGGAAAAAGGCAAATGGATATACATACCATGTAGTAGTTTACCAATGTCCCACCCTTGGCAAAAAAACGTAACACAGCATATGCAATGTCCTCTGCTGAGCGCATACCTACCTGACTACCGAATGTTCTGAATCTGTACATGCCAAGAAATTCCTTCCTCTTAATATTAACGTCAATAAATTACTTGATGATAAAAATAAAGTGTATCTTCTGAAGCCAAAACGCAAAGGTTTTCTTATCTTCACATATCCACATCCAATTACCACATGGTTCACGGTTAGGATGCAGCCAGTATGCCAGTGTGCCAGTATTAATATAATGGTAATCACACACTAGATATATGCAAATGCAGTTAACATGTTTGGATGATCATCAGTTGAGCAGATCAGTAAATTTATTATTACCGGTGCTATGTATTTCATTCCACTCTTCCTACCGTGCATTTCCATAAGCATTGACACCAATACCAATTTTGCCAAACAAGTAGAATGTTCAGTATGAATTACTTGAACTTACTGTGCAGTCCAATTCTCAGTCCAAAGGCGAGGTTTATTTTTGTCGTGCAGCGTCCATGTGTCCCCGCAGTGCCTTCCGTTGCAAGTAGGGATCTAGTGAGAACGAGGCACACATTAAAAGATCAAGCCAATGGAATACAAATATGGATAAAAGATTGTCGTTTTAAGAGATCTTCAAGTTTGGAGTCTGTCTGGGACGCAAGAATTTCACAAAAAGCAGTTTGATTTTCGCAGGAATCAAAAAACAGATCCCCTTTCCAGATGGGGCCTTAAAGATACAATTTTATAGCGTTTTTATCATTTAATAATGTATGTTAGGGAGTTCACCACAAGTTTGGTAAAGGAGTTACCACTGCACCAGGAGCCGAAGATTGCTTGCACATTATCCACGGGACTCCAATGTTGGTGCTAAGGGCCATTTCAGCGGCCCATTCAAGGTACTTATCACCATCTGTTATATGATCCTTTTTAATATTCCCGTACTCATTCTCGATCTGTTAAATTCGCACAAAGCATGAATCACCATAAGCAAATGTACATAAAATGACATAATGCAGGTAGAATTTAACTGACCTGGGATAGAATGATGGGTCCTCCTTGGGACGCGAACATCTCTGCATCTTTCAACTTCTGCACTATGAATCTCACAAACCTCTCCATTTCTTTCTGCATTAGAAACACCAACGGCCATCGGTCTGAAAAAGATCTTGGCACAAATGCATATATACCGGGCTTGCAACCCTGTGGTAGGTTACCTTGAAAGGCTCATTGTTCGCCCGGAATATTATGTGCCCGATCTCCCTAAGCCAATACGGCAAGCCACTGGGGGAAAAAACAGCATAAAAAAAAACAACATCCAAAACAGAAGAAGTAATCATATGAGCTGAGCATATATATCAAGATTGCATAGGACAGAATTGGGTAATTAATTCTATGACACGAACGAACCCGTGATTCCATTCTGCCTGGATGAACGGCCCGATGCGCACGACCGCGTACATGTCGTGGTCCTGGATCGTCTTGAGGAACTTGATCAGGTCTAGCCTGCCTTCGAAATTGTACTGCAATGCAACGCAACAGGTGAGCTGCATCTGTATCTATGTCTCCAATTTTATTTTATTTTTGCCGTGGTGGTGAAGACTGAAAAGTAGTGATGGAGAGTGTTTGTTACCTTGCCGGGCTCGGGCTCGTGGGCGTTCCAGAAGACGTAGGTCTCGATGGTGTTGAGGCCGCCTTCCTTGGCTAGCTTGAGGAGCTTGGGCCACATCTCCGGTGGGCTGCGGGGGTAGTGGATGGCGCCAGAGAAGAAGAGGTCCCTCCTGCCGTCGATGATGAGGGAGCGCTCGTCGTAGGTGACGTTGGAGCCCTTCTTCGTTAAGGTCCACGCCGCCTCCGCCGCGCCCGGCAGGAGCGCGGCGGCGGCCAGCAAGACGAGCACCGCGGCGGCCATGTGGGCCAGCGCCAAGGAGCACGCGTGTACGCGGAGACGTGACGAGGGGGGGAGGGGAGGTGAGGTGTGGGGAACGGGTGGGGGGTTGGCGGAACTAGCGATGGGTCGGGGGAGGAGGCGCTTTGAAGGGCGGGGGCACGACGGGGCCTCGCGGGGGAGCGGCCGCGCGGCATTGGCGGTGGCAAGTGGTAGAACGGACGGACACATGGCGCGGCGCGGCTGCGACTGCAGCGACGGAGATCGCGGGGAAAGCTCACGACCGTGGAGATGGTACTCAGCATGCAAAATAGCAAGGAAATAAATTTGTTGACATCGGTAAGTGCATGCAAATAACAACAAAACAAAATTGCTGATGTCAGCGAGATTCTCTTAATTCAAAATTTTCAAAATGTTTTATCTCTCAAACTATTTATCTGATTTGAGATCCGTTTTCATGGTTGGGTTCATCTCGATGAGAGCTTTAAAACTAGATCTCATTTGGATATGTTTTAACGACTTTTTTTCGACGCTACTAGTTACCAAGCAGTATACGTCAGTTACCAGCCTATTAGTATGCAGTTACCCATGGTAATTGGCGCTACTAGTTACCAAGCCTATAACTGCTTGGTAACTAGTAGCGCCGAAAAAAAGTCGCTAAAACATATCCAAATGAGATCTAGTTTTAAGCTCTCATCGAGATGAATCCAACCATGAAAACGGATCTCAAATAAGATAAATAGTTTGAGAGATAAAATATTTTGAAAATTTTGAATTGAGAGAATCTCGCTAACATCAGCAATTTTATTTTGTTGTTATTTGCATGCACTTGCTGATGTCAATAAATTTATTTCCTTGCTATTTTGCATGCCGAGTACCATCTCTACGGTGAAAACTCTTGAACGCAGTAGATCAAACGGCACGCGCGACGTTCCTTGCTATTTCACGCTGCATGTCCTTTTCTCTGTCTACTTACCACGCGATGGAATATTTGATCAAGCAAACACAACAAATCAGATGGCGCGCGCGGTGTTCGTGCGT
This sequence comes from Stipa capillata, assembly GCA_019208055.1. Taxonomy (NCBI): domain Eukaryota; kingdom Viridiplantae; phylum Streptophyta; class Magnoliopsida; order Poales; family Poaceae; genus Stipa; species Stipa capillata. The sequence goes on along the minus strand of JAGXJF010005872.1, from coordinate 30,720 downwards.
TAAGCCAGCTTCAGAACGTTCTAAAAGTAGATTTTTCGCTTTCCCAATGGTCATTTGCCTGGCAAGTAACGGTTATCTACATGCAAACGCATCGCGTGTTAAATATGCCAATTGAGATGCCCTTTTCTCCTTTGGATATATGCCCAGGCCCGTCTGCCAGTAGACCGGCCACATGGCTTTTCAACATCCCTGCCGCCGCATGCCTGCAATCTATGGCTTAAAAACGAATCCAGGAAAGCTCCACCCATTTGCCCGGTAACTTACCTCATGAACCTTCATCTCAAATCCTCCATGACACAATAATACACTTGTTCTTTTGTTGTGTACCACACGATTTAATGATTCTGATTTTTTTTTGGTACCATTGTATCATAACGTGCTACAGTCTAAATTTGTTGAGTTTTCTTTGGATACATTTCTAATGCCACAAAATCATGTCCAAATTTTATGGGTGTAACACCCATACTTAGCTGAAAACTTTACACCTATCGCTGTCCTTGTGGCCCTGATCCTACCACCAACCTCCCCTTCCAATAAAAATCTCGTCCGTCCGGCCACTACCACCACCACCACCTAACGCCAGTTCAACCAACCAGCACACAGAAACGCACAAAAACATGCCTTGCTTCCTCCTCCCGATGATCTGAGCTCCAAACAAATCAACCATGGAACTCCACATGTGCCCATCCATAGGGCTAGCTCATCCCATGGACTGACACAGTGATATTTTCGCGCCATCAATCAATCTCGAGCTCACAACGACGTCGTCCAGGTCAGAGACCCCAACATATCCTGCAGTTATTTATAGGAGGATTTGCCGATCGCCATGTCTTCCTCCAAATCCAATAGCGACAGCAACAGCTCTGGCAAGAACCCGTTGGACGCCATGGGCTCCTTCTTCTCGGCGCAGGTCAACCGCCGCAAGCTGGTCACCAGCGAGAAGCAGGCGCTTGCCACGCGGTTCTCGTCCTCCGGCGACGAGTTCCCGGGGTCCGGTCACCGTCCGGCGGACCGCAAGACCTGGATGGCGGAGCTCGGGCCGGAGCGGGTACGCGTGCACCAGGTGGTGTGGCCGGGTTCCCACGACTCGGCCACCAATAAGATCGGTATTCCGTTCATCACCCGCCCCTTCGCGCAGTGCCAGTCGCTCTCCGTCTACGAGCAGCTCGCCACGGGGTGCCGGCTCATCGACGTCCGCATCCAGGAGGAGCGCCGCATCTGCCACGGCGTGCTGGCGACCTACTCCGTCGACGTCGTGCTTGCCGACGTGAAGAGGTTCCTGGCGGAGACGGAGTCGGAGCTCGTCATCCTCGAGGTGCGCACCGAGTTCGGCCACGACGACCCGCCGGAGTTCGGCGCGTACCTCGTGGAGCAGCTCGGGGAGCACCTGATCCCGCAGGACGAGGCCGTGTTCCACCGGACCATCGCCGAGCTGCTCCCGAGGCGGGTCATCTGCGTGTGGAAGCCCCGCAAGTCGCCGGCGCCCCGGCCCGGCGAGCCGCTGTGGAGCGCTGGGTACCTCAGGGACAACTGGATCGACACGGACCTGCCGGAGACTAAGTTCGAGAGCAACGTCAAGTTCCTCAGGCAGCAGCCGCCGGTCGCCGACCGGAGGTACTTCTACCGGGTGGAGAACACGGTGACGCCGCAGGCCGACAACCCGGTGCTGTGCGTGAGGCCGGTGACGCGGCGGATTCACGGGTACGCCAGGTTCTTCATCGCCGAGGTCTTCAACAAGGGCCTCGGCGACAAGCTGCAGGTCTTCTCAACCGACTTCATTGACGGGGACTTCGTCGACGCCTGCGCCGGCGTCACCAAGGCGCGTGTGGAGGGCACCGCCTGAGATTCACGGCCGCACTTCCGGTTGATCGATCGATCAGGAGGCGGTTTCGCGCGCGGCGTGCATGGGGTTGTAGTAATTAGAGGGGTGGCCGCGCGCGATTAGAGGATTAATTTGTTTGTCGGCGTCCTGGTGTGCTGAGCCGAAGCATAAGCAGAGTGTGATTCGTGTGGGCATTGCTCAGAAGTAAAGACACGTGATTTATTTATCATGTATAATTCGCGTCGATCCGTGTGATGTGTATTGTGTTTGTTTGTATATATATTGATTGATTGCATGTCCAGAGGAATAAACAGAACTGTTCGTTTGTTGTGAATTGCGATGAGCGCTTCACTTGTCTTCCTGTCGCTTAAAGTTTTGAAGGTTTGACTATTGATTAGGAAGGTTTCAGGAGGCCAATGTTCTCTAGCGGTCTAATTTATTCATTTATTAACGCTGTTAAATATATTACTATAATTAAGTTAAGTTACTTACGGACAAGAGTTATGATCGGGCTTTTTATGACGATGGCCAGCTTCTTTTTACACTAAAAAAATCAGGTGAATCGTGACTTCTTATCACATAAGCTACCGGTAGGTGCTGAATGTGCGAGCTAAATACACCATTACCACGAGAGATTTGACGAGACATGTGGAGGAATTGCATCAAACAGTTGGCAAAACACGAGCCACATGGCTTCCACTTGATTAGGTCCCAATCAATCATCGATCCAACCTTGTCTAAATTGTTCAGACTCCCCTTCACCACATCTTTTCTTCTCAGCAGGAAGGAACCGGTACATGCGGCCCTTATACATGGTGAGCGACCGAGTGCGCACTAAGGGCATCAAAGAAGACGAATATTAGCTGATATTTCATCATATCACATAGTCATTGATGTAGAGAGAGAGGAGAAAAAGAGAGAATAAAACTAACTCTTCCTGAAAAGTCAGACTCTTATATAAAATAGAACCTCTAGAGTCAATTACGTAAAATCAGATTAAGAGATAGCACCACTGTATGAATTATTTGATAGCCACTTTTAGATGACGCGGAGAGATAAAAAGAATTAATTTTTGACTCTACCTCTGTAGATTTAAGAGCTGTGGTAGACCACGGTATCAGCAAGGCGAGCTCGACGGGGAACTACACCTCGTGGAGAACCGGGAGGTCACGCCGGCGGTTGCGCAGTGGTGAGATGAGATGAGAAGCACCTTTGTTTGTTTTTTGAGAGGAAGATGAGAAGCAACTGTGTCGGTCAGCGACCAGGAGGCCCAATTAGCTGAGCCCACTTATTGCTGAAGGCTTTAACTTTCGGCCTGTTAGGTTGGGCCTGTGTTATGCCACAGCGTTCCGGGGTTGCTAATGGGCTTAGACATTGGCCTCTTGCAAATTTTCTTTTGGGTTCCGTGAAGAGTTTGGGATGACAGAATATAGGCCGATGACAGAATATATAGGCCGGGTTGGGTCTGGTTGCGGCTCCCGTGCGCAGGAGCTTCACTTTCCAGAATCGCTCCGTGTAACTCGTAGATACAGATATACACGCATACCATAGTACGTTATACTCACACAGCGTCGCCCGGGTTCGCATGTATACACTCACACAGCATCAGGGTGGCTGCTGTTGTTGTGCAAGTTTTATATATTAATCAGTGCAACTAGAGTAAATGTTCTATATCCATCTGCATTATTTGCAGACAAGTAAAATCCGTATTGTTCGTCATTGCGTACATCGTTGGGCGGCATGGAGGTCGACGTCGTCACGTACAGCGGTGTGGTTGCCAGGCATTGAGGCTGTCGTCTTCTTGGTCCAGATCAGCAGCTCTGGTGGGAACCATAAACATTAGGCAAGACATGCACCGCCATTGCTCCCACAACGAGTTGGGTCGCACTCTCACATATTGCTTCGTGCACCTGAGTCGTCTGGTGTGGACAAAATCCATTCTCTCGCGTTGTTATCTTTGCTTCATGCATGATTTTTCTACCCTAAAAATGGATCTTGGCGACGTGGCAGGGCTAAGACATCATCATAGTCCTAGTCTCAATAAACACGTACATCTTCACTTCGTTGGGTCTCAGAAACCGTGTGGGTGAATAGAGATTTCTAGATAGAACTGGATAGTCCCTTCCGTGTCTTTTATTGTGCGCCCAAGTCGTACGTGCGACGTCACCCTTTCTCTCCCGTACCTAGGATTCTGGTCACTTACCACGAGATAGCTAAGATGGCCTTAATGAATGTGACATGGCATTTTCAGGTTATCTATTTACACTACACTCCCGCGTAACACATACACACATTTGATGTATAATGAGATGCACTCTCTCCTAAACAAATTAAGAACCAGTGCAGTGTTAACTTCGAACAATACATATACGCACGTCACCTGAAGTAGCGGGACATCTCCTCTTTAGGGGCTGTTTGGATATATGGAAATGAGAGGTGGGATAGGGATATGTTAAGAGGGATGAGCCAAATCCAATGTTTGGATTGGAGGACTGGGAAAAGAGGAGGATAGGGAATGGGATATGAAGCCCACATATCCCACCGTTTTATACCCAGCGGGGGGACTGGGATATGGGGCGGGAAATGAGTCTGAAGCAGCGAAATTACGAAAATACCCTTGCATGTTTGATTGCTCTGCCGTGTTGCAGCCCACAAAAATCCCTACCATTTGTCTCTCCCGCAAGCGCTAGCTGCCACCGCCGACCGCGATCGCCCTCTCCCGACCAGAGGTCGACGCCGCCGCTTGCCTTCGCCTGACCGCGCCGCCCCGAGCGCCTCCTTGAAATAAGCGCGGCCGCCGAGATCCCCCTGCAGTAGCGCCGCCGTTGAGCCACCCTCCCGACGCGGCCCTACCCTAGTGCTGCGCCGCCGCCGAGCCCTTCCTGCAGGAGCGCCGCCGCCTAGCCCCCCTCTCTCCCCCAACGCGCCCCTCCCGCTGCCCCTCCCGCCGCCCCCCGTCGCCGCCCCCTCCCCGCCGCCCCCCGTCGCCGCCCCCTCCCCGCCACCCCCCGTCGCCGTCCCCTCCCGCCGCGCGTCCCGCCGCCCCCTGTCGCCACCCCCTCCCACCGTCCCGCCCCGCCGCCCCCTCCCGCTGCCCTGTCGTCGCCCCTCCCGCAGCCCCCCGTCGCCGCCCCCTCCCGCCGACCCCTCCCGCTGCCCCTGTCGCCGCCCCCTCCCGCCGCCCCTCCCGCCGCCACCTCCCTCCTCCCTTGTCCCCTCCCACGTCTCCTGATTTCGCACTTGCTCATCCTTGGTGCCACTGCCTGGGAAGCTTCAAGATCCTAGTGCCTCAATCTCAGGTTATTCATGTACATACTCTTGGTGATATCTCACCTCTATGGATATATGCTACTATTGTTAATATGTTCAAGTGCTAATGTGTTCAATGTGTTTGCTTGAGGTAGATGGACCAAATTCAATCCACAAATTTTTGTTACACATTCAAAGTATGGTACCTGGGACCTGTATGATTTGATACACATTTTTGTTACACAAATTTGATTCTCTTGCTTGTCTAAGATAAGTAGATGTGCAACTGGATCATGTGTTGCCATTTTTAGTTCTTTCCTGGGGATCATAGTGTTGTTTGCAAGCATTTTTACTCGAATTGTAATTGTATACTTGTATGCTCTTGTGTTGAATGCCAAATTTCTGTTACACCTAGGCATACGTGTGTATATTGGTTCTTATGGAAGCATCTGGCTAAACTTGCAGCTATGACGAATCAACAGCTCATTTGCTTTTCACGTACGTAGTTATTTCATTTCTCTTTTTGAATGTTTGGTTTCGACAATACATGACAATGAACAGTACGAATTGGGTCTCAACTAGATATATTTCCTTGTTCATATATTTGCATATATAGTATATTGCTGTAGCAGTTTAAGCATTGTTCGGAGAGTGTCTGACATGAATTCCTGGTTATATTGATGGTTGATTTCCTGATTATCGCCAAATACATTTCACGATTCATTCAACTATTGATTTCTTGATTATATTGATGTCTGCCGACCATGTTTGTATGATCATAAATTTAATTCCGTACGAAAATGTGTTTGATAGAAATGGCCCGTCCTCCGACCAAGAGACAGAGCCTAATTGCGTGCCACGAAAAGAGACGCCGTAGGATGAAATTTTTAATGGCAGTACACATTCTCTTGCTTTATTGGATGCTACTTATAAAGAAGTCTCGGAGTAGGATGACTAGAGAACCTACAATCCAGCTAGTCGAACTAGGAATTTGCATAACATGATATATGAAAGTGACATCCTTTGTGTCGAGCAACTTCGAATGGATCGACGTTGTTTCTGGGTTCTTTGTTCTTTGGTCAAAGAAATTGGAGGGCTACGAGATACACGGAACGTAACCGTGGAGGAAATGGTTGCTATGGTTCTCCACATACTCGCGTATGATGAGAAAAGTCGGTCGATGAGGACAGATTACCAGCGATCAGTAGAGACCATTAGTCGTCATTTCAATAAAGTGTTAGTTTCAGTTCTAAAGCTTTGGAGAGTACTACTTAAGAGACCTGAGCCAATCTCCGAGAATTGTGAAGATGAAAGGTGGAAGTGGTTCAAGGTAACATAACAAAAAAGAAAATTATGTAGCTACATACTTCAGTTTGTAATACCTAACTAACATAATTATGTCATATAGAATTGCTTAGGTGCTCTGGACGGTACCTACATAAAGGTCAGAGTGCCTTTAGTTGATAAACCATGATACCGGTCAAGAAAGAATGATGTTGCCACAAATGTTCTTGGTGTTTGTGCACCAGACATACAATTTATCTATGTGTTAGCTGGATGGGAGGGATCTGCTGCTGATGCGAGGGTACTCCAAGATGCCTTATCGAGGAGCAATGGCCTCAAGGTTCCTCGTGGTAAGGAATTGCACCGACAAATTAATTACCGAAAACAGTAGGTTGCCTTGTAGAATTGGGGATTCGGGGTACAAGAACTGCCAGGGGTTCCTTTGCATATTCAAAGCTTCAATTACATACTGCCTATGTTACTAAGAAATTAATTTGTGTAAACCTTAGGTTCTTATTACCTTGTGGACGCGGGGTACAAAAACTGCGATGGGTTCCTTGCTCCGTATAGAGGACAACGATACCACCTAAAAGAATGGAGTAATCCACCAGTACGTAAGGAGGAATTGTTCAACATGAAGCATTCGTCTGCTAGGAATGTCATCGAGAGGGCCTTTGCATATTTGAAGCTACGTTGGGGAATAATAAGGAATGGATCTTACTATCCCATAGATACCCAGATCGGTATTATCTTAGCATGTTGCTACCTCCACAACCTAATAAGACGGGAGATGAGTTCAGATCCACTTGAGGAATAATTGGAGTCTTTTTTGGCATGCGAAGGGGGCAACCCAGATGTAATTGAGCGCACTCAATCATCATCTGAGTGGTCTCAATTCAGAGATGATCTGGCATCTACGATGTGGAATGCTCGGAATGCAAGAAGGAAAGTACGCATGGGGATGGTTTTGTAATGGCACGGTTATGCGTGAGGTCAAAATTTTGTTTGTTAATGATAGGTAACGTGGGCTTTTTTTCTGAATTCAAATCTGCACTATATATAAATAACATTTGGCTCACTTAATATGTAGGAAATGGACCGACGGCGTGTGAATATCTTGATGCACTATGGGGGTGCTTTTTTTAAGGAAGGTGCTCTAACTTACGATGGAGGCAAAGTTGAAATTTTTAGAGATATCGACAGAGATGAAATGGGATTCTTCTATGTAGTCGAGCTTGCCAGGAGAGTGGGATTCAAGGATGGGGACATATTGTATTATTCCATTCCCGGTCGCAGTCTTGATGCTGGAATAGACCATATAATTAACGATGCATCAGTTTCACAAATGATGTCATATGCAGATCATTGTACTTTTCTAGAAGTCTACATTAAACATATGGACCATCATCTTAGTGCCAATCAAACTGTTGGTCCAGCCGGCTCCCATGACAACATTTGTGAGGTACTATTTATTATCCAGCAAATATGTTTCTACTCTCTTTTTCCCCTCTTCTTCGTTTGTATGTTGACTCATTGTTTGTTGTAGACTAACAAAGCTGTGGAGCGAAAAAGGATAAACAAGAAGAGAGACAAGAGGGTCTGGACCGCTCAAGAGGAGAATGAACTAATTGATATTCTACTTGAAATGAATGACTCGGGTTGGAAGGTGGATACTAGTCATAAGTCTGGATACCTTTCCCATATAGAGAAGGAGCTATCTAAAAGACTATCTCATGCTCAGATCAAAGCAGATCCCCATATCCAATCTAAGGTGAAGACACTGAAAAAAATGCTTTCATATATCTTGGATATTCAGCAGTTTGGTAGTGGCTTTGGTTGGGATGAAGATAAGAAAATGGTTGTTGGAGACAGGGAGCAATTCATGGGATGGGCAAAGGTTAGCAACTTATCCAAAGTCTATGTTTTGTACCTATAGCTCTCCAAATACATATGTTGCATGCACTTCTTTGTTGGTACTTGCACATAGTGTTCCTAGTAGGTCCTATTTTCCTTTTTTTTGGCGGTTCACACCTTCTCCCCTTGCTGCAGAGTCGTGCAGGAGCAGCAGCCCTATACGGAAAGCCTTTGTGAATTATGAAAAGCTTTACGAAATTTATGCTAGTGATTTAGCTAAAGGAGGGAATGCTAAAGGCCCTGGGGACCCGTTAGAAATTCATGAAGAAGAACCCACCATAAGTTTGCCACAGACAACAAGGGATAGTAGTGATGACTCTCATTCTCAAGGGCCATGTCATAGCAGGAACCCTTCAGGTGGAACTAAATCAGGTGGAGGTCGTAAGAGAATGTATGCGGAAGATGATCCCGTTAAATCTTGTTTTGTGGGTGTCTCAAAATCAATTCAAAGTCTAGTCGAAGTTGAAAAGGATGCACTTCTCCACGATATGAAGGTTCAAAAAGAAATTGATGACAAGAGGGCTCAACTGTTCAGTGTCTTGAGTGCACTTCCTGGTTCTACTGCACCACGGGTTGTGAAGGCCGCACGTATCATTGGTGAAGATTTATCGAAACTAAAGCTCTTCTTTGACACTCCAGATGAGTTCAGAGAGGAGTTCGTTTCTCAGGTGATCAATGAATCGAAAGATTAGGTGAGGTGGGGAGGGCTCTACTCTTTTGGTTGCATTGTAGGAAGTATCACCCATGCTTAGTGCTATCTGGCTTGATGTTTATGTATATAGTGGCATGGCCACATGTCATCTATGGTCTGCCATGTCTTCTTATTTCGTTTAACTAAACCTCTAATCATCTTAATGTTTACTTTGGTGAATGTAGTGATAACTTGGCCTGCAAGTTTACAATTTATTGTTTTTATGTGCAGTGCAGTCACTCCTTTCTTCGGAAGCGAACAAATGTCAGCTGTTTGTTTGGTTTCCATTAGCAACCATCAATGCAGTGTTTCAAATTAACTTTTGAACATAGCATATTTATTTCATTTGTGCATTGATATGTTCTATTCTATTCTTGAGTGGCTATGACGAATTTCTGCCCCTTGTTGTTGGAGATCATTCAACATCTTCTGAATTGGAGATCGTTTAACATCTCCTAAGTTGTTGGTTCCATGCAAAATTGCTCAGTTAGTTAGTCGTCAAACTAGGAGGACTTGCTCTGCAGCAAGTTACCAGTTGTTGCTATTTGTTGATGGTGCTGTTGTTTATGGAGGGGGAGAGAGAGAGAGAGAGATTGTATCGCGTAGTGCTGCTGTGCTGCTATCTGAACTTCTGAAGCATTTTCCAACTTTGCTGATTGATATTGGGGTCAATCTTGACATGTGCATCATGATGTTATTGCAAGAGGAGCACAGCTTCAACTATTTTAAACAAGGGTATTTTTGTCCTAGATGCTAATATTTCTTATCCCTATCCCATCAAAACCCAAACATGGGAAATGGAATTAAAGCCTCATATCCCAGCTATAACCCATCCTGTCATATCCCACCAAATATCCCTATCCCTAACCCAGCCCCCATTTCCATATATCCAAACGGGCTCTTAGTTGTAGCCTTGTTATTTGTGACGTCGAAATCTCTCGATTTATTGTTTGAGAACAGCAAAACAAGTACAACAAAACTATATATTCTCGATCTTTCCCAATCATTTACGATGCCAAACTCACGCCAGCTCAATTCGCCAAATACAACTCGTGCTCGCTACATGACAAATCCTTGCCGGGCCACGCATATATGAAATTTCCACGTGCGCAATTCTCAAATATTTTGCTCAGACTCGCGTAACCACACCCAGCCAAGATACCACTGAGAAACTATACCAAGAGACCAATGTCCAAGGTAGTACGGCACACTACTCCCCCAGCGATCTCTCAAATTAAACTGACCGTGTTACTACTCACTCTGTCTAGAAATATAAAATACATTTTAATTGGTTAAGATAAGACTTTGACCAATAATTACTTTATTAATATGTGGTTTATGTGATACAAAATCATAATCATAAGTAAGTACTTTTAAATATGAGTCTAATTATATTAATTTTTTAACAAATAAATTATATATTAATAGAATAATTATTGGGCAAAACCTTAACATAACCAATCAAAATACGATTTACATTTTTTGACGGAGGGAGTGCCTCCCTTGTTAAATATAGGTCATCATAAGATGTACGTGGTTAGCTTTTTAAAATTGACTAATAATATATACGAAAATATATTAATTTAACTATAAAAATGGTATATTAGTTTTGTCATGTACTTTTCAAGTGGCTGCGGCGCGCTGGCTGTCTCGACTCACCGTGCATCGGTGGGCGGACGGAGCGACCACGAGCCACCAATAGCCGGATATACGAGCGGACGGGTGAACCCAACGCAAGCGCCGCGCGGCAGGCACGGCATATGCAGAAACGGACATCCGTGGAGCGGAGCGGAATTAAACGAAACGAAACTTCCCCACGCCCTTTCGTTTCCCCACCTCACGCCCTGGCCATGCACGCGTACAGCTAGCCCGCTGCCTGCAATGCTACGCGCCCCCTTAAAAGTTAAAATCCCGCGTCGATCTCACACAATCTTCACACACAAAAATATTATAATGCCCATGCAGCCATGCGGCGGCGGCTGCGCGCAGGAGTACCACCTCTCCGCTCGCCGCCTCCTCGGTGGCCACGCGGCGCCAGCGTCGCCACCGGTATCGTTGTCTGTGTCTGTGGATATGTCGGCATTGGATCAGTCCGTGGACGCCCAGCGGGCGCACCTCGAGAGGGTGCTGGCCGCGACCACGACCGTGCTCTTCCTCGCGAGCGTGTCGTGCATAGCCCTCAACACGCTCTACTGCTGCATCCGCACCCGCAGGCGCCGCCGAGAACCAGCGCCGGTGCCGTCGGCGGCTCTGCCGGCGGGCGAGGAGACCAAGCGCGCGCTCGAGGGGATCTCGGTGCAGGTGGTTCTGCAAGCGCGCGACGGCGGCGGCGGGGGACGGAAGGGAGGAGGACGAGCCGCTGAGGTGGATGAGACGGACTGCGCGGTGTGCCTGGCGGAGTACGCGGTCGGGGACGAGGTGCGCGTGCTGCCGGCGTGCCGGCACGGGTTCCACAGGGCGTGCGTCGATCGGTGGCTGCTCACGCTCGCGCCCACCTGCCCTGTCTGCCGCGCCCCTGTCGGCCCTGTGGATCAGCCCCACGTCAAGGAGGACTGCGCGACCGGACACGGCGACACCCGCCGCGGCGGGTCCCGCGTGCTTCCGGCGATGTGGCCGGCCGTGAGCGCGCGTCGTGTGCTGCAGTAAGCCGTACGTCGGGGGTAAACACTAGATCGTAGTCATCAGAGAGTAGTGATCCAGTAGTGTTTAGCTGAATTCAGATCTATATGTTCATTTAAATGCGTGTGCTCTATCCGGTTGTTTCCGTTGGGATTTGTTTGCACGTTAGCTGAAATTGGAAGGAGTCTGATCTCTTTGGAAAGGCTTAGCATATAATTAATTGCGCGCCAGGATTATAGCAGGCTAGCTCGGCTACGTACGATTGCAACCCGGAGGAGGTGCGTGCGTGCAACATAAAAATAAGAGTTGGACAAATACGAGGAGCATGGCAAGGAAAGATTTTTGTCCCTAAAATTTAGGAGACTACATTCAAGCCTACCAAATCAGAACGTTCAAACCTACCAAATCAGGGCTTTTTGTCCCTAAAAATAAGGATGCCTATATGTTTGGTCGCATCCAATGGGTCGGCTTGTATACAGGAACTTTTTAGCCTGGAGTTTCAATCGGTTCGCAAACCTATCATTGTACGATTTCGCCCAAGGTCTTTTATATACTCCCGTACCATGGTTTTTGTTACACAATCACGGGTCCACTAAACCATGAACGTTCCAATTTAGATAAGTAGGTGGATATATATATATATGGATATGTAGAAGTAGATGGATAGGTAGATAGGTAGGTGGATATAGATGCATGGTTAAATTTGCGGATGGATCGATAGATGAACATGTAGATGGACAGGACACTGATAGCAGACTAGGAGTTTTAGCAGAATATGGTCGAGGGAAAACAGGAACACGTCTTGTTCTGGGGGTGGTAATGCTAAGACGAAAAGATAAAGTTTTAGATTGGTACCATTTTCACGGCTTCGTAAAAGCAGATGTGAGAACAAAGTTTAAATAAGATCCAATCAGACCAAGTTAAAAAGCAAATAAAGGTTTTTTAAAACCCTAATTTTCCTGTTAATAGGAGACAGGGTGTGACTGCTCCTTAGGAGGTAGGCGTGTTCGTCGAACCTTGTTAACAAATTCTTGTGTCGTCTTGTGTGATTGCTTGTTATTTTGGTATATCATCACGTGCCTCTGGAATTGTGGACTCTGAGTTGAGCACGCAAATGGGTCATATAGTGTTTTTGGATTTTTCTCGAGCCTATTAAGGTGGAAAAGAATTCAAAAAAAGGTTATAAGGGATGAATTCCCAATATTTGGGAATAAATAAAACACAAATAGGAATTTGTAGAAGGAAAAATGAGACTAGCTGTAACTTTGGTAGAAAGGATATCAGTGCTGAGATCTCATAATCTCCAAAAGAAAGAAAAGAGAAGTGAAAGAAAAACCACATAAAATGACAATGTGATAGAGAAATAAACAAGAAAATCAATGGCTTTTAGAAATAGCATGCATATGTATGTATGTATATATGTATATATTTGGTTTGTTACACCTAATAAATCAAAAGTTCTCATGGAACAATTCATGACAATTAGCAAAACAAGAAACAAAATCAAAGGAACGAAGATTTGAATTAGGAAGAAATTGAAGTACCATGGAATAATTCAAGACTATTAGAAAAACAAAAATTACAGTTAGGTGAACAGATCGATAGTGCTAATGGAACATCTTATTCAGGCTGACATCTTATGACTCTCAATGGAACAAAAATTAAGCTTAGGTGAAAAATCCAATGGTTCCCGTGGAACAATTCACATATATAGTGGAGCAAATATATCTAGCGACACAAACCAATTAGCCGTTTAAAAAATTCAAAACTATCGGTGAAAAAAGCAGCGGAACAAAATCATAGGTGGCTGCGGGACAGAGGTAATTTAAAGGTTATTATGCTGAAAAAATCAAAAGGGATCATTAGAATATAAATACGAGTAAAAAAGACCTACTACAACACCAGAAAAAAATAATTACAAACAAAATGAAAAGAAACAAAAAGATGAGCACAAAGTCAAAGATAACATGGTCTGCTACATGGACTAACATGGTCTGCTATATGGCCCGCTCCAGCGCGCGCTAAACGTTTTGCTTATGTAGAGCCCAATAAGTCGAAACAGGAAGTAAATAGAAAAATGGGCTAGAATGCTAATGGGCCAACGAATCGTTCTGGTGCGCGAGGGGAGTATATGCCTCGCGTACGCGAGGGGAGTAGGTATATCAACTCCGACGTCGCGCCGTGCGGCGGAGCGGAGCGAAATTTCATTCGGCTACACGACGAAGCGAAGCTTCCCTCCGCCTTCCGTTTCCCAACCTGGCGTGCACGCGTACAGCTCGCCCGCTGCCTACGAGGCTACGACGCTACGCCCACTTAAAAGCCCTTTGGCGTCCATCTCACACTGTCTTCAGTCTTCACACACAAGTACTGGACAACGAGTGTACTAGACGCGTGAGGAGCGCAGCGATATCGCCATGCAGCGATGCGGCGAGTACTACGCCGCTCGTCGCCTGCTCGGCGGACACCTCCTTGCCGCTCCAGCGCCGCCGCCGATGTCGGCGTCGGCGTCGGCTCAGTCGATGGACGCGCAGCGGGCGCACCTCGAGAGGGTGCTGGCCGCGACCACGACCGTACTCTTCCTCGCGAGCGTCTCGTACATCGCCCTCAGCACGCTCTACGGCTGCATCCAAGCAGGCAGCAGGCGCCGTCGAGAACAAGGCGGGCACGGCGACTCTGGCGCGCCGGCGCCGTCGGCGGCGGCGTGCGAGCTGACCAAGCGCACGCTCGAGGATATCCCCGTGCAGGTGGTGGTTCAGATTGAGGTGGAGGAGGAGGAGGCCTGCGCAGTGTGCCTGGCGGAGTACGCGGCTGGGGACGAGGTGCGCGTGCTGCCGGCGTGCCGGCACGGGTTCCACAAGGAGTGCGTCGACCGGTGGCTGCTCACGCGCGCGCCCACCTGCCCCGTCTGCCGCGCCCCTGTCGGCCCCGTGGATCAGCCCGACGCCAAGGAGGACTGAGCAACCGGACACGCCGACGCCCGCCGCGGCGGCGGCATTGGTGTCGCCGGGGCCCGTGTGCTTCCAGCGATGTAGCCGTGAGCGTCGTGTGCTCAAGTAACCCGTGTAGTAGATTGGTAATGACAGTTTATTAGTAGTAATCCGGTAGTGTTTAGGTTAATTCAGATTTACATGTTCATTCAAATGCCTGTGCTCGATCCGGTTGTTCCTCTCAAGGATTGCTGCTTGCAAAGTTGCAAACGATCTCTTGCAACGTCGGGGTGTATTGTAACAGTAGGAAGAAGGAACGAACGTTGCAGACGTGCGTGCAGGAAGAAACCAAGGAACTGCTTGTGAACTGCCTGTGAATTGGAGCAGCTGCAGGTGCTGGACATCATCATCATATGCAGGCTCAGAGCAGGACTGCCTGCGTGGAGCCTCGTCAAGACTGGCTTCTTCGTGGCGACGTCCGGCAGATCAGGCAGCAGCAGCTCGAAATGTCTCGGGTTGTCCACAACGATCTCGGAAGCTCTGAGGTGGAAGTTCAGCTGCCAATTCTTCCAAAGATCCTTACATCCTGCATGCATCAGCCTCCCAATCTCTGGAGATGTAGGTGGTGTGGATGCCAGGGCGGTTCATACTGAAGTACTTGACGCAACCATCGACAACGGCGATGTCTCGGATAGAGCTCGGGACGCCTCCAGGAACGGGCAGCGACGGTGATGGCAACCGGATGTAACGAAGCACATCGTTGCCCAGGAACACATTGTAGATCAGTATACCGTGCCAGAGGTCGACCCAGCCTATCGAACCGTGTTCTCCTCCAACCGTGATTACCTTATGCTTGATCTTGTACGAGCAGCTCTCTGGTTTATCGACGTAGACAATCTTGGTGCTCTATTCCCAGGTCTTGGAGTCGAACAGGTACAGGTAGCTCTGTTCAGGGAGATGGCAGACCATGCCGAGGAAGAAGGCGTCGTCGCTGCGGCTGCTCAGGAGGCCAACTTCCTTCTCAGCAAATAAGTACGCGTCCGGGTTGGAGAGCAGACGAAGCCATGGCCCCTCGGTGCCGGTGCCGGCCTGGTAGATGAAAAATATGCACTACTACGAAAAATGATTTTTTGGACCCTTCCCGGTTTTGGTAAAACCGATTGTGCTAGAGAAATTTCAGCCGGTTGTTAAATACCTCAATCGGTTCAAAAAGTAAACTGATCACTAAAATAATTATCTATCTCAGTTGGTTAAAAAAAAGACTGAAAAAGTATCTCAACCGGTTTTTTCCAAAAAAGATTGAGATAATGTGATTTATTCCAGTCGATTTAGCCTAAAAACTGACTGAGTATTTTGGCTCATGCTCAATATCAAACCCTAGCTATCCCCAATCACCCTAACCCAGCCCGTGCCCCTCATCCCCTTCTCCTCATCCGTCACCGGCCCTCTCCCTCTCTCTTTCTTGATCTCTCTCGCTCTCGCTCGGCTTACTCCCCACACCATCCGTGTCCATCCAACACCAGAGTCCACCATCCACATGGGAGTGGGTGCTACAGGGGGTGGGCGGAGTGGGAGAAGGCCATCACAAAGGAGGCCGAGGTCCTACGGCTGGTCGTTGTCGTCACGGAGGCAGACGACGCCTCGGGAGAGGTGATGCCCATGTCGGACTTCACCATCGCATGTGCTCTTGCTGAAGCGACAGCCCTTAGGCTGCTCTTTTTATTTTTGCACTTCTCTGGCTCAGATTCCTTTTGGGCCTTAGGTTGCTCGACAGGGAGGTGGGATCTGTTGAGTCCATCGTGCAAACGGCCGCCGCATTTATAGGGAGGCCGTGCACGGAGCCACTGGTGGAGGCGCTCCACAGGCACGCCGCGTTCGTCGTGAGGCTGTGGAAGCAGGCCGCGGAGTTCGACGCTTCCACGCGCCGGATGGTGTTGCTGCCTGTCGTGGAGGAGCTCGAAGGGAATCGAGGTGGCCCACTCCTCTCCACCCTCTCTCACTGCTGCTACTCCCCCACCCCACAAGCAACGACAATGGCGCTCGAGAGAAGCTGGGGTCCTACCTCCATGCCAAGGTCCTGTCCTACCTCTGCTACAACTTCTGCAGTGGGGACGGTAGGTGTCATGACCTGGCGGGGATGAACTTCAAGGACATCGCCAGCGTGTACGAGGTCAGTGTGACGAAAACGATCGTCGAGGGTGGCCCCAAGGTCTTAAGCTACTCGGAGCTCTACATCGGGACCAACAGCTTCAGCGACGAGGAGGTTCTCTAGAGCAGAAGGATGGGGAGGACGCAATGGTCGCCGCCGGATGCTGATCAGATATCAATTTTTAACCGGCTGAGATGGCAGAGGTTGCCGGGCTAATCTTCGAGGGATCGCGAGAGGAGATCACGGGGACGCAGAGGAACGCGAGTTCGTCCTCCGTGGCGAGGATCCGGGGCATCTCGGGGAACACGTCGGTTTCCGTGCTGTCGTGGTGGACAGCGAAGTAGGAGACGCGCAGCGGGTGCGCCATCCAGAAGGTCACCTGGACGAGCTCGCCATCCTCCGCGACGTAGTAGTCGGCGGTGGTGGCGTTGCGTTCGTCGTCGATGTAGACCTGGGTGTCGAGGAGGACCGACTTGGGGACGGAAACCGGATCGTCGTCGTTTGGGAGGTTAGACGGACGGAGCCAGAACGGCTTACGGGGCACGGCGGGGGCGTCGTCGTCGTCCGGGACGATGGATGCGTCGCATTCGTCCCTATACCAGGAGTGCCATGGAAATTGGAAATGGAGTGGCGGTGCTAGTGCTAGACGTCGTCCACAGCCCACTTGACACTCGCTCTTTAATTTGGGCTAGGCCTGTGTACTCTTGCAGTGTAATAGGCTGCTAATAGGCTTCGATCTACTAGCTAGGGGCTGTTTGGTTGGGCTTCCAACCAGCTTTCCATTAGGAAAAGCTGAAGTCCAACCAAACAGGTGGCTTTGGCCCAGCTTATCTAAATAGCGGCTTTAGCGTTTGAGCACTTAAGTGAGCACTGCGGGAAGCCGGCGGGCCGGCTTCCCGCAGTGCTCACTTAAGTGCTAATGCGTTTGCCCCCAGATTTGGAGAATATATACAGGCAAATGCCCTTACAGCTCCTCCCGATCCTCTTCTCCATCGCCGGGCTCCTCCACCGCCCCCGCCTAGCTCCGGCCGGCCCGCCTCCACCGCTTCTGCTTTGACCGGTGCGCCTCTATCCACCCTTGCTCGGACGTAGGGGGAGAGGTTGGCGCGGATCCAAGAGCGGGCGGCGTCGAGGCCGACGGCCTTGTCGGCGAGGGCGGGGCGGGCGAGGAAGGTAGGGGAAGGGAGGTTGACGCCGATGGGAAGGGAAGGGGACGCCGGCTGCGATGCGGCGGCGGCCAGCAGGAGGAGGTGGCTCACTAGCCGGCGGGGAACTTGGTGGTGCAGCTCGGCTTGAGCCCGTCGGCTTGCTCGCTACGGCACATGCGGCGACCGACCGGAGGTGGAGCTCGAAGGCGATGGGGCGGCGGCAATGGCTAGGCCGCAATGGTGCGAGGCAAAGGGAGGACGGGAGAGGCGCGGCATGGAGGTGGCCCGCTGGTGAGAAGGAGCGGCGGAGAAGGGCTGGCGGTGAGTCGCGCCAGTGGCGAGCGGCGCTTTGCAACGGACGTTGGGGCAGGAAAGAGAAAGGGCGTGGGTAGGAGGCGCAGCTGGGCCGGCGCGGAGCGGCTGGGTTGTGGGGAGCGGCAGTCAGCTGGCCGCCGGCGGCGGCGACGACCCCGCCGAGGGTGGTGACGTGACCAAGGGAGGGGCGACGCGTGGGGTGGATCTGGGGCCTTCGGTTGCCCCCGGTCCCCCTTAACCGAATTTCCCTTTTTTTAATTAATTTTTCTTTTTGTTAATTTTGTTATTCGTTATTTTATTTTATTTCTTATGTCTTGTGTGCTTTAGTTTTAGGATTTTGAGTGCGTATAGCTAAAAAGAAGGTTTATAATAAATAAATAACATAAAAATATACTTTTAGGTTGTTACAATAAATAAATAACAAATAAATTCAAATGAGAGAGAGAAGAGAGAGAACAGAAAATAAATAATGTAATATCGAATATGTTCTGTCAGTACAAATACACTCATTTCAGGAAAAAATACACTTAAATCAGCTCAAATACATACTCTCAGCGTAAAAATACATATCTCATATACATACTCTCAGCATTCTAGAGGTATTTTAGACATTTCCTCATACAACAGCCAACAGCCACAGCCTAATCAAACACGCACAACCCACAGACTCACGTACCAACAGTCATAGCCGCTATTCCAAACAGCCAGCCAACGGCCGCTTTTTCAACAGCCACGTTCCAACCAAACAGGCCATAGTATTCCGGGTAGCAGTTAGCAGATCGATCCCCGGCGCTACTCCGTTGATCTCCAATCTCTCGGCTTCCAATTTTCATGGCTCGCTTCTGGTATGGAGAAGAAAGCTACGCGACGACGACGCCATGCCCCGTAACTCGTAAGCGGCTCTGGCTCCGTCCGGCCAACCGCCCCTGCAGCGATAACGATCCGGTGTCTTCCCCTCCTCGACATCCTGGTCTAGATCGTCGGCGAACGCAACGCCACCACCGCCGGCGCCGTCACGATCGACCAATGGCAGCCCCGTCCAGGTGACCTTCTGGATCGCCCACCCGCCCCGCGTCTCCTACCTCACCGTCCACTCCCCTGGCCTGAAACCCGACGCGTTCCGCAAGCTGCCACGGGTCCTCGCCACGGAGGGCGACCTCACCCTTCTCCGCGTCCCCGGGATCTGCCCTCGAAATCTCCTCGGTGATAAGCGCAGCAACGCGTTCTTCGTCTATCGTGCCGGCACAGGCACTGGCGCCGAGCGGCCGCCACTTCTGCGTCTGCTCCCCGACACCGAGACCCGCTTCTTCACTGACTAGGAAGCTGGCTTCCTGAGCTCCCGCACCGACGACGACGACAGGTTCTTCATCGCCGTGCTCCGGCGAATCCCCTACCAGCACCCCGAGCAGCACTACGTCCACCTGTTCGACTCCAAGACATGGACATGGAGCACCAAGCTGGTCCACGTCGAATCACCGGCGAGCTGCTCGCACACCATCACACACTTAGTCGAATTATCTAGCCTCGTGTGAAAAAGAGAGAGCTAAACCCCGGTATTTGCCGCAACTGATTTACCTGGTATAAAGTGCAGTTTATACACCTTAAAAAAGCAGTTCCGCTAATGCACAATCGCCTGAAATCTTAATAAGGTTTAGTCAATTTTAAGTCATCTGATACGTCTTGGGATAATGTTGGTCCTGAACAATGGGGACCAAGAATGAGAATTTAACAGGTTTTTAATCACCTGTGCAATAGACAATCCCTAAAAAGATGAGGAGTTCTACGATCCTTGAGAGGTACCAACAGGTACGATACCTCTTCAAACATAAACGAAGGTACCTCTTGATAGTTCGAGCGAATTTGGGTCGGGAACAGAGTTGTCGTCACTGACCTACCGAGCACATCGCTGAAGCTCTTCGCCGACACGAGATCCTTGCCGGGGAAGTAGGGAACCTCGCGGGCGTACCTAAGCGGCGAGCGGAGGGTACCGTTGCTGAAGCTGGGCTACCAACAGTACTCCTCCCTCCGTGCAGTGCAGAGGCCAACGGAAGATATCGTCACGCACGCCATGATTACCCTGATTGACATCTCCTACTGATGCTGCCATTGCCAGGTGATTGCATACTTGAGCAGTTGAGCTGATCAGGTCTCTCGATCGCCGTGCTCATCCTGGATTAGTTTCACCATTTTCTTTTGAGCTTCCACATATCACTTCTATTTTATTTCTACATTCTTCAGTGCAGCTCCTGCATTGTAAATTTGCTTTAAGCTTGAACGATACATGAATTGCCGGGGAGGCCGTGATCCTCGCTGTCGGCCCTCATCGCCACTCTGTGGGCGATGTTGCCGCCGGTGCTATCGCCAACGATGAAGACGCGCGCGGCATTGCTGTGCTCGGCCAGCCACGGCTCCATGGCCTGCTTACCGGACGCGCAGCAGCATGACAGAGTCCAGCCGAGCGCGGCCCACGCGTTGTCGTAGGTGGCGGGGAGTGGGTGCTCGGGCGCGAGGCAGTAGTTGATGGACACGGTGATGACGCCAGCCGTGGCCACAAGGGTGTTGAGGAAGGGATAGTGGCAGAGAAGGCCGAGTGGACGGCGAAGGCGCTGCCGTGGAAGTAGACGAGGACAGGGAGCTTCTTGGACCTCAGGACGTCCCTAGGCAGGTAGAGCCACGTGGCAAGGCCGGCATCGGCTTCGATGATGACGTCCTTGCAAGTGACACCGGCGGCCACGTCTGTACAGGCGTCGAGCGACGTGCCCATGAGACGGCGGACGTGACCGCTCTCGTAGCGGATCAAGAACAACGAAAAGTCAAAGTCGACCTTGGTGTCCGGATCCATGGCCAGAATTGCGATCGAGTTGCTAAGAAGGGGAGGTGAAGTGTGTATGATTACAGAAGATGCTTAGACCTCAGGAGTCAACACTCTCGTGGTAAAATCGTATGGACCTAGTGAACGTCAGAAGGGGTACCTCCACCTCTCGCTCGGCAGTATCAAGATGTAGCACGCGACATAGGCCGTTAGATCGGAGCCCTTTGGACGGCTGTGGAAATTTTCAAGGATGATAGAAAAGCTTAAAAAAGATACATGAAACACAAAACATGAAATACGCACGGTAGATTAGATACAGAAATAAACCAGACAAGCTGACCACACCACCATGTATTACACGGAGATAGCTAATTTAGCAACAAGAACATGTCATGACCCCAACGGACCCAACCCAGAAAAACAAAATTACAAACTTACGAAAAACTAAAAGCCAAAAGCCAGAGCCATCAGACCAACCAAAGCCAAGCTTACGGCCGCTCCGTCGTGCTCGCTCCTCGACCACCCGCCAGAGCTGTCCTCCAGCGGCTGCCCTCCGCCGTTCAACAGCTGGTTCTGCTGCTGGCCAAACACGCCTTGTCCCTGCCCCCGTTGCTGCTGCCCCTGCCCGAAGGGGAGCCCCGCTCCGGCGCCATGGCCGCCCGGCGCCAGCGCGGGCGACGCTCCCAGGGGCAGCTGGTGCGGTGGCCCGTGCGGGTGAGGGATGCCGACAGGCAGAGGTGGGAATGCCATGCCGTCGCCCGACGAACCTGGTGGCGTGGCGATGCCTGGCGATGGTGCGCCGGGAGATGTCACGCCGGTGACGCCGCTGCCTGTCGGCGGCCCGAGTGGGGGCGTGTCTGGAGGTGGCGATGGCGTCTGAGGGCCAAAGGCAGTCGGAACCGGTGGTGGCGATGAGTACAGAGGCTGGTCCGGCGACTCGGGGATCGGGTACGTGTCTGCCGGCGGCGGTGGAAGCGGCAGGTCCGGCGAGTCTGTTGACGCGTCAGTTGGCGGCGGTGGCAGCGGCAGGTCCGGCGAGTCGGTTGGCGGCTCAGCTGGCGGCGGCGGCAACAGCTGGTCCGGCGACGTGTCAACTGGTGGCGCCGTTTGGTCTCCGAAAGTGAAGTCCGTGCCCCAGGGACCGGCAAGAGATGTTGCCGGTGGCGTCAGGAGCTTCGCACTGGTGGTCGACGGCGGTGGGAGCACGTCCGTCGAAGGCGACGCCGACACCGGCAAGGCCGCCCCGCATCTCTGCCCCGTCCACGGCTCGCCGCTCGCCTTCCACACCGTGATGCCATCCTTGCTAACTACCCTCATGTCGCCGGCGCCGTCGAGTCTGAGCATCCCAGGGTCGGCGTTGACGCCGGTGTCCCACAGGGAGTGCCCGCCGGCGAAAAGCTCGAGCCCCGACGGCGAGAACGTCAGGTTGCACGTGTCGGCGCCGCCGACCGGGTTGCAGTCCGACTCCCACACGCTGCTCCCGCCGCCGTCGGCCTGCTGCTGGATGATCTCGACGTAGCACACGTCCCCGCTGCCAGGAGCGCCACCGGGGCTGCCGCTGTCCACGGCGCGGCGGAGGTACGCGGCGTAAGACCCGGAAGGCGACGTGAGGAAAGGCTGAGCCGCGCTCTGGCCCGCATCGCCATCGGCAAACGCGGCCGGTGCGACGGTGGCGATGATCTGCTGCTCAGTGCTCCTTGTGATGTAGCTGGAGGAGATGGCAGTGGCGCCGGAGAACCGCAGCAAGAGCAGTAGGATAGCGAGGGAAGAAGCCATGGTGATGGTGAGATGGTGAGGAGCTTGGCAATGGGAGGTGTAGGGTTTTAAGGGAGGTAAAGGAGGGTTCTGTGCAAGCTTAATTTGTGGAGCAACTCCAGTGTATAGCGGTAGTGGGAGAAAGGTGTGTGTTGCATGGAGTAGAGGGAATCTTAATCCAGTTTGGGCTAGCTAGGCTTCAATCAGAGATGGCACTACATGGATTGGGTGGCCTGTTCCAATAGATATGGCATTAGGTGCAACTGGAGATATCAACTTGCTACCACTGTGGAGAAATTAACTCAGCCTATAGCAAGTTAAGAAAAAAACAGCATATAGCTTGTGCTCTGTCATCACTAGCTTGATGGAGGATTAGGCAATGGAAACTTACTCTTCCACCAACACAACAAACGTTACTTCCCCAACAAATCCATCAATAGATGGTCAGACTGGTAGTGGCAAAAGAGGTCTAGCTGACCCAATCAGCAACGTTGTATTGTCAAGAAAACTTCCATATATTCAACTCAGGCAAAAAACATCTTCACAGAACGGCAACTTAGTAAATCAACGATTACATCCATCATGCAGTCAAACATATTCCTCCCAGTGGAGATACGATACCACAACGAAATTATCCACATCTGAAATGCGATCTACTGAAAGAAACCGGTAGCATACGCACCAAAAGCATCAAGAATAATATATGAAGCATGGTCCTCAACCAAAAAGGATATCTGGCCTCTTTCAAGAAATTTGGCATTTAACAGAAGAGTATACAAGTATACAATTACAATTCGAGTAAAAATGCTTGCAAACAACACCAGTGATCTTTGAGATATGTCATTAGTAAAATCACTGTGCTAATTGTTAAGAAATCCAAAGTAGAAACGCTTTGGTTCTCAATCTATGTTGTATCATGTTTCAAACTCTAATCTCCATGGATTGTGTAACGCTCCCACTTCTTAGTTGAGTCATAAATCTGCAAGAAAATAGAAGAAGTTATTGAATGAACGGAATTGTTGTCAAATCAAGCTATTGTTTCAACAGATTGTTATAGAATGCATGAAAAGATGAAGAGTAAAAGGGTGAATGTCAAACCTCCCATCTTGAGGCTGGGAATATATGTTTGTTTTTCTCATACCAATGCCTCTCTACAACCTTACCCGCATGGGACTGCAGTTATCAAACATGAGATTAGAAATTTGCAGTGCAGCATGTGGGCACAACAAATAGAAGAAAATGATGTCACCTCATCCTTCTCTTTTGTTGCATCAGCAATGGTACGCACATCCTCATGAACATCAAAGTGGAAAAGCTGAAAACGGAAATCAGCGTCAGTGAATGACTAAACTCTTAGGTCACGAAGAGTTCATCAAGAAAACCAAAAAAGTTCTGTTATGATAGAGAGGAGTGTTCTGTGCTCTGAAATTAGATTACAGTTTCACCATCAGAATTCTTCAAATGAGTTAACTACATCAAGACAGCACGGAAGATACTAAAACAGTGAGCAGTTGTAAGAAGACAAGGATGAAGCAAGTTGGAAACACAAACACAGAAGAGATACACATTGGTTTACATATATAAATGTTCCAAAATCTGGAAAAAGCTCCAGAACAGTCAACATATTTGAGGGGAAAAAATTCCAGGGGTAGTAAAGGAACAAGCATTACCGGTCCACTCTTGCCCCTCGCTTTGTTAATAATTAACTCGTAGAAGCTGTGTTGCTGTCAAATCAAAACAAGGAACATGAAATCAGAACAGGATAAAACTTGCACAAAAATGATGCAACTTGCAGTAGAACAAACTTAAACTTTGCATACATGAGGGATGATAAGATCTTCCTTCACATAAAGTAGGTTCTCAACTGATGTTGTCCGTACTTCACGGAATTCCGGGGCAAGCTGCTGCTGAACTGCCCTTAAGAATTCTCCAATAGAATCACCTTTACGAACCTGTCAAAATAGTAGGTTTTGTTCGAATTGTACAATCCACGTCTTTAGAATAATCAAAAGAGGAACGATTTTGTCCAGGGTTAGACATGGACCTGGATAACCCTCCTGTGCCCGGTACCATCCCAGTAACTGTACGTGATTGTAAGAGGTTCATCTGAAATATGGCATATGTTTAGTCTAATCAGCTCTGATGCAAAAATTATCCAACAGGGAAAGATACACATTAGATCAATTAAAGGTGAGGAATGCTATCAGCATGTGGCAATACTTTTGATCAGTTCCTGCTCACGCGACCACTGCCTCTTCAAGCGTTCTCGCTCTGCTTGTTCCTCTGCCTCTCTCTCTCTGATGGATCACTCTTAGCAAACAGCTTGCAAGTTAAGCAGAGCTTGGAAACAAAGAATCAATAACACTCGAAGTTCAAATCATAAATAACAGATATACCTGTCAGGTAGAAAACTTGTCTCAACAGTGGGATCCTTTCCAAGTTGTTTCTTTTGAGTTTCTTCTGTAACAAAGAGCAAGCATAATGTTCATATTAGCAAATTTATACTCTTCATTCTTGGATAATCTGCAAGTAGTTCAAAAGGTCCGGGCATACAGAAACAGTACCAGTTAGTCAATACATAATCTCAGGGCTACGAGCATAAACAGTGAGGTTGTAACATCAAGGACAAATCTACTTCACCCCCTGAAGTTTTGAGCGAAGTCCACATAACCCCCGAAGTATTGAACCAGGTAACGTGCCTCCTCACCTTGGCAAAACCATAAATCACACCCGGACCTAGTCAAAGCTGTTTTGTAGTGTGGTATTGCATATGTGGCACAATGACATGGCTAGTTTGCTGTCTCAACGCGTCACCCCTCCTCTGCCCTAACCTTCGCCGCTGACATTGATGCCACTGCCACCAATCTCCTTGATGAGGCCGCCCCAGCTCAATTCCGTCCACCAGGAGGTGCGCAACGGCGAGGCAGAATGCCATCTCCATCAATTCCAGCTCCCACACTCTGCATCGCCGCGATTTCACCGTTCATCCTCGACTCAGGCCGCCGCCTCCTCATCCTAATCTCCCTCCACGTTGAGCTTCTCATCAATTCCTCATGTTTAGACCATCTCCTCTCCCTCCTAAGTATTTCCCTTCGATCAATTTTATCGATCCGGACCGTAGCTCCGCTCCTACGCACAAACATCATGGCCGCCGTCGAACCTCACCACCAACGATCACTTGAGCATCACCAGATCTACGCGTCCCCATGATTAGCATCGGCACGATGCCATGGTTCCGTTTTCATGGTCATCCACTCACCACGGAGAGCCATTCGCCCGTGAGCTCGACACCGGCTCCCTTTCTGTTTCATCATCTTCGGTCGGAGTCCAGCATGAGAGAGAAGAGAGATGGAGAGAGAAAGCATGAAGAGAGAAAGAAGAAGCATATGACATGTGAGCTCAGGTGATGTGGTAATCTAGAATAGCAAACAAGCTACGTCATTGTGCCACATATGCAATACCACTCTCCAAACAAGCTTTGGCTGGGTCCAGGGATGATTTAAATGGCTTTGCAAAGGTGAGGAGGCAGGTTACCCAATTTTATACTTCAGGGGGTTATGTGGACTTCACTCAAAACCCGTGGTGAAGTAGACTTATTCCTAACATAAATAGGATATAATTATGTTTCATTCTGAAATAAGCCCTGCCCAGGAACCAAATCATTTTTTTATCTGATTTAGTTTTAGTTGTTCCTAACTTTCTATGCAAAGTCATCCATACACAACTTCCTATGGAAGTTTGTAAGACATGACACTGCAACCTACAGTGGCATCAATCAAATCTTTGTCTCATCAGCACTTGAAGCAAAATTAATAGTCATTGTAATAGGCCATAGCTGACGGGATTATACAAACTGAAAACATATATGCATGAGAAATGGTCATACACAAGGTAAGCCAATTGTACATGAGTAAAAGACCATGAAAAGGTTAAGGATCATACGGTTCTCAAACTCATCTTCATCACTTCCATTCTCAATGTCGTCACAGAAAGATAAGCGTGGATCTCCCCTCACTCTCCTCTTTTTCCTTTTCTGCATTTGCAGTTCTTCTTCTCTGAAACCAACAACGCAGCATTAGAATTTTTGTAAGGCAATGAATCCAAGAAACCTTCTGGTCCTGTCAGGCTAGGATTTCAAACTCACTCTTGTTGCAATTTTTGAAGCTTCTCCTTCTCTTCCTCCTCAATCTTAGTTCGTATGTTAACCCTCTGCTCAAGCACATTGGTGATAAATTAGATGAGCAAATTTCACTTTCAACGAATGAGTAGGCAAAGAGTGGCGCATGTAACCAGTTTGTCTAGTACCTTCTCAACATACTGCTCCCTTGTAACTAGACCAACTGTTTCCTTCTTAAATGCAGTCTCAAGAATCTGAAAATCATAAATCCTAGTGTTAGCTTACAAAATACAACTCAACGTTACATACAATCATTCAGTGCTTTCAAAAGTTGAAACAGTTTAGTATCATGTGAAGAAGCATACGTTGAGATCTGATAGAACAAAATCCGTCCTATGACACTTATTAATACATAAAATCCTATCGTATGTTTCTCTCTCAACATTGCAACAAAACTAGTTCCGTTGAAAAGCTATTCCTAGTGAATGATACGAGTGTAGAAATTCAACAGAGCACAACTCCCATACAAAAAGAATACCAACAAAGCATAAACAGAACAGAAATGAGAGGCATCAACCCAACGTGTTACTACATCTATAAGTTCCTACGACACCACTAGAGCAAATCCTTGAAGACAATAACTTCCCCTTCCTGGGTAAACTTGCTCAAGTAAAGCTAACCATGTGATGAATTAACAGGCAATCACAATGGATAACTCTCCAAGAATTTTCATGCACAAGTAACAACTTAACAGGGATGCCAAATCCAGCAACAACTACACATGCCAAAGCATTCCCAGATGTCTCTCAATTAAAGGGCGCCTCACTGGTTCACTCACGCATGTGGCCTATTGGTATAACAACATCTAAATCCATCTCCGAATACAGGCTACTAAGCGAATCAACCCGGGAATAAAATATTTGGTTGTGAGCTATATCCACCATGGATGCTGTGACGATGGTACCTCGGAGGTGCTGGAGCCGAACTGGAGGAGGCCGGGCTGCCCGTCAGCGTTCTTGTTCTTGAGCTCCTCGATCTTCCGGCGCTCCGCCTCGCGCTGCTTCTCCAACCGCCGGATCTTCACCGCGTCCTGCGCCGTGCCCACGTACCCGTCGCCGAACCCCGACATCCTCCCCTCCTCTGCTTATCCCCCTTTAGCTCCTCTTCTTAGGCTAGCGGAGAGGTCGACGGCGTTGCGGCCTTGCGCGCCCGCGGCGGTACGACGGAGAGGAGGACGGCGGCCGGCGGGAGGACGGGTCGCCGAGAGCGGAAGGAATTGAGCGATTTGGGGAACGCGTCGTGTTGCGGCAGGCAATGGCGAGCCGCCGCGCTGCTTGGGTGGGCTGGCCTAACCGCCTTACTGTTTGGCCTTAATTAGAATGGGCCACGTTTCACTCCGGCCTGTAAGTTCAGCACGGCCCAATATATAGTCGGGCCACGATTTTTCAGACCCAACTACTCGAAGAGTCGAGAGACATGCACTCGTTCAGATATAAGAGACAGAGACAAGTATAAATTCTTTTCGTCTAAAACAATTGTTATAAACTCATCTCATTTAAAACGATGATATAAATTCATCTCATAACTAAACCATCACAATTTTAAGAGTCATACAGATTGCTCAAGGAATAGGTCCAATAGCCATGCAAAATACAAGCTCGACTGAGCAAAGGTTCCTGCGATGTTGCATCTGATCAACACCACCAGCGCACCACAAAGCCAGACTTAACGAATTAAACAACCCGAACTCACGATTCACGGAAACGGAATCCATTCAGAATCTTGACATCAACAGACAACAGGAGGCGACAGGCATGAACGGGAAAATTCAGCTCCCGCTACTCAGATGGCTCCTGGTACTTGCCATCACCTGGGCTCCCTCGAGCAGCTGCAACACGCAAAAATGGCAACACAATGCTCAGGTGTCGTGCAGTTAGTTTATCATCTAAGCTGAGGCGTCGTGTAGTACGTACCTGCCAGCGTGTGCGCGCGGGCTCTGGCGTCGGCCTCCGTCATCTTGGCCATCCTCTTCATGCGCCGCTCCTTGGCCTCGTCCGCTGCCGCTCGGCCGCGGCCGCGCACTGCTCCCGAGGCCGACCCCGCCTCCGTGACGCGGCCGCCCACTGCGTCTGCACCCAACGCCTCCATGATGCGTAACGTGTCGGTGCCAAGGCCCATCTGCTCTCCTTGCGGCACCGCCCCGAGACCCCCCGGCAAGCGTAAGCCCGCCGTGGCGACCGGCTCCGCTCACCGTGCCTGCCCGCATCGCTCGGCCTGATCCCACGGCTCCTGGCCCGACCCCTGTCCCCGGCAGCGCCAGAGCGTTAGGAGGAGGAGCCACGGTGATCGGGCCTCCGAGGACGCCGCGCTTCACGAGGAACTCCTCGAAGGACTTGTCCGGCACGGGCGCCACCCGCGCCCGCGCCGAGCCACCGCGCGCAGGGAACGCCGAGTCACCAGCGCGGACGTACGGAGGCTGGCGCGGCACGACAGGAGGAGGAGGCGCCGCCCAGAGTTAGCGGTTGGCCCGAAACTGTGGCGGCGCTCCAGCGATGCCGCTCGTCGCCGCGGGCCATGGCCGCGGCAGGAAGCGCGCGCCCCCCTGAGATGGCAGAGCAGCGCCCCGGTTCCATTTCCAACGACGTGGCAGCTCGGTTGGAGGACGCGGTGCGGCAC
The DNA here is from genome assembly GCA_019208055.1 of Stipa capillata. Classification (NCBI taxonomy): domain Eukaryota; kingdom Viridiplantae; phylum Streptophyta; class Magnoliopsida; order Poales; family Poaceae; genus Stipa; species Stipa capillata. The sequence continues at coordinate 1,242 of JAGXJF010005872.1, read as the reverse complement.
GGCGGGGCGCTGCTGCGCGGAGAAAAGCAGTGGACGCCGCCGGTTGCTCGGCGGCGGCACGGTGCAGCCGAAGAGGAGGTTGTTGGGCTGGAAAGTCCGGGCCGGGGAGGCGTTCGAGGCCGGCGCCACCGGTTGCTTGGCATCATGACCAAAGCGCCACGCGCCGATGCTGAAAGGCCCGAGATGGTCGTTGGACCCAAGAAGGGCCTGAGTTCCCCGTGCGCCGCCGGTGGCTGGAGAAGCGGCGATGAGGTAGGTCAGCGGGTTGCTTGGCTGGGATGCGTAATCCCCGGCGCCTGCTGCCATGCTTGGTGGGCCTCCGGAATGCACCATCTCTCCGGGTCTCCGCGGCTGCTTTGTTTTCGGGAGACTGCAAAGAAGAACGAAAGTTTTCATTACCTGTGGCATGCACAAAGAAAGTTCCCTCCATTGCCACGGATGATTCACTATACCTGATATTTTTTGGAGACAGTATTTGGTGATCAACCATTCGTTGTTTTCGTTTTCCTTTTTTTCCCTTGTGTCACAGTTGTTTCGTCATAAAAGGCCAAATTTGTTGTAGCTAACCAAACCATTAGTGAGTTATCACTAATGTGCTAGTGCAGAATTTTAATCATCTTCTTAGCCATGCATAGTAAATAATCATTGTATAGTAGGCATTGATTTACACCGCCTTCAATCTATGACCATTAATTTTTCTTTATAAAAAAAAAGACCTCAAGGACAAGCACCATAGCAGGCAAGGGTACGCTCATTGATCAAGCAAAATAACATCACGTTATCCTATAAGTATTGAAGTAAAGATTAGATTGCATGATGTTACTAGTAGATTATGAAACTAGAGCAACATGTTGAGGTCTCGGCAATCGTGTTGCTCACCTTAGTATTTACTATGGTTAGCAGTTAGATACTTAGGTATGAGTATGACCATAAAGGATGTTTGACTTGCGGTATGAGCACTGTAATCTCCTTTCAATTTTAAGGTAAAATGTTGCCTCGCATGTTCACATAGGTGACTCATATAATATTAACTGATTGATCAATGTGATGGTAAGATTGTTGATGCAAGAAGGGCGATCACAAGGCATCATAGACCGTAATATGAACTATGCATCCGACCTCTAAGAGCTCGCCAAAATTATCCAAATAACACTCCTCGAGAGCCATATGGACCTTGATCACCTCCTACAATGTTGGAAGTTGTGCAAATGCTGGAAGAAAATGTTGTCAGCTCACACTAAT
>JAGXJF010005871.1:0-113627 GCA_019208055.1 Stipa capillata | reverse complement strand
TTTCAAAATCATAAAAGTGATGGTGCAATATTAAATCTAGCTGCACATGACCCAATTGATTGGCCAAATATCATAAGCATATGGAAGGGTTTGATAGTCCAAAAATACATTCAAACCAGCACAATATAGGAAATAAGGTAGAAGACATGATTACATATTTAGAAACATTTTTAGGAGAATCTGCAAAAGTCCTATGGGAACAATGGGTAGAAGGCAATCCTAATAATTATGCAGAATTAAAAAGAGCAGGTAGCAACCCAAACAATTTTGCAAATATAATATCAAATATTATTATAGCAGAAGATCCAGAGCTAGGATACACCACACTACAAAATGAAAGGTTAAGAGAAATTGAGAAGTTGACACTAACAGATTGGAAAGGTATAAATGAATTCTCACGACACTACTTATATAATGCTACTATAGCCAAACAAGGTTATAACAAAGGAGTAGTTGAAAGATACTTCAACAAATTACCAGATCCTTTAGGAAGCATGATATTTGAAGAATATAAAAAGGAAACTGAAGGTTCTGTTATTAACATATCACAAGCAATAACATTTGTATTCAAGCAACTAAGGGAAAATATGCACTAGCATACAAGGCAAAGGTCCATGAAGCATACAGACTATAATTTTTGCAATAAGATAGTTCAAATACCATTAACATATTGTTTTATATGTAATTCACTGACCATTTAAGTAAGACTTGCCCAAATAAGGACCAGAAATGATATTCTAGCAAATATGAAGAACAAGAAAGAGTTTTAATAGTAGATAGTGTAAATGAAAATATATTAGTATGTGATGATGAAATAAAGGATGATGAGTCGATATATTCAATTATTGAAACAGATGAACTTGAAAACAATGAAGCTGAATATGAATCAAGTAATGATGATATAGACTTAATAGATGAGTTAGCAGGATTAGAATAGAGATGATGAATCAAGTAAGCTGTGAGCATGATTGGATTAGAGGTAAAAGTGATTATAATATAAATGTGTATTCTGCATATATTATCCAAGTCAAGATAGTAGAGCTACTTGTAGTCTATGTTTAAACAAGTTTGCTCCGAATGTTTAAAAGCAAACAATCAAAGGTGGAGAGAGAGATAGAATTACAACAAAGGAGAAATATTGGTTAGTAGGGTAGAATCTAGAAAATAGGGTAAATAATCTAGAAGTAGAAATAGAAATTTAAGGAATAATTTAAAAGACAAAGGTTTACAAGAAGATATTGTGGTAGAAAACACTGAATTCAAAGAAGAAACTATAACCATGAAAGATGGCAAGGGAGCTAAATTAATCCGGCTAAATGATGTTATAACTAATTTGGGAATAAATATATAGTCAGGTTGCCATTTAAAGAAATATTAGGAATAAGAATCCCGGTTAAAAGTAAAACTAAGTACAAACGTCACCTATAAGATATTAGCATTAGTAGACACAGGATGTACAAAAAATATCATTCATGATAAATACTTTATAAAGTGTCCTGAAATAGTCCACACTATAGATATTGATAAAGGAGAAACTTCCACGGACATGTCAGGAATAAGAAAGGTTCATAACCAGTTAGCGTATAATATAGAATATACATAAATGGAACGAAATATATCATAGATGAAATTACAATAAGAGACTTATCCATGATAAATGATGAAATGATTATTGTCTAAGATTTTTACAACAATCAGTGCAAACCACTATTATACACGAACAAGGTATTACATTTATCCCTTATCAAGACAATATTCCATATATTTCAGAAGTGCGAAAGCGTGGTGGATCTACAGCATTTTCAGCCCTGAAAGCATGGATATTAGCATGAATCTGTTAGAAACATAGAAAACGAACTTAGTGCAAATATAGAAGAATATTATATAACAAATTCTTGCATAGAATGCATTGGATTACAATCATTCACACGGTATAGAGACATAAAATCTAAAAAGGATATAGAAAAGATTGTCCAAAGATTAGAAGATATCCAAATAATTGGAGAAATACCTATGAAACATTGGGATAGAAAACTCTATCATTTGCAAAATAAACATTATAAATCCAGATTACATAATCAAGACATGTCCAATAGAGGCTACTCCAAAAGATATAGAAAATTTAAGATGCACATTGAATAGTTATTGAAATTAGGAGCAATAAGAGAAAGTAGAAACCCGCATAGATCAACAGCCTTTATAGTTAGAAATTATTCTGAAATAGTTAGAGGAAAGTCTAGAATGGTTATTAATTATGAAAGGCTAATGACAATACCATAGATGATGCGTACAATATCCCAAATAAGCAAGAATGGATCAATAAAATACAAGGAAGCAAATATTTCTCAAAATTTGATTTAAAGGCCAGTTTCTGGCAAGTAAAAATGGCAGAAGAATCTATAGAATGGACAGCATTCACGTGTCCCCAAGGACATTTTGAATGGCTTGTAATGCCCTCAGGACTAAAAATGCCCCTGCTTTATTTCAAAGAAAAATGCAAAATATATTAATGAACACCAGGACTTCATACTAGTCTATATAGACGATTGCTGATATTTCAAAATCTTATAAAGAGCATATTGCCCACTTAGAAGTATTTTTTAGAAGGTAGAATAGAATGGGTTATTTTATTCAAAAAATGGAAATTTGTAAAGAAAAAATTAATTCCTGGTCATGAAATAGGAGAAGGCAAGATCTACTTACAAGAGCATATTGTAAAAAAGATCTTGCAATTTCCTGGCACTATGAATAACAAGAAGGTCTTACAACAATTTTAGGAAATTGTGAATTATGCTAGGAATTACATAGAAAACTTAGCAAAGCTTGCTAGGCCACTATATGCAAAGTTAAGAAAGAATTGGCAAAGATATTTCAATTCTGAAGATATTAAATAGCAAGCTAATAAAAGACAAGGTTAAAGAATTAAAGCCACTAGAATTGCCACTAGAAGATTGCTATTTAATTATCGAAACAGATGCTTCTCAAATAGGATGGGGAGCAATACTAAAGCAAAACCAAATAAATATTCAGCAAGGTCAGAAGGAAAGATTTGTAAATATGCCTCTGGAAGCTATAAATTAAAGGCTGTGAATAATACTGATAGAGAAATATTAGCAATATTCATGCTGTAAATTCCTTTCGCTTATATCTAGGATTTAAAGAATTCACAGTACGAACAGACTGTGAAGCCATATGTAGATATTATAATCAAGTCAATAGCAAGAAAAGTTTCAGCTAGAAGATGGGTCTTATTTGAAGATATTATTACTGGAAATGGTTATAAAGTTATATTTGAGCATATAAAGGGCAAAGAGAATATATTACCAGACTTATTCTCTCGTTCGTCTATTTTGCAGGAATGAAGAGAATGATGGGATTTAATGGAGTTGAATCATTCAGCTTTGGAGCTGAGAATAAGCTAAGAATTTTTCCACTGAACTCATATAAATTCAAACCGAAAGATCACATTATGCTAGATGATATTCAAGAATGCATATTAGATAATTTCTGGTACCAATATAATAATAGGCGTGAAGACAAAGGTTATATGCTATCATATTGAATAGCCTTGCTGAATACTTCAATAAACTAAATACTTCAATGCCTATGTCAGAAATCCAGAAGTTATAGAACATATAGAACAAAAACCATTATATGTGGTATTTGAAGGCCAATTATCAGGTATATACATATCATTTGAAGAAATAGTATCCCAGAAAATAGGCACGAAAATATCTGGGGGAATTTCATGGAAGAAATATACTAATATTGATGAAGCTCTTTCTCAAGCTAGAAAAATATTGGGTATAAATTATTTTAAGGAACCTGCCGCAAAAGAATATATTTAAATTTAAGAAAGCAAAAAGTAAGAAAGCTCCAGTAACACCATATACTGAGGTCTAAAAAAAGATGATACCCAAAATTTTTGTCATATAAAGAATGCCTAATAAAAGGAGTAGATCCCCTAGATGGATCATATATAGACTGGAAAATAGATGAGAAATTTGAAAATATAGCTCCACAATGGAAAAGAGATATTAAGGAAGACATCCTGAAAGAATTGAAAAAAGAAATGGATGAAAAGTTTGAGATATGAAGAAAATATATGAAGAAAAATATGATATATCATTCTCAGACGAAGATATTATGGATATTGCCGGGCATGGCAAAATCCGAAGCCAGAAATAAATTAAAATATTAAGGCCTATGCATAGGATGATCCAGAAGAATATAAGATAAATTTAAAAGTGTCCCTATAAAGGTATACTAATATTGATATGGTACTATCAAATATTCGGGCGTGGAAGACCCATACAAACAGTCGTACCAAGGAAGACAGGAATAAGCTGAAGATAGACACAAAGCAGCTGGGCGCTAGTTGACACCGTGAAGATAAAAGAATCCAGAAGGACAGTCACGCATGAAGTCTACAAAGGCTACTAAGCCTAGGCATCCAGGTGAACGGTCATGCATGAAGCGTACAAAAGGCTACCAAGCTATAATATTAAATAATGGAGAGGAACTCTTCGCACGACGGCTATAAAAGGAGGTTGCAGCTAGGCTCAAAGGGGATCAGAAAAACACTGCGAAGGCAACCAGACAGAGCTAGAGCAAGAGAGAGAGCACTCCACTCCACTCCCTCTTTAGTTTCCATAGTAGCCACTTTTCCCCTGTAATATAATCGCTACTCAAGGTTTGTAATATTAAGAAGGTAACTTCCTTTTTTGTTTGTAAGCTGTTTGGGGGTTCCCGAAAGGGAAAACCACATGTAAACTAGTTTATGGAAATGAAGTAGTTCTGGTTTGAAAAGCCCTGATGTTTTTACTTCGGTTCTATGACACGGGTTTTTATGCTAGGGACCCTATAGGAGAAACCTCTGCTGGTAGCTCTCAGTTAAAGCCCTGCATACTGCATAGGGTATGGGAGAACTCAGCGTCCGTGTGAAAGTATTCCTGATGATGACATGGCACCCGGGTATCATCAAGGAGGACGAATCCGGCCTTCCGGCATGGATGGGCCGGTCGGACTACTCGGAGTCCGACTCCAACACGGGGGCGCCTCATCAGTGTGGAGTACAAGACAAGGACTAATACCTGTCCGGCATACCCGAAATCTGTTGTAGCCGAATAGGAAATCAATCTGTTAACCGACTCGGACTCTTGTAACCCTACCCCGGGTCGCCTATATAAGGCCCGGTAGGGGACCTCGATCGTCGGGCAATCAAGTCTTCCAGTATTATCTAGGTCATAGACAATCTCTGTCGTTTCAAAGTCCAGGCAACCTCGAGATCGAATCTCTAGGGCTTGCGGCACTCGGGATACAAGCAATACCAGCCATCAAACACAGGACGTAGGGTATTACCTCTCCGTGAGGGTCTGAACCTGTCTAAATCCTGTCTCCCGTGTGCACCCATCCTGATTTGCTGTGCTCACGCCGCCCATAATTAGTATTGCCGGAATAATACTCCGACAGTTGGCGCGCCAGGTAGGGGAGGTGCGACATAGATCCATCTGCACGAATCTGGATGGGTTTCATCAACAGCAACAACATTTCGTCCCGGGAAGCATCATGAGATTCGCTTTCGTGAACGCTGTCCCGGACCCCGACCAACTTTTCGATTCGGAAAGTTGAACTTCATCGCCGACAAGATCGGCCAGCTCCACCTCTGCTACTCGGCGACGTCCCGATCGGCGAGGGCTCCATCAGCTTTTCAGGACGGCCCTCTCCCCAGGGAAAGAGGCTGCGCGAAACGGATCCGTTTGCTGCGCACGAGTTCACGCCTCGGATCCCAACTGGTGGGGGCTATTGACTCTCTCCTCCCCGTCCTCGAGTATAACTCGGACGATCATGAGAGCTCTGGTAGCCACCATCCGTCCCGGGAAGTCTTCATGGCCAACGCCGACTCGCCAGACGACGGCGATGGCCGAGCGGTCCCCATTGTGGAACAAACACCAGCTGAGCTCGAAGCCACCCGGCTCCGACTCCTTGCCAAGGAGGAAGAGTTGGTCGAGCAACAGACTCGGCTCGCTCGCCAGCGTGACGAGCAATGGCGCAATGACGACATGAGGGCTCATGGACGCCAAGTCCACAATGAGCTCCGCATGCGCGAAAGGGACGGGGTCCCGATATTTCCTCTCCCGAGTCACAACATCGTCGCGGCCACGATGGCGGCATGCGCCATTGAAATCCCCGAGGGCAACCCGGGACACGACGAACTTCGGCGACTCCGCGTTCTTCTGGAGGAAACTGCTCTCCAGCAGGCCGAAGCTTCAGAAGGTCGCACCGGCTCCTCAGCAGGTGCAAGGAGTCGGCGCTCCACTCCTCCAAAAAGTCCGCCAACCATGGGTGGATGACGAGCAAGCCCCGACCGACATCAGCCGGCGGGAGCGGTTCATGAGCGACTCGGTCCTAATCGAGACGCCCGAGGCACCATAGTCGCCAGAAACCGCGCCCGTCAGGATGTGGACAAAAACACTCGTCAAGCTGCACCGGTCCGCGATCGACTCAGACCAAGGAACCCCGCAGACGCTGAAAGAAGCGCTCATCACGGTTCCAGGAGAGATGATCGTGGTAGCCACCGCGACGACAGCGGCGCCACCAGCCGGGGACGCTCCCCGACGTCCTCCGGCATGGGATATTCGGGTCCGAAAGCATTCGGCCCCCGCATCCGCAGTGTCATCTTCCCATCAAGATTCCGAGTCACCGGAATCGACAAGTACACGGGCGAAACTCGGCCAGACATTTGGCTGGCCGACTACCACACGGCGTGCAGAACCAATGGTGGGAATGACTACGTCGCGATCCATTATTTGCCGCTGTTTCTATCCGACTCAGCACGAGCCTGGCTCACCAGCTTACCTTCGGGTTGCATCCAGTCATGGAGCGACCTCGAGACCCTCTTTGTGAACAACTTCCAGGGCACTTATAACAGGCCCGAGAATGCGTGGGATCTCCACAGTTGTACACAAGAGGCGGATGGGACTCTCCGAGAGTACATCCAGCGCTTCTCGAAGAAGAAGAACTCCTTGCCCGAGGTCCGAGAGGGCGACGTCATCACCGCTTTCTCCAAGGGAGTTCGGAGTACCGACCTTATCCACAAGATAGCGCGTAAGAACCCCCAGACTACGCGCGAGCTCTTCGACATAGCCAATAACTTCACCACCGGCGAAGAGGCTGTCCGCAGTGCTACTCGGGACGACAAGGGAAGAAGCAAGGGCAAGGTGTCCGAGTCACCCAGTCGAGACGCTCAACCCGAGTCGTCCAGAAAGAAGCACCGGAAGCGTAAAGGTGGAGATCTCGTTGCTGCGATTGAGCGCGCCCCGCCGCGCCGACCTTAGCGCACCAACGCGACCTTTGAGGAGATGATGAGTCAGCCGTGTCACTTCCATGGACCCAAGTCCAATCACTTGACACGTGACTGCAATCTCTTGAAGAATCTGAACAAACCCTTCGTTCCCAATCGGGGCAAAAAAGAGCCCCCGCAGGACGAAGGCGACGAGTTCCCGAAAGAGACCGCTTGTCTGATGATCTTCGGTGGACCCAACGGCTACGAATCCAAGCGTTGCCAGAAGATCACAGATAGAGAGGTCAACGCAGTGGAACCGGCCGTGCCCAAATACCTGCGATGTTCCGAGTCCGTGATTTCATTCGGGCGCGCGGATCACTCCGACTACATTCCCCAGCCGGGACGATTCCCCTTGGTGGTAGACCCGATCGTTTGCGGCGTCCGCCTCACCAAGGTCCTCATGGACGGCGGGAGTGGTCTCAACATCCTCTACGTCAAACTCTTGACGACATGAGATTTCTCGTTCCGAGATCAGGCCGACTGGTGCCCCTTCCCGGGGTGGTACCCGGCAAGATGGCGAGTCCCTCGGGCAGGTCAGCCTGCCCGTACCTTCGGCACTCCCACAACTTCCGGACCGAGACTCTCACCTCGAGGTCGTCGACTTCCCGGATCGTACCATGCCATCCTGGGGCGTCCCTGCTGTTGTAGCGTAATTTGGCTTGAAGGTTTATTCAGTGGGCCAAATTAAGTATTAGGTTTACTGGAAGTTGAGATGATGAAACTAACAGTATGGATGCAGCGTTTACTATTACATGCAAGATTAATACAGCCGAGTGGCCTGGACGCTCGCGGTATACTTGATACCGAGTGCTCGCGGCGTTTCCGAGTGCCCCCGAGTGCTCACTGCATCCCGAGTAGTCGTCATATCCCAAAGTGCGAAGGTGCCCGTTTGAGGTGTCCCCGAGCGCCCACTACGCCATCAAGTCACGAGCGGTACCTCTGGGTATTCAACAGTGGCGGCCCCGAGCGACATCGACCCCGAGTACTGGTGATACCGAGTGGCCCAGCCCCGAGAAGGTCTCCAGCCCCGAGGGGTTTTTTCCCGAGTACTCGGCCGACTCCCGAGCGGTACAAAGTTCATCCCCGAGCAGTCCGAGTTCGTCCCCGAGCACTCGGCGGATCCCCGAGCAGTCCGAGTGCGTCCCCAAGCATTCGGCGGATTCCCGAGCGGTCCAAGTTCGTCCCCGAGCACCCGTGAAGGACCATCTTCAGCAAGTCTGAATTGCAGTACTACCCTTCAAGACTTACCCGACGCTAGAAACTTCAGCCTGAGGCGCAAGAAACGCGGCGAGGCAATCAAGGAGAGTCCTACAAGATTTGGAAGTTTATCCAGTTTGTTAAGGAAGGATATCCCGTGCGCCGAAACGAGTCCGGATGTCGGCGTCCGAAGCAGTTAAGATTTGGAAAGCTATCTTGGTTTGTATGGAAAGTTACATGTACGGTAGAATCCAGATCCTTTAAGCAAGGAAAGAGATATATTTGTAATCAGATTAGGATTAGGAGTCCGAACCTCCTACGGGAAGACCAGCCGCCCTATAAATATGTAAAGGGTGACGACCGATTGAAATCATCCAACAATCGATCAAATCAATCTTTTACCTTTTATCTTTTATCTTAGTAGTAGATCTTTGCTGTTTTGCGCCGTAAAACAGTCGTTTCTTCTTCACGTAAGTAAGAAGATCTTTGTTGCTTTGCTCGGAAAGCAATCGCTTGTCGTACGCGTAAGTACGATAGTTATCCTTTGTTGCTTTGCTCGAAAAGCATCCGTTTATCGCACACGTAAGTGCGGTTGGCGACTCCCATCACCTAGGTGTTTCACGGATCCAATTTCGTGCGAACAACACCGTTCCTCGTTTTCTGGTAGCCGGCCAACTTTTGCCAGAGTCTTTCCGCCTGCTCCTCCTCGAGCTGGCGCTCGACTTCTCGCCGCTCTTCTTCAGATAGATCGTCGAGCATGACGGCGATAATGTTGTTGGGATCGATGATGCTTCCGTCTTTGGAGTCAGTGTTCATCTTGTAGCTCTTTTCTTCTATCCCCAGCGGAGTCGCCAATTGTGTTCGCGTGAAAATTGGATCCACGGAACACCTAGGTAAATGGAGTCGCCAATTGTGTTTGTCTGTCGCACTTTCGTGTGCGGCGAACGGCTACTTTTCAAGCAAAGCAGCAAAGGGTAACTATCGCACTTTCGTGGCGACGAACGACTGCTTTCCAGGCAAAACAGCAAAGATCTTCTCGCTTTCGTGGAGAAGAACCGATCGTTTTTCAGTGCAAAACGATAAAGATCTAAACTAGAACGAAAAGGTAAAAGGTAAAGGAATAGATTGATTTGTGTCGATTGTGTTGGTTTTTTCAATCGGCCGTCACCCTTTACATATTTATAGGGCGGCTGGTCTTTCCGTAGGAGATCGGGACTCCTGATTCTAACTGAATACAGATATGTCACTTTCCTTTCCTAACAGATCCTGATTCTAACGTTCATGTAATTTCCCTCTCTTTAAGTAATTTGATCGCCGTGATCAGGACTCCTCCTCGTGTACGAGATCTCCTTTCCATATAAACCGAGTATCTTTCCAAATCCACGACTAACTTTCCTTCTGTGATCACCCGTGGTTTCTTGTTCTCCAAGCTGAAGTCTCTGGTGTTGGATAAGTCTTGGAAGTATATGACTCATCGTATCAACCCATCCGTAGATCAACTTGGTAGCGCCATGACTTAGTTCTGCTAAGAAGGACTCGGCTCCAGCCATTCGGAGTCCGGCTTGGGCCTTCTCGGGGACTCGGGTACTCGGGAAGACCAGTACTCGGGTCGTCAGTACTCGGGAACACCAGTACTCGGGAACGCGAATACTCGGTACTCGGGCGCGCTGGTGCTCGGGAACACCAGTACTCAGGAAGGAGTACTCGGTACTCGGGCGCGCTGGTGCTCGGGGACGCTAGTGTTCGGTACTCGGGCTACGAGTACTTGGGCCCGCTAATGCTTGGTGCCCGGAGGTACTGCTCGTTACTTGATGGCATAAGCCACCCGGTGCTGAAATAGTAAAGCCTGCATTAAGAGTTTAACACTAAATCCACAGCTTGTTAGTCTATTATTTTAACCTCTGATGGCAGAATTAATTTGGCCAACTGAATAAACCCTAAAGCCAAATTACGCTATAAACATACATATATACATATATATGTATATATATATGTATTATAGGCACTGTTCGTGTTTAAATTAACTTGTTCGGTTTTCAAAATCAAATAATCTAATCGAGCAATTTGGTATCAGAGCCTGGTCATCATTAAAAATTAAAATATCTAAATTTAGAAGTAAGTACTAGAAAACTTATCAATACAAAAGACAATAATCATATAAGATGCAGACTAAATTCCTCCGAAGAGCATAGTTGGCATACTTCACATAGCCATTAAATTTAGTAGTTGATTTATTACATAACTTTCATATAACTTGGGGTAAAAGACAGGACGAACTAGACCTCAAACTAGACAAAATATATAAGGAATATAAAAGGCTTGAAGAGCAGTACTCTCATCAATAATAATATAAACCTAGTTTTAAAGACATTAGAAGATAGTAAGACAAAACAGAATATATTCAGTCAAAACAGTGACTATATCAGAAAAGATACAAGACTAATTTGTAAGAAACTAAACTCTTTATTAAGTCTAGATAGCATACCTGTGAAAAAATAAAAAGCATCAGAAAATTTAATCTTAGAACCAGAAATAATTAAATTAAAAAGTTAGTAGAAGAGGTTAAGATCCTAGTTCTTTCTTAAAGTATATGTCAGAATATAAACAAGCTTTAAAAGAAACAGAAAAAGATCCCGCTATCTTTCACCATGTCCAGATGAACATAGATAAACAATCCATTGTGCAATTCATTGCAAAGGCATGGGTCGCCCAGAAGGAAAAGGACTACATACTCTTTGCGTACAACCCCCCGTAAGTTCTTTAATATTGTGTATATTATCTTTTTTATGCATTTGGCTACGTGTTTATATCTCATCTGTGCCTATGATGATGTGTATGCAGCGACCATTGGATCCTGGTGGTGATCGTTTACCTTGGAACAAGGTCTTTTATTTTGATTCCAAGATCCGCAAAAAGGGCTTAGTGCCATGGGACTTCACCGACATCTGGGAGTGCATCGATGGAGCTTTCGTCATCTTTAAGGCACAGGAAGGAGGGTGTAGGATCTAGGGTGCCGACTAGAGGGGGGTGAATAGGAGGCTTCTTAAAACTTAAACAGATATGGGGGCTTTTCTAAATTAAATGGATCAGTCCTAAAGGGAACAGATCAAAGGCCAACAGTAATCAGAAAAGTAGTTGCATGCTATGGAACAAACAGATAGAACGGATAGACAACATAGCAGCAACTAAAGCAGCTAGATCAGGCAAGCAGAAACAATCTGACTAACCAGGCAGACAAGTCTAGGTACTCAGTTGTAGTGCATATAACTAATAGTTGTGTTATAGATAAATAGTACAGACAAGTAGCACAGATAGCGAGATATGCAGTAAACACAATTGACTAACTGTAGTATAGACGCACTTATAAACAGATAGCACATGCAATTCAACCATGCAGCTTTACCAACCACACAAGTAATAAACAGAGTAGATAAGTAGATCAATCATAGGTGCGGATAGGTAAAAAGGAGACAGAGAATTTTTCACCAAAGTTCCCACTCCTTGCAGAGCGGTACATCTCCGTTGGAGAAGCTTCTCCGCAGAGCAAGCCGGCACCAAACCGTGCTCTTTCCCCTGGCACCTGTCATAGGCGCCCGTTTTACTCGTGGGTAGTCCTTTCGCTCAGCAGCAGGCAAACTCTGATCGCCTTCACAAATGTCTGGGTCAGCTCACACGAGTTTGAGTGATCCCAGGAACTCCTAGACCTGTCTAGAAGCAGACGCTCCAAGAGTAATAAGATCTTCTCTCTTATCCCTTGGAGGAACCAATGCCTTAAAGCTCTCAAGCTCGACTCACTCTTTCCTTCACAATCAAGCCCTCTCCCACCCAGACGCTCTCTCTAGCTCACGGAAACAAGATTCTGCTTACTGGAATGTTAGAGTGTAAGTTTGGCAAAGGTTGAGGCAACTGCCTCCCCAGGCCCTCTATTTATAGACTTCTGCAATCTGACCGTTACCCTTGTGCCATGTCAGATGAGTCGTCTCACCTATATCAACTACCTGTGGTACAGACGAACCATCAGCAACGATAACCTGTCAGACTGCCGAGTCCCTAGCTGTAGCACAGATGCTTAACACAACTGGAGACCCCCACTGTACTATAGAGACCAGCTAGTCCCTTAGTACAGACTCTTGGGTGTGACTACCTGTACTACAGCAAGTAATACAGACAGTCTTTGGCTTTGGGATACCAGTGCAATGATACACCTGGCATAATCCCAGTCCTGCTAATGTATCAGTCCTAAGACTTCAACACTGACCAAACAGGACTGTCGCTATAGGGCAACTGAACTCAAGGCATCACTACCACTGTCCAACACTCAAGAGCTTAGGCATTAGCTCCTTCAATCAAACTTTGATCAATCCCCCTGATAGTACAAGTTTCCCTACGACTCAAGAAACTAGCAAATACTAGTCTTCAGGCCTATAGGCTGCGGTCATGGTCCTTGAACGCATCCAAGCCACATTTACTTCATGTACAAGTCCCTCTATACTAGAAGCTTCCTTGCACCTGTATTATAGCCAGGCCAACCGGCTGCAGTCACGGTCCTGGGACGCACCCACGCCAACCTTCACCTTCCTGCAAGTCCCTCTGCAGCAATGGCTTCTTCGCGCTGGTATTACAGCCAACTAGCACAACCACTCTTGATCACCAGGCTATTCCCTTACTCTTTTTAGGGGCCACTAATCTTTGCTGAAACCTTCTCTAGGAACCTAACTTCCTATTCACACTCAATGAAACTATTCGATTCCTAGTTGAGATGCACTTTTAGAGGGGCTCGTTGCAAGCAAGGGAAAGGGGAACCAAAAAGACTCACTCACGGGTTTAATTTCCCATGCAGGCAACAGTCGGATAATATCTTGACATGTGGGTTCTACAGTTGCACCCACATGGACATTCTTATCAAACAATGGAACCCAACTTGTACTGAAAAGATATAATCTCCCCCTTTTTGGTGGTTAGTGTCAACCCTTCTCAACATATGGATAGTTTAAAAAAATTCAAGGCAAAACAATCCACAAGTAGCTAAGCTTAGGATGCACTCCCCCTTAAGATGTGCATGATGAAATTTGCCTGTGAATGCAAGTGCACACTTCTTTTATAACACGGGAAGCACATACTAAACAAAGCAATCAAGCGCAGGTGCAAAAGATTATAGTGGAATAAAAACAAAGCACCAGCACAGAAAGTGAGGCATGCAAGCATAACTGAACAGATAGTAAAGCAATACACACAGTCATGCATAGAGTATGAATTTAAGTTACATGCCATCAAACAAAAGAAGTGTTCAAGACTGGAATAAATATGCCAAATAAACTCCAAAAGACTATCTGACACACATGCATCTTAACCCATCCTGAGCCCATAAACTATCCTAGTCCTTACCCCTTTCTCCCCCCTTTGCCACAACCACTAAAAAGAGTTTTCAGAGGGAGCACTATGTCTTCTTTTGAAGCAAGGCTAGGATCTGGTTCAACTTGTCATCCTACGATGTCATATGAGTCTTCATCTCACCTAGAGTTCCATCCTGAGCAGCAATCTTCTTCTCAAAGGAATCTTTCATGTCTTGAATATTTGTTCGTGACACTAGAGCTGTATCTAGAGCTATAGAACTGACTGGTGGAGCAGGTGGAGTACTATCATCAACAACTGTGGCTCCTGCTGTACTGTTGGTACCTGCTACAGATGCTGCCACAAACGGTGCTACAACTGGTGTCTCAGCAGACTCTTTGTCATCTGGCTTGTCCAGGTTCAGCTTGAAGGTCAGAGGTGGATGCTTGTGTGTGAACTTGAATGCATCCCCTGGCATCTGGGCGTGCTTAAGCATAATTGTCTGAATTATCGGCCCATACCTCAACTTAAAGGTGAGACTCTTCTTGATGGAATCAATCTCATGGAAGATGAATTTTGCAACATTAAACTTCTTTCCTTTAATGATATGATCCAATGCATGCCAGCCACTATTATACAGAGATGATGCATCTCCTCCCTTCAGCTCAAGTGTAGCATGCAGGATTTTGACAATATTTTTGGGAGTCATCATAAGCAATGCAGTTGAAGTGAACTCTGTCCTTAGGTGCTTTAGTGCTCTTTCGGGCAAGAAGCTAGACATTGAGCTGTAGTTAAGTTCAGCAGCCCATGAAGTTCAGGCAAATCATCATCATTTGGTAAATTGAAAAGCTCATTAAACTTTTGCTGCGTGAGAGCCATCAGCTGTCCTCTGGATATCCAAACATATAATTCCTTTTCTTGTACATGAACATAGTGGCATATATTATTTTAGCAAGTCTGTATCATAGTTCTGGTGGAGTGTGCAGAAATCAGAGTCTTGCCTTCTATAGCAAAGAAACTACTTTGGGCATATCCTTGTATTTACTGCTACATCCACTTGTTGTCAGTGATTTTCTTGGAATAGATAACAGAGAAATATGCACTCTGTTGCTGTGGATTATGGAAACGGGGGTCAGTAGGAAAACTATCTGGTATCTCCACCCAATTTCCTTCTTCATCCTCCTTGAAGTATGGGTTCTTCTCCCAAAGCTTTGCATATGCTGTGGCATATTTCTTGTCTAGCTGCTCAATTGCATGTTGTTTGTCACCCTTCTGCATGTTGTATTCAGCTAGGGAAAGAAATTTCATTTCCTCTAGGTGCAACATCTCCACTTCAAGATCATCATCAGACTCCTCAACCTCTTCTTCTGAAACTCAACATTCACAACTTTTCTTTTATCTGTGGGGACAATTCTAGCTGTGGATTTCTGGTTTTAGGAATAACTGCTTGTTCCTCTTCTTCTTTCTCTGAGAAACCCTCGATTTCATCAATCTTATAGGTAGGATTGTCCTCAGAATCATTGTTGCAAGTAGTCTCATCTTCTTCTTTCTCTTCAGAGCTTCCTTCAACATGACTAGATGATCTCTGAGCTATATCACCCTCAGCTGGTGGAGGAGAGTTATCATCTGAGCTAAAATCACTTTGATCACCAATAGGTTCTGGAGCTGCTGCAGTTGTATGTGGCACAGCTAGAGACTTAGGAGAATTTTGATTTCCATAACTAACTGTTCTTCTATCTGTGGTTCCGTCTATGGTACAACACTTGATACAGTAGCAACTACAGATTCTGTTATGGCCTCTGAAATAGCTGGCTACTCTTCTGGTACAACTTCTGCTACAGTTCCTGGTACAGGCGGTCCTATAGGACGTGGTGGAGTGAGTTGTCTCTCCTCAGCCACAAACTCAATCCCAAACTTCTTGGTTGGAGTTCCGGTCACATCCAGCGAAGAGATGGTGTCTGCTGACACTAAAAGCTGACTGGACCGACTTGCTTTCTTCTTTCTTGAAAAAGTAATTTAGTAAGACGAGGTGAGGAAGCAAGATCCTTTGTAGTTTTCTTCATTGGTGGATAATCACCTACATCCCCTGGACTTCCTTCTGGTTTCCTTTTCTCAGTCATAACATTGACTTGCAGTGATTCTGCTGTGCTAAAGCTTTCAATAGCAGGTAAAGCTTTTGGCATCTTAGGACTGTTTAGTGGCCTTACAGTGCTATGGAGAAGCTCCAACTTCTCTTGCATTTGCCGAATCAGATCTGACTTTGCCGAACCATCAGGCATATTCTCTATCTTCTCCTTGATGACATCAATTTCCTACAGAAGCAGCTTGTCCTACGCCTTTATGACATCAACTGCCACTGACTTGGTGTGGCTCCTGTTCTAGCTGGAGGAGAGAAGGATCTCACTCGCAAATCTGCTTGAAGATTAGGCACAAGCTCTTCAGATTTCTCATTCAATTCAATTGACATTCTAACCCTTTCGAAGATCAATCTTCCTGCCTCTGGTTTGCCTTGTCTATCTGGGCTTCTTTGGCATTCTATCGAGAGAAATGCTATCAGCTCTTCCTCTGGCCCTTGTGTGTCTTGTAACTCAGACATGAGCATGTGTTGAAGTACCCTGACCTCTACCTCGCCTAAGCCTCTGCCTCTAGGTGGTTTCTTGGCTGTAGCTTTATCTTTAGCCTCTACAATGGTTCTGTCATCTACCTTTGCCTGAGCATCTAGCTCCTAAAAATACGCAAGATCGGGAGAGCTTTCCCTGCTGTCTCCCAAACCTGCTGGCTCTTCACGGGGTTCCTCTGAAACATACTTAGGATTTGACATCTGTAGAGAAGAGATGGACAAAAGCATAAAGGTAAGATAGTAATCCTGTTGCTGACGAGGAATGGCGATTCTGTGGTTGAAAGCGTCACGACTGTATTACAACAAAGCAATACATATGAAGACTTAGACGAGGAATATAATAATCTGCGGGATTGGCTGTACTATAGATCAGATCTGGGAACAGTTGAGTTCGAGCCCTAGACAACCAATCGAAGGATTCTGAAAGAAATAGAATGATCTAAGCGAACAGAATCTCGATTACACCTCTAAAATAAACTCCACTATCCTTATCTTCACAAATTAACTTCCACATTCTTGGATTTGCGCTGAATAGCGGAATCCTATACTGCTGCTATGGCTACAGTGTGAATGAGTAGGTTACCATGAAAATGAAGACGGTGGACGACTTGAGGAAGCTTCAGAGATGCTTCTGATCTAGGCGGCGGCGAAGGAGAGCGGCTGGAGTTGACGGAGACGATCAAGGAGCAGCAGCGCGGCTATGGAGCCAAAAACTTCTCGAGCGGGGTGGAAGAGGAAACTATCACGACATGGTTCGGATGAACCACTGTCTAGCAGGGGTTTTATACCCAGAGTTAAAAGCAAAACCGCTCGAGGCATGTAGTAAATATTGTACCACAACAGGTGCTACAGATGCTAAACCCTAGCAGAACCTCCAGATTTTCTCAAGTGTTCACTTGTACTGCGGATGATACTACAGGTGACAGTTTTTCAGCAAGATTACTGAGATAGAGTATAGATGAGAAAGCAAGCACTAGGTTCTATCAAGGAGGTCCTTAAACATTCTTCTCAAATCCAGCTTGCCAAAAAAAACACAATCAAGCATAGCTAAAGCTGGATAGAGTTGAATCTCAAGATACAACTCAGAAATGATCAGTGGAATTAA
Organism: Stipa capillata; assembly: GCA_019208055.1. Lineage (NCBI taxonomy): Eukaryota > Viridiplantae > Streptophyta > Magnoliopsida > Poales > Poaceae > Stipa > Stipa capillata. The sequence continues at coordinate 96,029 of JAGXJF010005871.1, read as the reverse complement.
TCATGTACATCCTGAGGTGAAAAACTTAGGCGCTGCATGCTCCCCCTAAATCCATACACATATGTACTATAGACATCTACTACAGATGAGATTGTACAGATAAGTCCTATAGATGCAAATGCAGCAAATAGACATGAATGTAGAGTTATGTACAAGATGCCAAGCTTCTCCTCATTCCAAATTCGGGATATCAATGATATTCAACTCCTTCCTCAAAGCACAGAACCTGGTTTCATCTAATGGCTTGGTGAAAATATCAGCTAGTTGATCTTCGGTCCTTACATGGCACAGCTATATATCTCCTTTGGCTACATGGTCTCTTAAGAAGTGGTGCCTCACTTCTATGTGTTTGGATCTTTGGTGGCCGACAAGTTTATTGGCTAACTTAACTGCACTTTTATTATCACAGAAAAGGGGTATCTGTGAAAAGGATATGTTAAAATCCTTCAGGGTCTGCCTCATCCATAACAATTGAGCACAACAACTACCAGCTACTATGTATTCAGCTTCGGTAGTGGAAAGAGCCACTGAATTTTGTTCCTTGGATGACCAGGACACTAGAGAGCGCCCTAGAAATTGGCATGTCCCTGAAGTGCTTTTTCTGTCAACCTTACACCCTGCATAATCACTATCAGAATAGCCAATTAGCTCAAACTTTTCACCTTTTGGGTACCAAAGACCAAAACCTAAAGAATGAATCAAGTATCTTAGAATTTTGTCAACTGCCATCCTATGGCATTCTTTTGGATTAGCTTGGAACAGAGCACACATGCAAACACTCAACATTATACCAGGCCTAGATGCACAATGATAAAACAAGGAGACAGTCATACACCTGAACTCCATTTGGTCAACTGATTTACCTTCAACATTTAAGTCCAAGTGACCATTTGTTTGCATGGGAGTATGAATAGTTTTGGCACCTTCCATACCAAACTTCTTGATGATGTCGTTGGTGTACTTTTCTTGGCTCACAAAGGTTCCTTCCTTCGGTTGCTTGATTTGAAGTCCACGAAAGAAGCTGAGTTCACCCACCATGGATATTTCAAAACTTCTTGTCATCATCTTGCTGAACTCATAACATATATTTGGCACACAAATAAATCTTTGCCTTTAACTTTAGCAAAGAGTGTTGTGTCAACCTTCCCAATTGCAAACCCATTATGAATAAGAAACTCCTTGAGCGTGTCATACCAAGCGCGTGGGGCTTGTTTGAGACCATACAAGGCCTTATGAAGCTCATATACAAGATGGGGCTTCTTAGGATCTTCAAATCCAAGGGGTTGTTCCACATACACAAGTTCAGCAAGTTTACCATTCAAGAAGGCGCTCTTCACATCCATTTGATAGAGCTTGATGTTATGGTGAGTAGCAAATGCTAGAAGTATCCTGATGGCTTCAAGTCTTGCCATAGGTGCAAAGGTCTCACCAAAGTCCAAGCCTTCAATCTGTGTGTAGCCTTGAGCAAACAATCTTGCTTTGTTCCTCCTACGAGCCCACTTGCATCTTGCTTGTTGTGAAAGACCCACTTTCTACCAATGACATTGTGCTTCTTGGGCCTCTCAACAAGAGACCAGACTTCATTTCTTATGAACTGGTTCAGCTCCTTATGCATTGCATTTAACCAATCGGGGTCCTTGAGGGCTTCACCTATAGTATTGGGCTCAATAGTGGAAACAAAAGAGTAATGTTCATAGAAGTTTGCAACACGAGATCGAGTGGTAACTCCCTTATTATATGCGCCGATGATCTAATTAACAGGATGATCTCTCTGCAGCCGGTGCACCACAAGGGGTTCCTCAGCTACCTGTGGTACAAGTGAGTATAGCTGGCTGATGTAGTCCTCATCAGCATCCAGTTGTGCATTTGCAGGGTTGATCTTGATCTCTACTTGATATTCATCATCCTCCTCTCCTTGAGCTTGTACTTGATCAGGAGCAAGACCAGGAGGTTGAGCTTCTGTTGGTGCAGCAGGTACTTTTAGATTCACCTCACCAACAAACTTGTTATTGATGTCTTGGCTCCGAGTAGCATTACCTACATCATTAGAAACTTGCCCTTCTTGGGAGCCATGAGATACATCGAACTCCACATCACAAGATTCTTCAACAACCCTTGTGGAGTTATTAGATAATCTATAGGCGAGAGAATTCATGGAGTAACCAAAAAAATGCCTATATCAGATTTGGCCTCAAATTTAGAAAGGCATCTACCCTTCTTGAGAATGTAACACTTACAACCAAATACTCTGACGTAGGAGATATTTGGCTTGTTCTTGGTTAGCAGCTCATACGGAGTCTTCTTGAGAAGTAGATGTAGATAGAGACCATTGATGGAGTGGCATGCAGTGTTGACTGCCTCAGCCCAAAAGCGAGCTGGGGTCTTGCATTCATCCAGCAGGGTACTTGCCATCTTTATTAGCATGCGGTTCTTCCTTTCAACAGCACCATTTTGTTGAGGAGCATATGGACTTGAAAATTCATGCTTGATTCCATGCTTGTTCAGGAACTCCTCAACCCTTGAATTCTTGAATTCTATGCCGTTGTCACTTCTCACTTTCTTGAGGTTCACGTTCCACTCATTTTGCACCCTCACAATGAGATGCTTGAACTTCTTGTAGACCTCTACTTTATCCTTAAAAAAAACACCCACATATAGCGAGAAAAATCACCAACAATAATGAATCCATAGGAGTTACCTCCAATGCTCCCATATGTGGTTGGTCCAAAGAGGTCAATGTGGATGAGCTCGAATATAGCTGTAGCAATCATGATGTTCTTGGGAGGATGTGAACTTCCAACTTATTTTTTAGCTTGGCATGAACTACATGAACCGTCCTTCTCAAACTTGATCTTTTCCAGCCCTATAACATGTTCACGCTTTCCAAGCTTGTCCAGGAGCCTCATCCCTACATGGCCGAGCCGCCTGTGCCACAGCCAGCCCATATTTGTCTTGACGATGAGATAGCATTGTAGTGCAGCTTCCTAATTCTGAAAATCAACTAAATAAAGTTTCTATGCATGATAACCCTTAAACACAATGCGATCGTCAGTCAAACTAGATACAATAACTTCTTGTGGTAGAAACAGACATTTATGGCCTGCATCACATAGCTGTGATATAGACAACAAGCTATAACCAATTTCCTCTACTTGCATGACATTAGTGAGTGAATGATCATTTGATATAGCAATGTTACCAAGACCTATTACCTTCCCTCTGGAGTTGTCAGCATAGACTACATACTTGCAGGGTAGGTTGTCATGGCAGATCTCCTCAAAAATGTCATCGCCCCCGGTCATATATTGAGTGCATCCACTATCTATGATCCATGTGTTCCTACCGGAGGTGCCATTCTGCATGATCAATTCTTAGACTTAGGGACCCAAATTGACGATGTATAGTATAGTATCCCGTATATGAGGAAGTATCCGTATACGATTCCCTGGATTATTGGAATAAGAATACGTATCCGGTAAGGATCCCCAGGAGATAAGGTAACCCCCCGTAAGGAGGAAGGACACCCCTTAAACTAGGAAGTCAATCCCGACGTTTAAGGAAGTCAGAGTCCTACTCAGGCATAAGTCTGTGTCTGGTATGACTCGGGGAGCCCCCTATAAAAGGATCAGCAATCCTATAGGGGAGGACAGGTCTTTCAAGTCCCAAGAAGCCTGAAGCCATCTAGAACCCCCCACGATTCCCATGAGAAGATCCGCCGCCTCGAAGGAGTCGAGTCCCGCAGAACTAGTCGAAGTAGCCTCCGATTAGGTCTAAGATAGCCACTAACATACACATCCTTTGTAAGACACTCTTTGATCAATATATATGAACAGGACGTAGGGTTGTTATCCTGAGGGAGGCCTGAACCTGTATAAAAAGGGCGTTTCCTTATCGTCAGATCTCTTGGCCTTGTGCCCTAGGGGTCTCTACCGAACAACAAGTATCTCTCTCATGACTACCGTAAGATCGGCGGTTTACCAATCGTCACAGATGGCGCCGACCGTGGGGACCTCTCCTTCTCAAGCCGTCAAGGAAGTATCGGAGTCGGCAAGATGTGCAACTAGTCATGATCAGCCCATGACACCGACTGCACAGCCCTCCCTGGTTCGAACCGAGGAGGAAGAAGCAGGTTCAGCAGGGGATCCGATCGCTCTCACGCGACGTACCGGGTACTCAGATCTGGGTTTCTATGATAACTTCGGCCATACAGATCTGTAGAGAATACGCCACTGGCGAGTACTCAGATTGCGAAGTTGATCACTTCAGAATCAAGTGTGTCAGGGCCTTTGGTGGAATATTGGTGCTGAATGACGATTCCCCAGCAAGAGCGACCAGCCCAATGTTCGGACTATCGCCTGCATCTTCTGATCAACCAGATGATCAAGATCTCAATCGCAGCATCCCTCCTGATGAGGAAGACACGATGGAGTGGAATTACACCTCATCCAATCCAGACCCTCGAGTGGTTCTCGCAATCCATGATAGTCGGGAAGATCCCGAGGACCCGGATTAGCCTGGGGGCTCACAACGTCGAAGCCCGATGGCTACTCCCCGCGGTAACGGGAATATGCCTACGGCAGTAGACAGAACCCTCAAGGAACGGGGGAATACGTGTCCCGAACTGCTTGAAGACCTCGCGAGGTGCACAATCTGCTGTCACGACCACCGGCGGTAGATTTGTCGACACCCAATGGAATATAGTGGCTACAACGGCTGGGGGCTGAACTACAGCAGGCCCGAGCCCAAGCCGAGTCTTCTCGACTCTAGTCGGCAACACACAACTCCAACCGAGGGAAGACCCCTCTCCGACCAGAGGAATCAGGCGGAGAAGGATGACACCCCAAGTATCAATCTCGCCGGGTGGAACAGTACGTCGACCTCCATGACGCTCTCAACGAGCGCTGATCCCAAAGGCGCCAGCTAGAGCAATATCCTTCCCGGGGAGACCACAGACACCGTGCTAATGGTCAAGGACAGTTTCTGACCCCGAATAGTGGTGAGAACGCACCTTATTGGAAAACCATCAACGGATGCCAAGCGCTGTCCCAAGAGCTCTGACATGTGCGCTGGCTGTCTCGCTTCAAGCCTGGGGCCCTAGAGGCGTACGATGGCACCACGAACCCTACAGAGTTCCTGCAGATCTACACTATGACAATCAAGGCCGCAGGCAGGAACGAGAAGGTCATGGCCAACTACCTCCCGACCGCTCTCAGAGGAGCAGCCAGGACCTGGTTGACGAACCTACCCCCAGGAACGATCCGCTCCTGGGGATAGCTTTGCGACATGCTTCTCGGAAAGTTCCAAGGAACCTTCACCCAACGCCCAGACGAGACCCTCCGAGAATTCACCAAATGGTTTGGTGCTGGTCACAACACTATTCCTGAGATAACCGACTCAGACATCATCCGCGCCTTCATTCAACGCAGCAAAAATGAGATGTGCACGCACGACCTGATCATGTATCCTCCGAAGACAATGACGCAGCTGATGGATCTAGCCGAAAAGGTTGCCTATGTGGAGGAAACCCTACATTACATCAAGTAGCAGCAGAACATGCCGCCCAGGTCTCCCCTCCGGATGAGAGACGACACAAAGAAGGTGAAACGCAAGAAGAAATCCTCCGGAGGGAACAGGGAGAAGAGAGCTAAAACTGATGAGGTGCTGGTTGATCTCCCCGAGAAGCGTACCTAGTGACCGCGCACAAAGGATAAGCAGACGACCTCCTCCAACAAGATAGGAAAACTCTGGTGTGATTTCCACCATACCGATTCACATGATCTCCGTCAGTGCCGCATCTTCAAGAAGTACCTTAGGGAAGAAAGAGAGAAATCCCGCGGGGAGAACCCACAGGTCGCAAACAACAGCCGGGATATGACTTCCGATGATGACTCCGCCCGTGAGCCATTCCAGGGGCATGTCAGAGTGATCGAGCATATATTCGGGGGCTCGGCCTCCTACGAGTCGAAAAGGCAGTACAAGGCAATTGCCCAAGAAGTTCTCGCAAGTATACCGCAAGTCCCTCGCGCAGTCAAGTGGTCGGAGGTCACGATCACTTTCAACCAGACAGATTGCCCCGAGAACTGTGCTCGACCAGGACGATACCCGATCGTTGTCGGAACAATGATCAATAACTGCCGAGTGGCCCGGGTGCTAATAGACGGAGGGAGCTCCCTCAACATCCTATTTGCTAACGCCCCCGATGCTATGCAAGTGCCACGATCGTCAGTTCAGACGGTGACACAAGCATTCCATGGTATCGTCCCAGGCTCATCGGCTACGCCGATCGGGCAAGTTACACTACCGGTTACCTTCGGAACACCGGAGAACTTTCGAACAGAGAAGATCATGTTCGATGTAGTCGACTTTGAGATGGCATACAATGCCATCTTGGGGCACCCAACTTTGGCCAAGTTTATGGCAGCAATGCACTATGCCTACCAGTGCATGAAGATGCCCGGCCCGAAGGGCATCCTCACGATAAAGAGCTCTCCCCAGGAAGCACTACTCTGTGACAAGCGTAGCCTCGACCTTGCAGAAAAGCATCAACTCTCAAGCAGGAGACAGACTCCGACACCGCTGCACGCACCCCCGCATCAGCAAGACCTCCACCGCAACTACGAGCGACGACTTCGGAAAACACCCCCTCCAAGTCGGAGAGTAGGTTCCACGACTAGTTCGGAGCCGGGGCAAAAAGGGCTTCCTTCTCAGCTGGACAACTGCTCCACAGGAGAAGTTGCCTGATTCAGGTCACTCGAGTTAGCAGTAAAGAGACAGTCGAGTCCCCTTAGAGAGTCCCTAGTCCAAGCACCTTTGGTAAGATCACACAGTCATCACCCCTTCAACCGCCAGTCCGTTTCAGGTTGCGCTAGCTCCAGCCTCAAGTTGTCAAGCTATGAACAAGCCGATGATAAGACACTCTGGGCGCCATCGCCTAGCATGCGCACTCGACAATATTCTTCAGCGGGTCATGACAAGAGCACGAGAGTCTCTAGAGCAACCAACGATGACTCGAGAGGAGGTGATGATGTTTTTTATTTTTAGTTTTTTCCTAGAATTTTTCTTACAATAGCTTGTAAATGATACTTCAGTCAGTTCACAGTTTCTTAATATCAAGTTTCTAGTTCGGTATTTATTTTTTCAGATTGCCTATCTGAGAAACTTCTCGAATAAGACAGTCGGGGGCTAGATAAGTATGTGGCATCGGGCAAAAAACTGGCGTACACATGCGCGTACCGACGACCTGACCTAAGCAAAGGGAAAAAGGATTCCGCACTGCAATCGTCAGGGAAATGAGGAAAGCCCCTTATCGCGTCTACAGGTGATAGGGGAAGCCACTGAGCCCCCACCTGACTAGACCTAAGGCCTGGCTAACTGAACTCTCCGGTTCCCGCAGCAAAGTTCCCCGACTCCGTGCGAGGGAAGGGGAGAAGGTACAAGCATGACCAAGCCACGCATAGACGTAACCAACGATTCGACCTGCACAAAGGGAAAGGGTTCCGTGCTGCAACCGCCAGGGATGCGAGGAAGACCCCTTAACGTGTCTGTAGGTGACCAGGGAAGCCACTTAGCCCCCCACCTGACCAGACCTAAGGCCTGGTCGACTATGCTCCCCGGCTCCGTAGTAAAGTCCCCCGACCACGAGTAAGGGAAGACGAGAAGGTGTGAATATGACTAGGCCAACAAAACCTACTTGCTTATCCGCATCCCCGACTACTTTGAATAGAAGGCATCATGGATAGAGTGCAAAGAGTTTAGGTTTTTAGAAAACAAAAACACACTGATTAATGCACAGTTACTAAGCACAATATATTACATAGTTATTTAGGCAGCCCAGGTGCCTGAACCCGGTCCGCAAAGGCATCTGCTGCACCCTGCACAGCATCGAGAAGTCCTTCTTCCTCATCTTCCGATAGGTCGGCTTCGAGGGCGTCCAAGGATAACTCCAGGTGCTGGTGTTTAAGAAGAGCCAGGGCGAAGGCCAAGGCATCTCGTACACCTTGCATGAGCTCGTCGTCAAGGAACTTCTCAATGACAGGCTTCAGGCGGGAGATCGACGCCACGAGCTCCACCAACCGGATAACCCACGGAGGGCTGGGGAAGACGGTGACTCCGACCTCTACGAGCGCCATCTCGAGCGTGCAAATGGCATGGTCAAGGTCCTCCTCCAGCTTCCCCGCATAGAGAAAGGAGAATGGTGAAGAGGACCGAGAGGAAGACTTACCGTTGGCGCTTCGCCAGGGGTGAGATTCCTTTCGCTGGCACCTCCGAGCTCCACTTCTCGGTAGGGACCAGCGGCGACTTCCCCTTGTCCGTTGGAGGGCTCACAACCGGCGCGTCCTCCTTCGGGCGAGTTGGCACCGGCTCCTCCGGGCAGGGATCGCTCGTGTCTTGTGTTCCGACAACCCACTCCCGTCATCCTAAAGCGTGGAAAGGTCAAAGAGAGAAAACTAGTCGAGCACGAGTTCGTACCTGAGGCTGGGGGCTCGGCGAAGGAGAAGGAGCCTGAGTAGGAGACTTCGCTCGGGTAGTCTCCGCTATCGCCTCAGCCTCAGATGGAGCCTTGACCCTTGTCTCCAAGGTCGGAGTGGTCTCACTGAGGACTTCGACGTCCTCATCCTGAATAGGGGCGCCGGCCTGCTCAGCCTCCGAGTCGGGAGCCCCGCGGCCTACTCGCTGCAAAGAAAGACCCGGATAGCATTAGTTGTGCTATTCGGATGAACCATGACTAGACAATGTAGAGACAGTTAACTCACCGAAAGGATCTCCTTTTGATTATCGGAGCTGAGCTTCAGGATCGGCAAGAGCACGTCAGTCCGCCAGCCTTGAGGAGATTGCTCGAATAGGTTGTTCAACCTATTCCAAAGCTCCTCAGGGGAAAGATCTACACAATCGATGGAAACCTAACGAGTGAGAAAGACAAGAGTTTTCTGACTAGATGACACGGAAGGGTTCGGACGATCACCTATGTCGAAGTCTCTTGTCTGGTCTTTTTCCTCTGGGATCACCCAAGCAGGCGTAACCCTCGTCCGGAGAGGGCTGATCCGATGCTCGAAGGAAGTCCTCGAAGACATCCCATGCTGACAAGCCTTTGCTGGCAAGGACGGTGATGTCGCCAACGAGGACCTTGAGCCACCTGGTTTCCTTTGGGGCTTCTGACCAGCTCTTGTTCAGGAGGGGCGCCAGGCCGCGGTAGTGGATCCCGGAGGAGGGTGGGGGCTGGCACCACCTTGAGTGCCAGCCCGACCACGACGACTTCTAGAAGGAGGAGATGTAGGCGTCCTTCCTCCCCTCCCGGAGTCGAAATCCAGTGTCGCCGACGATGCCTCCACCACTGGCCTTCATCCGGAGGAGGTTGTAGTAATACATCCAGAGCTCCAGGCTCAGCCTGATGTCGAGATACGCTTCACACGGATGTGCGAAGACCGCCAGCATCAGGACCGAGTTCGGGTTGAGGTGAATCAACTCGAGCCCATAGAACTGGAGCACTAGGAGGAAGAAATGAGAAGGTGGGAATTGGAATCCACAGCTGAAGAAGTCTGCAAAGACGATGGCCCAGGTCGTGTCTGGACTCGGGACTGTCTCCTTCAGGGCCCCCCGATGAGGTACGAATACCTCCGGGAGGATGACCTCCTCCGCCACGAGCTTCTTGAGGGCGGTGGAGTCCTTCACCGAGGGCCTGAACTCGGGGATGACCACGATCAGTTCTCCCGAAGGATCCTCCACTGACCTCTTGGTCTCGAGGGACTGCTTCGCTGCACTCTTCTTTCCCATGATCGAGGAATTGGAAGCAGGGGCGCAAGGAAAAGGATGGAAATGCTAGGAAACAGAGAGCAATGCGGGCAAAACCCAACTTTCGGTTTCTTAAGAGATTCAATTTTCGCCTGACTGGAGCGCGGTTAACGGCACGATCTGTTCCATCGCATTAAATGTGGATAGTTGCTTTTCTCGCATGCGAGATGACATGCGCAGAAAAAGAGGGTCTGACAAACCCACGACCCCGACGAGCACGTTATGTTTTGGCTAACATCAGCTGAACAGTAGCGCAGAAAAAGGAAAGATTCTTCATCACCATGCGAAATTTCTACCACGACGGTTCGGTTTCCTAGAAATCTACCAGGCAAATGCGTGTCCGTGATCGACCGATCAGATTAAATCAAAAGATGCTTCTCGGGTAAGCTAGCCCAGAAAAATTCCTTGGACTATTCGGAGGTTTATCCCGACAAGGATGTCGCGACTACCCGATAGAGATAGTACCTACTCGGGAATGTTATCGACCAAGTACTCGATTTCGCCTGCTCGGAGTTGTTTTCCGAAAAGGGCAAATTTCCTACAGAACAGTCATGACCTCACTTCACGTATTGATGGGGGGCTTGACAATGTATAGTATCCCGTATACGAGAAAGTATTCGTATACGATTCCCTGGATTATCAGAATAAGAATACGTATCCGGTAAGGATCCCCAGGAGATAAGGTAACCCCCCGTAAGGAGGAAGGACACCCCTTAAACTAGGAAGTCAATCCCGACGTTTAAGGAAGCCAGAGTCCTACTCGGGCATAAGTCCGTTTCCGGTACGACTCGGGGAGCCCCCTATAAAAGGATCAGCAATCCTATAGGGGAGGACAGGTCTTTCAAGTCCGAAGAAGCCTGTTGACATCGATTTTGACGTGAACCGACAACTATATAAAAAATATAATAATAAATTGATTTTAATGGCTAAACTCCGTTACTATGCAAATATTATAAAATTATCATAAAATATTAACCAATAACTCTTGATCAAACGTCATGCTAATTATAAAAGATAGCACGGGTAAAGTATAAATTCGAAGCATCAACCGAATATCAGTGACGCATAGTGTATTTAAAAAGAAGAAGTACAAGGACCTCGTAGCAGTTCAAATATACTTGCTCCTAAGTCATGAGAAAAGAAATTGGAAATAAACTGCATGCATAAGATAATTATGTATCCTTCTAATTATAGAGAATAATTATCATATTAGAGTCTGATACTTAGCTGGTTGATTTAACCAATTGAAAGTAACTAGCTAGTCCACATGGCAGTCAAAGAAAATCTCACCATCTTCACTCACGTTCACGCAGGTGCTAGACACCTGTGATTAATCAAGTTTTAAAAGAAAGAAAGTAAGAGGATCATGGCCCACGTACATCACCAATGATTAACTAGCTGGTATGGAGTTTGATGATGGATAGTACGGTATCCCGCGTATTAGGGGTATCCGTGTACAGATCCCCGGGACTTTAGGAAGGTACGACGTATCCAGTAAGGATCCCTGGACGACAAGGTAACCCCTCTCAGGAAGGGAAGACTCCCCTTAAACTAGGAAGTCAATCCCGACGTTTAAGGAGACCAGAGTCCTACTCGGGCGTAAGTCCACGTCCAGTACAACCCTGGGAACCCCCTATATAAGGATCAGCAATCCCATAGGGGAGGGGGAGGTTCGACAAGTCCAACAGGTCTTTCTAGTCGCAGCACAAGCAGCATAGGATCTCAGGAGGCGAAGCCCTAGAAGACCCGCTGCCTCGAAGGAGTCGAGCCCGGCGGTTTAGCTAGATTAGTCTACGATTAGGCCTAGGGTAGCCACTAACATACACCCCCTATTGTAAGCGTGTTCTCCATCAATATATAGCAACAGGACGTAGGGTTATTATCCTGAGGGAGGCCCGAACCTGTATAAAAACAGCTGTCCCCTGCTGTCAGAGCTCCTGGCACTTGGGCCCTAGAGGTCCCTACCCCCCAGTAATCATCACTCCACGAATACCGTAAGATCGCCGATTCACCGATCGTCGACAGAGTTAAAGATTGGGATATACATGCATGCGTGCATGCCTGAGATTAAGCATGCCATGTACAAAGACGTGAGCCAAAGAGAGTGTAACCACTCATTAGCAAAAAGGGGGGAATTCATTGATCGCTTCTCTAAAAATCTTTTAAACTGCTTGCATGCATGCAACCATACGCATATCACCACTATGCCCACGTTCCCGTAGCGCTGCACACGTCCGGCTAATTAAACAAGCAAATGAATTCCAGAGAAAAGAAAATGAAGGAGTTGCCGTAACCTCCTCCATGATTGGTTGCGCTCCTCCCATCCTCTATAAATAGAGGATCATCATGCTTGAGAGAGGGGCTGGCTCATTTGACGTCTAGGTTCTGCTGTTCTCCAGTTCATTCGCACATACACACACATAACGTGAAAAGAGAGGCTTGGAGAGAAGAAGAGAAGGTTTGGCATCTTCAAGGAGGTGAGATCCATGGCTCCCTTCTAGCCCTTGGTTTGGCCATGGATGTACAAACCAAGGAGCCACTTTTTTTCATCTTTTCTCGATGTTCTAGCCCTTGGTTCGGCCATCACGGTACAAGCCAAGAGGCCTTGTCATTCCCATTTCTTGCGGCGATCTTTTGTTTTTATCCCCTCCTTTGATTTGGTCTCATTAGCGATACAAATCAAGATCAAACGAGTGGTTAAGCCTCGTTGCTTGGTTCGGTTGCTACTCATGGGTACAAATCAAGGGTAAATAGGTGAGAAGACCCCATGAAATTCTCCTTGGTTTGGTCCTCGAAATGGATACAAACCAAGGTTAGGATGAATAAACGCCTTGTTCTTAGTTTGGTCCTCGAAATGGATACAAACCAAGGTTAGGATGAATAAACGCCTTGTTCTTGGTTTGGTCCTTGAAATGGATACAAATCAAGATAGGTATAAAAATATGCACCGCATGAGCAACGGAAAATACAGAATAATGTGTAATCTACTCCTTGTTTGGTTACGCTACATGCGGATGTCATATTACCACCACGCGACGTTAGTAGTAACACAAACAAGGAGAAATCAAACTTCATCTTGGTTACACTACACATGGGCACCACACGAGCGCTACGTGATGTAGTAGTAATACAAGTGGAGCAAAGTTATACAAAACATAAACTCTATATCACAAACATGTAACCTTCATGTCGGTTACACATTAGCATCATGTTGCGACATGCTAAAATAAAGTCATATAAAATATATGCCACATATAGCACGCGTAGGCCGATAATCATAAACATCATGCTTCGCCAAAACCAATCTAGTTTCATTGCGGTTACGCTATACGCGGGTGTCACATTAGCACCACGATGTATTAGTACTAATATAGGTGAAGCAAAACTTAATAGAAGCGATTCATGTCATGTAATAGGTCCTAAGAGTCGCTAAAACTATATCACAAAGCTTTACTTCGGTTACGCTACTCGCGACATTATATTAATACTGCGTGGTGTTAGTAGTAATACAAGTGGAGCAAAACTATATAAAACATACACTCTATATCACAAACATGTAATCTTCATGTCGGTTACACATTAGCATCATGTTGCGACATGCTAAAATATACACTCTAAAGCATAGGCACGATGCTACAAAAGACCCACGGGTAAATCCAAGCCTCCCCAAGCAAACATTAGTCATCGACGGCGAAGAAGATTTTCTTTCACATTTTTGTAATATTCATATGTTGTATTGGTTGTAATAGATATGTTGGAATTCTTAATCAGGGGTTTTCTCGTGAGAGATGTAATTAACAGAGTTTTTATATAAATGTAAGAATTCTGGAAGTAATGGACTTGCAATACCTAATTTCTTTTATCTTATTTACATTTATGCATTCAATTCTATGTAATCTGTCTCTATGGCATGGACGCGGATTCCTGTCCCATTTTCTCGTCATCAAAGCCTGAAGCCATCCAGAACCCCACATGATTCCCACGAGAAGATCCGCCGCCTCGAAAGAGTCGAGCCCCACGGAACTAGTCGAAGTAGCCTCCGATTAGGTCTAGGATAGCCACTAACATACACATCCTTTGTAAGACACTCTTTGATCAATATATATGAACAGGATGTAGGGTTGTTATCCTGAGGGAGGCCCGAACCTGTATAAAAAGGGCGTTTCCTTGTCGTCAGATCTGTTGGCCTTGTGCCCTAGGGGTCCCTACCCAACAACAAGTATCTCTCTCACAACTACCGTAAGATCAGCAGTTTACCAATCGTCGACACAAATAGATTTGGTTCTCTTGGGGTTAAAACGAGAAATCTTGTTATAAGTAGAATGAGCATCAATAATTTTATGCATAGGGTTCTTGGCTGCAACAGCCTTGGTAATGTGAGAGAACATTTGGATCTTTCTAGGAACTAGATCCCTTGATAGCTCAAGTGGTTGTGTAGTTCACCAACAACATATTTGTGTGGACCAGTTGTACCACTATCTGTAGTATCACCTGCATCACAAGTAGATGCTACAGCTGCAGTTAGTGCCTTAGGCACCCATACTCCTAAGATCTTTTTCTTCTCGCACTGTGGACCAACAAACTTGGCCTCAAGGGATTGTTTGGAATCTTGATGATCCCATGCTTCTTCGAGGCATTTCCCTCAAATGTGCTGCTACTCATGTTAGTTTGCTTAACAAAGCTCTGGTTGAGAGCCCTGTTATACAGTTGGGGAATCCATGGCAAATTGTTCTCATTCAGAACAAGAGTAAAGCCAAGGCCTCTTTGACCAATGTTCCTGCGAATCATGTCAGATTCAAGCCTCACAAGATTTCCCCTGCCAAGGTTAGCCATGCATAAGCCTTTTCTCATGAGCCTTTTCAGTTCTTCATGCTCCTCCTTGAGCTCATTGTACTTTGCCACATCCACAGCAGCAGATGATGAAGATGCTTCACAAACATTGTTAGTGACAGACATATCATCAATATGAACATCATTAGAAGTAATAGCATGGATGAGTGAAGCACAGTTAATGTAAGATTCAATGATAACAGAGTTAGCAGATGAGAATCCCTTGTCAAGGCACTTGGAGTGAGCAACCTTCAGCTCCTCGTGATTCTTGGTCAGAAGAGCATAAGCAGTCTCAAGCTTGTCAAATGCTATCAACTTGTTCTCATGTTCAAGTCTGAGATCTTCCTGATCGTCGATTACCTTGTAATAGGATTCATTGAGATCCTTCAGCTTGTCCTTCAAACCTGCATTCTTTTTTCTTGCCTTGACTAGGGCGGCCTCATGTTTTTCAAGAATACATATCAACTCATAGGTAGGGAAGTCTTCTTTAGTAAGTACCTTAATACCCTTAGCCATCAGCATCAAAGATGGACTTGATCTTGTGTCTATCTGAAGCAGTTGTTATACAGCCAGAGCTGCCTGTGTCACAGGTATCACCACCTGTGTTACTGATGGTAACCCTAGCGATTTCTTCTTCTTCAGACTCGGCTTCAGAACTTGAGTCATCTGAGGCCCATTCTTGTCCAACATAGGCATGAGAACTTGGTCTCTTCTTCTTGTAGCTTGGACGATTGTCATCACGACTCTTCTTCTTTCCCTTGAACTCCTTCTTCTTGTACTTGCTGTTGTCACCTTCATTTTTCTTGTTGGGCCAGTTAGCAGCAAAGTTTCCTTTCTTGTCACATTCAAAGCACTTCTTTCCTTTCTCAGGTTTCTTGCCCCTGAATCTATCTGATGATGAAGGTCCCTTATGTCTTCGGTAGAATTTGCAGAACTTCCTTGTGAGCAAGTTGACTTGTGACTCTCCTTCACTTGACAAAGCCTCTTCTTCATCTCCATTTCTGCAATCCTCAAACTCATCAAGATGAACAAATGCCTTGAGAGCAATGTTCTTTGAGACTGAACCATTCTCATTTTTCTTCTTGGTCTTTAGCTTCATCTCATGAGTGAGAATCCTTCCTAGTATCTCTGTTGGCTTCATCTCATCAAAAGTGTCTTTCTCTTGCAGTATCATAACAAGACTCTCATATTGCTTGGGCAGTGCTGAAAGAAACTTGTTGGTAAGATCTTGATCTTCAGCTCTGTTTGAACCCAATGCCTTGAGCTGGTTGGTGATAATAGTGAGCCTTGAGTACAGAGAGTTGATTTCTTCTCTAGGCTCCATCTCAAACCTTTCCAGCTGTCACTCTAGAAGCCTTTTCTTGGACTTCTTGAGCACTTTAGTTCCTTCATGTATTTGCTTCAAATACATGAAGCAAATACATGGAGGATAGGTAAAAAGGAGACAGAGGATTTTTCACCAAAGTTCCCACTCTTTGTAGAGCGGTACGTCTCCGTTGGGGAAGCTTCTCCGCAGAGTAAACTGGCACCGAACCGTGCTCTTTCCCCAGGTACCTATCGCAGACATCCGTTTACTCGTGGGTAGTCCTTTCGCTCAGCAGCAGGTAGACTCCGATCGCCTTCACAAACGTCTGGGTCAGCTCACACGAGTTTGAGTGATCCAGCAACTCCACCTGTCTAGAAGCAGATGCTCCAAGAGTAACAAGATCTTCTCTCTGATCTCTTGGAGGAACCAATGCCTTAAAGCCCTCAAGCTCAACTCACTCTTTCCCTCACAATCAAGCCCTCTCCCACTCAGACGCTCTCTCTAGCTCACGGAGACAAGGTTCTACTTGTTGGAACGTTGGAGTGTAAGTTTGGCAAAGTTTGAGACAACTACCTCCCCAGGCCCTCTATTTACAGACTCCTGCAATCTGACCGTTACCCTTGTGCCATGACAGATCGATGAGTCGTCTCACCTGTATCAACTACCTATGGTATAGACGAACCATCGGCAACGGTAACCTGTGAGATTGCTGAGTCCCTAGCTATAGCACAGACTCTTAACACAGCTAGAGACCCCGCTGTACTACAAAGACCAGTAGTCCCTTAGTACAGACTCTTGGGTGTGACTGCCTGTACTACAGCAGGTAATACAGACAGTCTTTGCCTTTGGGATACCAGTGCAATGATACACCTGGCACAATCCCAGTCCTGCAGATGTATCAGTCCTAAGACTTCAACACAGGCCAAACATGACTATTGCTATAGGGCAACTGAACTCAAGGCGTCAATGCCACTGTCCAACACTCAAGAGCTTAGGCATTAGCTCCTTCAATCAACCTTTGATCCATCCCCCTTGATAGTACAGGTTTCCCTACGTCTCAAGAAACTAGCAAATACTAGCTTTAGGCCTACAGGCTGTGGTCACGGTCCTTGAACGCATCCAAGCCACCTTTACTTCAGGTATAAGTCCCTCTATACCAGAAGCTTCCTTGTACCTGTATTACAGCCAGGCCAACTGGCTGCAGTCACGATCCTAGGATGCACCCACGTCAAGCTTCACCTTCCTGCAAGTCCCTTTGTAGCAACGGCTTCACCCCCCCTAATCAATAGCCTTGATCCTTTCAATTGGTATCAAAAAGTAAGGTTCTCTCATTTCTTAGGTTTCACCACCTAGAGAGTTAGGATGTCTTCTAGTGAGGGGATTTATGTGTGGAGAGTTCCATACATTGATGGTACTAGTTATGCTAGTTGGAAACACAAAATAAAGATGCATCTAATGGCCATCAATACAGGGATATGGAAAATTGTTGTTTATGGTTTTGTAGTTCTCAATGAGGATGAGCCAAATGAGAATGACTATAATAATATCCATCACAACACACAAGCAACCAATGCTATGTTCAATGCGTTGAGTCTAAATGAATTTAAATGAGTGAGCACTCTCGAGGACGCCAAGGCTATATGGGACACTCTCATGGAGATACATGAAGGAACTTCATCCATCGAGGAGTCCAAGCTTGATGTCCTCACTAGCAAGCTTGACTACTTCACAATAGGAGAGAATCAGGAGTTGAATGAAATGTTCACACGTCTCAACCACACTATGAATGAGCTCAAGGGCCTCGGGAGCATAGGGGTCATTGATCACTTCATCGTCAAGTAGATGTTCCAAGCGCTCACACCCAAGTATGAGTATTTGGTGATGCTACTTTGTGAAAGAAGTGTCTTCAAGGCCTTGACTCCCACCGAGATGCTCGGGAGAATCAACCGGGTTCTTGTGTAATTGTTTGAAGCACTCCCTCTCCTCCTTGTCCATGTTAATTCCTAGTTGATAGTCCTTTTGGAGATGGTAGGCATGGTCCAAGTGGTGTGGATCCATAGGCCTGTTGTGGGACTCTCGCTCGGCTAGTGCGGTATGTGAATGGAGTATGTGATCCATGACCTAATCAAAATAAAAAATTTCCAAACAAGAATAGTAATACATGAATGATTCTTAAGTTAAAGAGAACAACCTGGCTAAACCTTCTCGGTGAAGCCACCAGTAATATAGATGATGGCCGATGGTAACCTTGACCAAAAGACACCGGATATTGGGGAATTGGCTGGCACAAGGCAAAGTGTGTGCTGAAAACAAGCTCTTCTTCAATAATAAATGTGCACTCACATCTCAATTCACTCTTGGGATTTAGAGCATCAACACTCATACTGCAGTCGCACTACAATACAGCAAGGGACCTTGCTAGGTTTTTTTTTAAGGAAAAAACACCATAGAAATTATAAAGAGGATCCTAAAAGTTAGAAAATTACAAACAAATCGTCCTATAATACAAAAAGGACCTTGGATAAAAAGGAAAAATATGATCATGTCTTTCCTGGTCGATGCCGCTAGAGACGATATTGTTGCCAGAGATGGGTCACCGTGCATGTCGTGCGCAGACCAGTAGATGGTGAACAATCTGCTAGCTATCTCTATGATCTGCACATGCCGGAGTGCCTCCACATCTCAGAGGTTAAATTTCTTGCTGACAGGGATCAATAGGACCGAGCGCAGACGTCAGCAACTGACCTGCTCTTGACCACCAAGAACATCTATAAAGATGCTGAGGAGCAGGCACAGCCAACCAGCTTGTTGACTAGGGGAGGGGAGCAGGCACACCAAAACTGATGCCGAGGAGGAAACTGCAGTCGTGAACGGTGGAGCGGGATTGAGGCCTTACCCGGGGAGAAGTAGGGGAGCAAGAAAACGATGAAGAACACCGCGACGCTGGCAACGGCAGGAGCCCCAATCTTCACCGAAGGAAAAGGGCAAACAATCTAGATCTGGTGTAATACTAGGTAATATTGTACAAGGGTGGCATCCTCACCCTACTCAATGCCGGCGATCACTAGAGAGGAGAGAGAGGGGCCGGGGAGGCCCGAGAGGAGGGGATCTAGGTTTGGGCAGAGGAGGCAGAGAATGAAAGGGGTATGGGGTATTTTGATAGTCTACCTGGACCTTGCCGGTTTGAGCCCATCATGGCTGACCCGGGCCTCTAGTTGTGCTGCATCACTCAAATGTTATATGCTGCACCAGGGTGATAGAATAACCACACCTTTCTCATCAAGGATGATCACACTTGTAACCGATTGTTCACCGTTCAGCGAGAAGGCCCATCAATGTTGATCTTGATCCATCCTGCCAGCGGGGGACACCACTAGAGCCTCTTCATAATCTCTCATTTTTTGCTTAGCTACTAGCCTAGGTATCAACAACATGTTTGCCCTTGGCATCACATGATTGAGCTCCATGCCTGATATTAAATTTTTAGAGAATGGAAGAAAAATATCCGTGCGCCTCGGAGGAAAAGAGGAAAGAGAATGGTCAAGGCACGGATCAGGCTACTCGGAGGGAAGGACTACAGGAAGCACCCTCACCTTGGGCGCTTCAGCTCAAGGGGCACCTTGAGCCGATAAGGGCTGACCCCCTTTTGGCCGAGGTGGTCGTTCTTGGCGTCTCCTCAATCTGGGGGCTCCCGCCACCTCGCGGCATCTTCTCGGAGCTCCCCTCCATGAGGGATGGGATATGTTCCCCCGGACGAGAGCCGCTTTTCCCCTGTATCGCAACAGGCGACCTTGTTACCCCAGTACCAAGGAAGGTCAAAACAAAGAAAGAACTGGGAGGTACCTGAGAAGAAGCCTGCGGAGGTGACCTTGTCGGGGGAATAGGCTGTTCCACAGGATCTGAATCAGGACCTGGAGCAACCCCGCCAGCAGCTATTGTGGGACCTAGACTCGAATTTTAGGCATCCTCTTGTCTGGGTGGATCCAGTCGATCCTCAGAGGTTTCGGCGTCGGGATCCATGACCCCATGCCCCTCGCGCTAAGGAAAGAATCGCCCAAGAATGATCCCGATTAGCTCTAGTCGAAAGGAGAAAAAATCTGACAAAGGAGGGTTTACCGCAAGAACCTCTTCCCGCTCTTGACTGGGTCACAAAGGAAGCGACATCGGGATGCCGCGGTGTCTGGGCAGAGGCGACTTCTCAAAAAGATCCTTCGTCCTCGCTAGTACATTGGGCTCGTCTAGGGCTGCCGATGACAAAGATACTAGGTTAGAGCTAGCCTTGTCTAGGAATGCAAGAGGTAATCAGGAACAAGGGATACCTAGTTTCTTCTAAGTACAGAAGAAGTCGCACGAAGTGTCCCAAGCACCTGTGTCCCTGGCCCTCAAGGGGCATAGGCCGCGCTTGATGAAGTCCTTGGCGATGTCCCATGTTGTCAATCCTTGGCTCCTGAGCTCTTTGATCTTGTCAACCAGCTGACGGAGATGTGGGTTTAGGTCCGTCTTGTCAGACCACGATGGTGCATGAACTGGGGCAGTGCCCCAGAAGTTGATTCCCCCGGTAGCTGTAGGCCGGGAGTAACACCATCTCTTTTACCACCCCGACCAAGAGCTCTTACCGGTGAAATCAATGTACTCTTCAGTTCTACCTCCTAGGAGTTGGAAACCTACGCCACCAACAACCTTGCTGCCGATATTCCTCAGGCTGTAGTAGTATCTGAAGAGGTCGAAGGGAGGTCAGGTTCCTAGGAATGCTTCGCATAGGTGTGCGAAGACACTCAGCATCACGAAGGAATTAGGATTGAGATTGACGATCTCAACCCTGTAGAATTGAAGCACGATGAGCAGGAAGGATGATGGGGGGACGAAGTAACCACAATGAAAGAAGTTCGAAAATACTACCAGCCATCCATGCTCAGGCGCGAGCATCCTTTCACTCCCTACAGGGAGGAACTCGACACCGAGCTGCGAGTGGATGAGAGTGAGCACCTCTGATGTCGCGAGCTGATCAAAGGTCAGCTCTGATAGCTCCTAAGAACCCTTGTTAGCCACGGAAGTAGCTCTTGTCATGATCAAAGGGAGACGCATTTCGGCGAGAGGAAGAAGATGGAAGATGAACAGCCAGGAGCAGAAGCAGTAAAAAATAATCTGTACCCATAGTCGGTCTAATAAGACCAAGAGAGAAGTCAGGGATCAAACGGTTGTTTCAGCCGCGCTTACCGAGCCACGTTCCATCGCAATAAATGCACGCAGTAACTTTTGGCGCACGATCTCTGGTTTTTGTGGGAATGTGGGGGGAATAGGCGCATGACGCACGAAGGCGTGTGTGGAACCCCACTTGTCAGCGAGATATAGCTAGAAAAAGGAGGGAAAAGAGATCTTTACCACCACGTGAAATTTCCTCTGAGATGGTTCAACCCCTTGGGGCACCCACTGAAACCAGATAAGTTTCACTATGGAAATCACGGGCCTGCCTTAACCACTTGGTGGGGTACTCGTACGTCCCTTCTCAGAAAAAGAATGACTTGGGGGCTTAAAAGCCAATCGGGATTATCCATTACCCAAGTAGAAAACAAGTCGGGTAGACGATCCAGCTTACTCAGAAGGAAGCATCAGCAAACCAGGGATATCTCTGATTGGATGTGCTTCCCTATTAGGCGTGTTCTTGGTTAATCCATCCCGGCTTCATTTCACGTACTGATGGGGGGCTTGATGATGAGTAATACGTTAATACCATATATGAGGTAGTATTAGTATACCCTGGATACTTGGGGCCGTTGACGTAACAACCCAGGAATCTAGGGGACCAGGAGTCCTTACGTCATAAGGGCAAGGAAATCTTTGAACTAGGAAGTCAATCCCTATGTTTAAGGATACAAGTTAGAGATAAGTCCATGACCTCTACGACTCGGGTTATTTTCTATATAAAGGACATGAGGACCCCCCCCAAGGGGAGGGAGCAGATAGAATCGAATCCATACACAAGCAAGGAGCCTTTGGAGATTGAGCCCTACCCTCCGCGAGAAGACTCTACCAGCCATCCAGATCTACTTGAAGAAGGACCCATCTAGATTTAGATCCCATCCAGGATAGCCACTAACATCCCCTTTTGTAAGATACTCAAGACTCAATATATACCAATAAGACGTAGGGTTATTATCCCACGGGAGGCCCGAACATGTATAAAAATCTTGGTCCATGTTCCCCAATACTACCAGATAATGGTCCCAGGGGTCCCTACCTTCAAGAAATATCTCTGTCTCACGACTACCGTAAGATCGGCGGTTTACCAATTGTCAACACTTCCAAAATTCAAGCCACGCACAACCTGTTGCTAAATATCAATCCATGTTTAGTGAAGAGCTCCCAAACCACGATCTCTAAAGTCTTGCATACAATTAGTATGAATACCTCGTCTCCTGCTTCTACAGCACAAACCAAGAACGTAGTCAGTCGGTCGAGGAATACTACAGCCAAAAGATGCTCTTGGCCTGGTGGTCCAAAGTATCCGAGTTTGCCCGGAGTGCCCAGCCATATTCTTTAGTGGACATCCGGAGGGTTTGAATCAACAGTAGTAGTCACTCGGAGTGTCTAGGGGTGGTCTCAGTGTCTCTTATTGGGACTTGACTTGGGGGTAGAAGCATCTTCCTTGGCTCCGTTGCTCTCTACTTTGGATGGCTCTTCATACCTCTTGTTGTAAAGCTTGGTTGTAACTCTTGTGATAGGTCCCACAAGTGTAGGGGGTGAACGTGAGCTTGAGGGACTTGTTGGAGGGCTTGGCCTAGTTGTGTCCATGGTGATGTCTACATCATTCGTCCTTGAAAAGGAGTCGACCTCGCCTTCGCTCCTTTAAGTCCAAAGAGGGTTGATCTCCAAACTTTCGTACATTGATCCTTCTCTCCTCTAATGGATAATGAGGTATCCTTTGTGCATTCATCTCCTTGTGTCTCCTTGTTCCAAAAGAAAATCCCATGCTTGACCACCTTCTCGCTCTTCTTGCATCCAAAGGTACAAGGGCCATCTTGGCTCACACCGCTCGCCACCTTGGTCAAGGAAAAAATCCCATGTTCGACCATTTCCATACTCGCCTCCAAGGTCCAAGCCTTGAGTGGCTTTGCCGTGTTACTTTGAATTTGCTTCTTGAGTGGTTGTAGCACATTTCCTGCTCATTTTGTGCCTCCAAGGTTGCTTCTTTAGTGACTTATCCATCATCGCCTCCTCAGACGCTTGTTCCTTGGGAAGATTTTCTTGATACTTGGCCACCTTAATGAGCATCTCTTCTAGGCCTTGGTCATCTTGACATGCTTGTCCAGCTCGAGAGCACCATCCAAGAGATCTAGCAAACTCTTGAAGTTCCTGAGAGGAAGTGATGAGGCGATGTCAAAGTTCAATCCTTCCTCAAAGTACTTCTTCTCTATGCTTGTACTAAAGCCACTAGCTCATTGCATTGCTTGTTTCATCTCACTGAAGTAAATTTGGACCGGCTTGTCCCTTGGCCTTTCTTGGCGTGCTCCACTTGGCAAAGTGTCTCTCTTGAGTACTTGGGTAGCACGAAATCTTCTCGCATGACCATCTTCAAACTTGAACAATCCGTGATGAGTTCCTTCATGGAGAGTAGACACTACCATCTTAAAGCGTAGTCGTTGTAGTCCATCGTGGCTGTCTTGACATCTTGATTTGTGGATACTTGTTAAGGCTCAAGGAAATTCTCCTGCCATTCACATCAAGGTACTCCTCTGAATCACGAGTTTCGTAGATGGAATCCCTATGTAATCTTCAGGGTCTTGGCCGCTACGGGACTTGGGCAAGGTATCTTGGGCTTGTCAAGCTTCACGTCTTCATATTCATGGAGATCTTGTCGAGGAGCATCTTGGTATGGGTTTCTTATGTTACTTTCTTTATCCTCATCTATCCATAGGTGTCGGCTTCTTCTCAAGCCCTTGGATCTTCGATTGCCATGATTCTTGGCGGTGAAGTCCATTGAGGAAGATGCACGAGGAGCACTTGTGACATACCCGGTTTTAAGGCTGGATTATCTCTTGTGTTTTCTGTACTGGTCTCATGATCAGTGGCCAGTACACACAAGTTAACATGTATATCATTGTCATACATGCACATATCAATGTAGGATACGTAAATAGTCCATCAAGGATGAGATCTTATACCTGTAGCCCAATGGCTAGAAACTTTCAGTGAAAAATCAAGCGGTGATGTGGCCCATTAATATGCCATACTCGACAGGCAACTGACTAGGGTTACGCCCTAGCCTTCACAATACTATCGTTGTCTTTGGAGTTGATGTCTCCTTCATCGAGCAAAATCAACAAGCTAGGTGCGTACATTGAATGTACTCACAAGCATTCCATAGAGAGAGTATAACGGATATATTTCATGCAAGGCTTATTCAAGAAGTAGCTATTCCCTAAGTTGAATTTGAGCAGAAAAGTAAGTTTTCATTCATAATAAGGTACATGTAGATTCAAAAGCATTCTTGAAATCGAGCCCGTCTCTAACGGGTCAGTAACCGGTGTTGGATGCTCCAGCTAGATAATTGTCAACTAGAGGCCGATAGCACTTCTATTGCCTCAGGCAATCCTTAAAGCTTACCCATGCTACCACCTCATAGCACGGGCAAGGTTTCACTTCTGCAGTTCCACACTACCAGCCTGTAGCTCAAACTACACACTGTGGACACATCATGCCCACGTCCTTAATCCCATTCCCGAGATTTCGCAACCAAAACTAAGTCTAACCAGTGTGCGGCCTTTCCAAGTTGTGTCCATAACTGAGGACGCGGCTATTCGAATAGATTTTAACACTCTGCAGAGGTTGTACGGCTTTACCACAAGATGTAAGTCCCCCTTTTTGCCGTGGCCAAACCAGCACTCTTCGCGAGGGGTGCCGGCAGGGTTATTGCAATGAGACTTTTCCTCTGTTTCCACACTAGAGTTGAACCTGCTAGACAAGCTCTACCCAGTTTCATTTATGTTTGGCGGTCCCCGACACATAACACAAACTGGATTAGTCTTTGTGTCGAATGACTTCCTACGTAGCCACGTGGAGGTTCTCTAGAGATAACCATCCACCTAGTCACTTATCGTCCTACTGCCCACGGGTCCAGACACTAACACTTGACAGAGTAATAGGTCAAGTCCTTCCCGTAAAGGACATGTGGACGTACGAGGGAACTTGGTCGAGCAGCACTTAGGCTCGGTCCTTTACTGATTTGAGCAAGACTGCACATCATCACCTCATAGCCATGTCCAACATGTTACGACCATTCCCCTGATCTCCCCTTATTGTTCTCACCCAAATCAAAATCACCCTCCATTTTATTTTGGGGTTTTGACAAACATCACTTTCAAACATTCACCCCGGGAGGTACACACCTTCCCAAGGGTTTTAATCCCATAGCTAAAGGGTGTTTCACATGGATAGGATGAAAATGGGTTTTTCTCTATAGCAGGGCTAAGCATGGCTATCGCCCATATCCCTAATATTCTGCTGGTCGTATAATAATCGGCTAGTATTGCTAGGGTTACAAGGATCAGATTCCTGAACCTAAGTCATATGCAACTATAGGATATATCTAGGTCTAGCATAAAATATCAGTGATACCCACATAGCATGTAGAATTGCAAACAAAATATTTAAGTTTTGACATATATGGGATTCAATCATGATCAAAGTGGGAATGCTTGCCTAGCATGTATTGCCCTGGTCTTGAGCTTGAGCTTGGTACGGCAATGGCCCAGAACCCTCCGCGAGACTCGTCGTAACGTTGGAACTACACGTCAGAAAAGCACCGAGTAAACAACAGTGCGAGGAAGATCCAAAGGTACGAAACATATACTCATGAGTTAAAATATGAGTTCTAGACTTCAACGTTTGTTAGGGTTTTTAGAGAGGCGAGAAGGAACTAGCTTGCCATGAAGTAGAGGTTTTATAGGGCCAACAAGGCGTATTTTACGCTAGTATGGCATGAAGTGACGGTTTACTTCTATATAGGTAGGACAAGCTTTGTTATTAGGGTTCATATACGTTAGGGTTGCCATACTGTTGCTAGGACCAGAGGATGAGGGGTGCTCTCTAATGCATTCTGGACATGTTGTTTTAAAAAATTTTGGGAGTAATTTTTCAAGATATACTCATAAAGTTAACTAGGGTTTATATCCTTTCAAGTTTCAAATTTCAAAGTACTACCAGACTCAAAGTGTTGAATTTGATTTCAGAGGGTTCTAGGAGAAAGAATTAATTTATTTGGGGCTACATTGGAGAAGGTATTCATTTGGCACTTATATTTGAATTAAATTCAAATAATTTCAAAAATTATAAAACTGGTGCTGGTAGATTGATTTTGAATTTACATGAATCAGATCAATCAGAGTTACGACAGAGGAGATACGGAGTTCCGAAGATTTATCAGGAGATAAATTAGAAGGGGAAAAGGGCTGATGACAGGAAATAAGGATGACGTCGGTAGCGTATATCGGAAATGCACTTTTGATATTGAGAGATGGGAAATGGAGAGGTTCAAGGAGAGTATGCGCCTTCTTGAAGGAAAAGCGTAAAATTGAGAAGGTCAGAGTATGCCTTCTAGAGGGGAAGACAAAAACTAACAGGGTTTTGAGAAGTTTACGTCTTTCAAAAGGATAAAGCGTATTCTCTTGAGAAGATAGAGAGAATACATTTTCAGTACAGGGAGGCGGACAACATGCTCTTCATAAATTCGACGCGTGGGCCATCGGCTATCGGTGGTAGTTTGTTTTTGATCTAGCGATTGGTGCGTTAATGGCAATTAGGGTCTTAACCCGTTGAGAGAGGGAAGATATTGGGGAAAGAGAAGACATGGCGGAGGGCCTCACCGGTGGCACGGCGGTAGATGGAGGCACTGGAAGCAGTGTCGAGGGGGGTGCCAGCCTGGTTGGTGGAGGCGTGGGTCACCGGTGAGCTCGTATGCGGCATGGGGGGAGGCGGGTAGATCTATCCAAGGCCGACGGCGATGAAGGTCTCTCCTGTGAGGCCTGGAAGTGGGATGGCGATTACCACGGCTAGAGCGATAGGACGCACTGACGGGGTAGAGAAACAAGAACTCGCGGCAGCGGCTTGCATGGGAAAAACTCTGGGGGGAAGTATGGTTGCCAGGCAGGCAAGCTTGGCTGTCTAGGAAGAAACAGAGAGCTCAGGAAGGTTGCTCAGGCACTCGGCTGCTCGGCCTTGATTCTTGCGGCCGAGTTCAGTGCATGGTGGGGAGCAAGTAGATGGCTGGGACGGTGCTTCTTGCCGGGTTAGAGGGAGAAAGGTCTTGCGGCCGCCGCTACGCTTGAAAGGAGAATGGGGAGGCGGAGGCTCGGGATGGCCGAGGAATGCAGTGGCAGTAGGGGGAATCCAGAGGAGGGAGAAGCCGGAAGAAAGAGAAGTGGAGAGGAGAGGTGCCTAGGTGCTCCGGGCAGTAAAGCAAATGTAAAGCTTGGCAATGGAGGTCTGAAGGAAGGAGCTTATAGAGATAGTAAGGCTGATTGGGTGTTAATGGTGACGGGGCCAGCTGATGGGTGTATAGGGGAAGGTAGGCACCGAATTCCAGGTGGGGGTGGTGTGGTTTGGCGCAGCAGAGAGGAGTAGTGCTCGGTGGTGGAAGAAGAGGGAGAGGGAGGATTGGGGAAGAAGAAGTGAGGAGGGGGTTGAGCTGCCGAGTGGGGCTGGGGTCCACGTGGTAGAGAAAGACATGCCTTTTCGGTTGGTAGAGTTTGGGTGAGGGTAGCAGAAAAGAAAAGAAAGCATAGCAGTTATACAAAGGAGAGAACAGTAGCTTTGACTGGTCTTCCGTGGAAAGTCTTCGGACATGAGTGGCATGGTTTGTTTGCAAAAATGGGTTCTACACAAACAAAGGAGGTCCCATAAAAACTTATAAGGATTTTTGAATGTTTTAAGTTAGTGAAAACTAAGCTAGATTTAAAATGAGCCTGAATCTATTTTTGTCTTTATTTGAAGATTTTGCAAGGGCATGAGAATTTGAGCAGGGATCCAGGCTCTTTATACTGAAGGGTATCTCTCGTCTCTTGTAAATTTTGGAGAAGTTTCTAGGGTTTAAAGTCTTAGGATTTCAATTACATTTTAAAGATAAATTAGAGGTCTCCATATCGTTGCATCTTTGGGCTTATAGATATGCAAACCTTCTTGGGGAATTTATTGGAAGTATAGTTGGGCCTGGAGGTACATTTGTCTTTAAACTTGGAATTTTAACCAATTATCAAGAGATAACTGGTTTAGGGTTCGGGCTTGTGAGTAATGGCACGAGGGTATTAGGGCAGCTCTAAGAACTATGGCAAGGGTAGGTCCAAAGTTGAGATGGTGACATGAACGGAGATGTACCCATACGCATATATATGTGTACATGATAGCTTGAGCTACCGCAGGGCTTTGAGGTTGGGGATGCGTATACCTATATGGGCTATTCAAGCACAAGCTAGCAATGAAGATAAGGAGTTCAATATAGGGAGAGAATGTCTTAGGTCACATAGTCGACTAAGAGTTTGGGCCTCTAGCTCAGAAATAAAGAGTTAGAGTTTGCATATATGCGTACTCATAAAAGCAATATATATGTGCATATACCCATATTAGGATATGGCAGAGTAGATGGTAGAAGGTCATGGCATACGGAAGAGGTTTATGCCAGGTATATGTTCCAATATCTCAAAAGTGCCATGTGGGCACCTAGCTTCGTATGCTGGCCTGGACGCACCTAGAAGGAGAAGAGGTGTCAAAAATAGTTTCAAGGCGGGAATGGGTAGTCGTGCATGGAGATAAAGGTTTAAAGCGGGGTTGCATGCTTTGTCAGACATAGCTCCGGAGAACTAGGATCTCAACAAATGGAGGTCGAGAAAAACAGGGACGAAAAATTGTTCACCTGCCGGCAAGGGGGAAAAGGGTACAAGGATAGAGATTTCTAGTTGCATTGTTTTTATGACTTAGCATACGTATGGCTCAAAAAATTTTTAATTGGGTGCATTGAAGTTGGCATTATTAGCAAAAGTTTTCATAAGCCCTGATTTTCGGGTTATTAGCAAATAGGGTGTTACAACTTGTCTCATGTTTTGAAGCCCATGAGGCTGAAAGTGATGTTGTGGAGTGTCATTGTCACGGACCCGGAATTGCATATGATTAAGGGAACGCGAAGTCGCCAAGGACCGAAGGACTCGTCAGCCCGGCGGCACGGTACCTGCGCCGTACGCACCAAAGCGGAACGATCCGACACCCGCCACGTGCGAGCCGGCCGGAAGCGACCAATCTTCCCAGAACCACATACGATTCCATGACCCGGTGAAGGTTCAGAGTCGTTCCCGAATCCTACCACGACAAACAAGGTCGGAGGAGCCCGGCAGTTCTACCCACACCCTAACCTAGCTCGGAGGCTAGTGGGTCACTCGAAAGCCCGGTAGAACACGCCCACACCCTGCCTGGCCGGCACAGCATCTCAGCCAGCGGGTCACTCAACCAACGCCTGCTCGACTTAGTAGAACAAGGTACGGCTTCGACTCTTCACAGCATACCCGTACACTTCATACCATTCACACATTGTGCAGGGGCAGCCTGATCTTAACAACTCGGATATCATCACAAAGCTCTACAATGCGATATTGCTAATAACAGTCCACGATGGGACAACATATTACATCAGTCGGTCATATCCGAAATCATATCCGAGTACGGAGTAAATAAACGACAGCGGAAGAACAGTAAATGAGTCCCACAGCGGCATGATGACCGCTGAACAAAAGCTACGACCCATCCCATGAGTCGAACACTATCGAGGAAACACAAGTTCAGGCATCATCAAAATAATCTTCGACCACCGGCTCACCTGCAAGCTCTAGGAATAACCTAGGTGAGTACGAACGTACTCGCAAGACCTATTCGTGCTTGATTAAATGTCCTACTCATACTAGTACAATAACAATTAAACATGAATGCTTCTCAGAGTAACAATATACAAGTTAAGAACATAACATTAATAAGGTGAAGTAAAGACAGGCTAAATAACAGATTAACTCAGGACACAAACATATCACAACCAATTTACCACGAGATCAAATCATCAAATCCAAACCCATTGGGGGCAGCCCATGAGTCCGATCCAAATCAATCCATTAACCATCATCCAAATCCAAGTAGGGCAGCCCCTAAATCAAATCCAAGTTGATCCAATCCATACTTGTTCATTTTAATCTCTCGAACCACTACCGACAACTCAACCCCTGCAGGCATAGTGAGTGCATAACAGTTTGGAGGTAGCTAGCCTCCAAAGTGCATGGAGGCTTACCCCAACTATCCTCAGTGTTGGTTCTCGCTAGCGTTCGCGTGTGATAAGGGATGGTGACACGATGAAGATAGGGTTGGTGTGGCGACAAAACTCTACTTACACCTGGGTCGCCATCACTCGTCAATAAACACCAAGCGTACCCATTGTGCACGCCCTCGGCTCTCCCAACTCACTTAACAATTTAGTTGAAGAGCCATTAGATGTTCTCGACGTAAGACACATCCTACACATGCTAGTGTACGCAACTTGCGACGATTCACAGATAAACATTCATACACATAGCACATATAACAAGGGCATACACAAGAGTACGGAAGGTAAAGATGCAACAAGCTCTGCTTGCCTTGTTCGGGTTGTTCCTGATCTTGCGGGGACCATGCGGGAGAACTCCAGAATACTTGAAACACCGGTAAGAAGCAAGCGACCTCTAAAAAGGGAAAAAGCAACCCTAAGAACTAATTCGAAAAGGACGAAGATGCATGAATGCCAGCGATATGGATGCAACTACGGTGGATTTAAAATAAAGTATACAAGTACATGAGTAGGTTTGGGTTCATTTCAGATGTTGGGTTAGTTTTAGTGGTGACATCTCTTGAGTGGTGGATGAACCTCTACATGGATGCATGCATGGGATACGATATACAACTAAGGAGAGAGGCTTTAAATCTATAATTAGGGTTAGGGCTCAGTTGATCGATTCGTTGTCGTAGGTGAGAACATGGGGTCGCGATTGTTTTCTGGCCGTTAGGCGAATTGTGATACTAGCATTTTAAGTTTGGCTGTTAAGCTAGATTCTCTAGGATTCTTTTTGTATCTTTCTCAGTAAAGAAAAAAATTTCAATATTCTTATAATTAGTTGGGTGGTGAGGACTCGAGGACGACTAACGGGTCCATTGTCACATATATCTATACATTAGCTAATTAGTAAGCAATTCAGAATGCCAACCTAGTTTTGAATCGTCAGTATGTTAATTAGAATGGCGTGTACCGCAAGTATCAATTTCTACGTTAAACTAATATACTAATAGTGTAGTTAGGAAAATTGCTAGGCCAGGCTTCAAGCAAAATAACAACGGTTGTATGGTTACTTGGGTTTGGCATTAAGATAAGCACTTCATACTAATCAAGCTGGTTTGTGCACATGTCAGTGGCTAACTAGGTATTGCTGGGAATGCAATGGTTGATACCTGGTTCAACCGAGACCACAAGTAGCTGAGGTACTAGCGAAATCGTACATGCATCATCCCACAGTTCATTTCACAAGGTTGGTTAACATAATCCTTGGTTGGTTAGTGTAATTATCTAATTCAAGCTGGGCCGATCGTATCGCATGAAAATGATCGGGTAAACTAAGTAACTCCCTCATGTCCTATATATATACTAAGGGGTTTGAAATTATTTTTGGACAACCAGGTCCAATTCAATTATTGAAGTTTTCATAGTGCCTCACTAACAATGATTAGCAGATAATGGTGGCTATTACATCCACTAAGATTAATAGAACATGTGAGTGAACAAACCAATTAACTGGTCAGGGAAAATAAGGTTTCATCCCTTCCTTCCTAGTTCAGCTTTTATGCATGTAACCCATGAGGTCTCCGTTAACATTTGATTGCTAACATTTGTTTGATGACTAGGATGGTGGGAGTGTCGAGGTCATACTTATGCATCTAAGGGTGCATAATCACACTTATTTA
The DNA here is from genome assembly GCA_019208055.1 of Stipa capillata. NCBI lineage: Eukaryota > Viridiplantae > Streptophyta > Magnoliopsida > Poales > Poaceae > Stipa > Stipa capillata. The sequence goes on along the minus strand of JAGXJF010005871.1, from coordinate 64,090 downwards.
ACCGCACTGAACATGTCATGAAGGAGTCAACCTAATTGGAGTTATCTTTACGGTGGAGTGCAGAGATTATAAATTCAATAATCATGTTCTATTCAATATCTATTTGTAACACGTTCATGCGTAAGGTTCTATCAGCCATGGTTACCTACGAGCAATACTTGTTTTAATCATTCTCTTGTAATACTTGAGTTCCTCTGCCATACCTTTAACTAATGATCATTATCTATAAATCGACATGCAATCATTGATCAATCAACTATTGGGGTTAGTTAAACAGCAATCAGAAACCGCATTAGTTAGCATATAGCTGGGAACCGAGTGGTTAGTTAGCAGTTAATGGGTGAGTACGAGTTAACTGAGACCAACGGCTGAACAACCTAACCAACAAGCCGAGTACGTACGTTAATTGTAGTTTCAAGAACAGAAAGGTCTTAACCAGATCCATCGGCTCCCAACCCAGCTGCTCATGGTTAGCTACTCTCTAATCCATCCTTAGAGCAACTATAATTGGATCAGTGTCATTATTCCGTAGCAGTTGCTAATGTACTGACTAATTAGCTATTTGAGAATCAGTAGTTGGTTGCCAGTTCATTAATGGCAGCTGTTAAACACGTCTCAACCGAAAGCCACAAGAAATAACAGTACCACGAGGCGGAGCGGGTGCTCACTCCCGGCGGCGACGGACGCGAGCTAGGCCGCTCGGACTTGGGGGAGGGTTGCCGAGCAGTCGCCGGAGTTGAGGGCGGCGGCGGACGGACGAGGCGTCCAGAGCAGCGGGTGGCGAGGAGCTGCGTCGGCGGCGGCGCCCGCTCTGGCAGGTGGGCGACGGTGGTGACCGGCCTGCTGTAGGCAGGGGCGGCGGACCGGAGAGGAGCGGTGGCCGGAAGCCCTGCCACGGCGACCAGGGCGGAGCTCGGCGGGCGACCGAGCGGCGGCAGGGGGCCCGAGGGCGGCGAGCGGCAGAGGAGGACGGGAAAGGGGCGGCGGCGCGTGGCCTGCTCGGCCGGTGGCGGCAAGAGGCGGGGCTCCGGGAGCGGGTCCGACGGTGGCGGGGCGGCCCGAAGGGGAGCTGGCCGGCGGCGGGCTGGGCGGCGCAGGGAGCAAAGGGGAGCCGGGATAGCCGGGCTGGGGCGGCGTGGAGCAGGGCCGACCGTGGCTGGAGAGGTGAGGTGTGCCCTGGAGGCTTGGCGGCGGCGGCTTGCCGCGCCGGTGGAGCAAGGCTCGGGCGGCGGGGGTTTTCTTGGGGAGCTAGGGTGGCTTTGCTAGGAGAAGTCGGCCAGGGGAGGTCCGGCCAGAGGAAGAAGATGGGGAAAAAGGATGGTAGGACGCCCAAATGCTTATGCATGTCGATGCTCCTGGGACGAATTGAAAGCGCAAGAGCTAGGGAATCTAATGGTATAACATGCAGGGCTTGGATCTCCATTTGTAGATAGGATTTGGAGGAGAGATAGCAGGGGGTTTTGCTCTTAGTGCTGAGAGGAATGGAAATGGCAGGAGCTTGAAGAAGGAATGGGGAATAAAAAGGAGCTGTGGGGAGGTGGTTGCTACGTGGAAGAAAGCTTGCAAGCGGGTCCACAGCAAGGCATTTTCTTTTTCTCTTCTTTTGTTCTTGGCTGCTGTAGAACTAATTGCTAAAAACCCTTAAACCTAGTTTGATTGCATTATTTTAACGCTTTAGTAGTACGGTTCAAAAATAAAATTTGGACCCTAGGTACCCGAATTATATCTTCAATTATTTTCCAAACGTTGGACTGGAGGTCAATATGGCGATCAACTGTTGAATGTAACATCTCATTGATATGGGATGAGAGGGTTAACTCGGTTAGCTTCTTCCATATTTATCCGAGGTGAGCCACTCCCGAACATGATTGGGTCTGGATGTACAAGTGAGCTTCAATGGACTTGTTAACGTTCTTGGGATAGCTGGGAGGTTAGGAACATGTACGAATTTTAGAATCATAAATTTTAGTGGCATTAGTTTCGCTGTCCGATCTCACGTTAACCGTAAAGGCGCATGTTAGGGTTTTTAATCGAAACCATTTTAAAGTATCTATATGCATGCATGCGAACGAAAGAAATCGTTTTTGTTCGTGAAAATTTTCACTGACCTCGTATTTGAGAATAGGGTCACTACAGTCATGCATCCTTTTGTACTTGTCTCTTCTTCTTGGTATCCACATTGCCCATGAGGCTCGAACATGGTTAGTGTTACAAGTGCAAATTACTGTGTGGAAAAGAAACTCTCTCCCAACCTCACTCTCCTTACCATTGAAGAAACATCGAGAGAAATCGAGGGCCTCAAGAGGTGTTGTTGACATGAGTTCAATCTCCAAAGCACTAGGACAACAAAAGGTTATGTGGATCTTGGAGAGGGTTAGCACAACTCATTAAGAAAATGGAATTTGATCTCAAAGGATATAAGTGAAACACAACATAATTCACACACAAAGATAATGGGACTTGTGCAACCAAAGAGAATGAGCTTGTATACAAGATGTTTCTAGTGAAGATTGAAAGGACCGAAGGTGCCGACTAGAGGGGGGGTGAATAGGAGGCTAATTAAAATTACTTCTTTTAGCTTAGATTGTCAAGTTAAGACTTAGCTAATTGCAAGGATAAGCTAGCTGTGTGACAGGTGAATAGCACAGACAAAATATGATGTGTAAATTAACACGTAGTTGTCACACAGGTGGATAACACAGGTAAGTTAAACACTTAGAAACAGATGACCAGACTAAGTAGCTGTGTAACAAGTAGCTGACACAGGCAAGAGATATGATCTACAGCAACTATGACACAGCTATGCTAACACAGGTAAAAAGGTGATCTATCACAGATGAATAGAATATAACTAAGAACACACAAACATGTAGATATAGCAAACAGATGAAAGCAACACAGTGAGTACTTAGAGAGACAAGGTGTTTTTCACCGAAGTTCCCTACTCTTTTCAGAGAGGTACGTCTCCGTTGGAGAGGCTACTCCGAAGAGCTCGCCAGCACTAAATCGTGCCTGTTCTCCGAGTACCTGAGTGATCAGGCCTCTTGCTTTGCTTGTGGAAGTCCTTTAGCCTTGCAGCAGGTAGACTTCAGATCACATTCACAAACTACTGGTTCAGCCCACACAAGCTTGGGTGATACCAGCAATTCCTACGCCCGTCTAGGAGTAGACACTCCAAGAGTAACAGAATGACTCTTCGAGAAACCAATGCTCTTTGCTCGAGGACTCTCTAACTCTCTTAGGAAGTTTGGCTTTTGTTCCGAGGGTGAGAGGCTTGCAATGGTCGAATGTGATTGACTGGATGGAGCAAGGTTGGTTGAGGCCGAAGACCTCCCCTGGTCCCCTATTTATAGGGTTCACAGGCACCTGACCGTTACACGATTGCCACGTAGGATTGAGTGAGTCACCGGTGTCAGACACCGGTGACACAGCCAGTCACAATGCCCAACTATAACTGGCTCAGACAGATCGACACCTGTGGCACCGGAGGCACACACAGGTGAACCCTTAACTGACGTAGCCTAACTACTCAGCCCGATCTTGGCACATCACATGCCCTCAGCGCACAACTAACTCTGATCCCTAATAAGGAGAGAACCTCCGACAGCCTTCTGACTCAGCAGACAAACCATCGCAGTGCAGTTCCCTTAGCATTTACATGCTCTCCCCTGGTACAGAGATGTACCTGAGTCATAGAGCGCTAGACCACCTGTGACACAGCTGCGTCACACCGGTGACTCTAACCTCTAGGGTTTTCTACTGCTAGCACTGCAGAGTGTGCAAAACTGTTGACACAGGGCCACTGACCTCAAAGCATCAGTGCCACTGTCCAACACCCTGAGCATTGAGCAAAAGAACCTCCACAGAACATTACTACTTCATCCCTCTTGATAGTACGGGTGTTTCCTATGGACTCAAAGAAACTAGTAAATCTAGGCTTTACCTGCCACCAACTGTATTCATGGCCCTTGATGCATCAAGCCACCATCACCTTGCTTGCAACTCCTTGCACAGCACCGGCTTCCTCACAGCTGTGACACAGCTGCCTAGCATAGCCATTCCCTTATCCTGAAAACCACCTTTGTACTTTTTGGGTGGTCATCTTTTCCTTGATGACCCTTTTTCCTGGAACCTCTTAAACCTGCTTACACTCATTGTAAACATTAGATTCCAGTTTGAGTTGCCATTAACCATCAAAACCAATTAGGGGCCTAGATGATCTTTTAATCTCCACCTTTTTGGCGGTTAGTGGCAACCCATTCAACAAGTTCACATAAAGATTTGAATGAGTGATACATGTGCAGGTTGTTAGAATATACTCTCCCTGAAGCTGTGGACAAAAGATTTGCTTTTATTATGCAAGTGCACAGATTTTAATTTTGGATATGGGCAGTATTTTCCTACAATTTACACTTTTATCAGTTCAGAGAATTAGATAGATCATAGGAACATGATTTAACTGAACTGATATATTTTTATTCTGATGCAGCTATAATGACTAGAACATATGAATATGTATCAGAGCACAGATTCTGACTAAACATGTGTATCAGAGCAAAAGTTCAGAATAAACATATGTATCAGAACAAAAGCTTCATAGAGACATATGTAACAGAGTAAGGCTCAAGAATATGTGAGGAAAAGAATCATAACATAGTGAATGTCATCCACACATATCAAAGATAAACATTACTGCATCAGAACATAAACTTAGATAAATTGTAGTCAAGATAGAAGAATCAAAGATTAAAACAAGTCTTGATACACCAAAATATATACTCCCTTTATATCCAAAATACTCTCCCTCTTATATTTTTCCCCCTATACTACATATCTCTCTCTCTGATATTTCTTTCTCTTTGACACTAAAACACCAGAAAGGGGTGAGGAGAGGAAGCATTCAGGGAAGCTTGGTCTTCAACATCTGGCGAACTTCTGAAAGCTGAGCCTGCAATTGATCAACTTTGGAGTGCAGGCTGTTGACTTCTATTCTGAGCTGAAGATTCTCTCAGCACAGAGCTGCAAACTGAGTTGGCATGACCTTATTCTGATAGGCTCTGGCTGCTGTTTGAGACATAAGAGAGGAGGACAAAGTGCCATCTTCAGCCACCTGTGTCACAGATACTAACTCAGCTGAGTCAGCTGCAGGAGGATCAGCTGTGACACCGGTAGGCACTTGGGCTTGGGCAGCTGGCACGGGAGGAGCAGGCACTTGAGGGGCTGTGGGAGCAGCTGTGTCACTGGGAGCTAACACAGCTGGCTCTGGTGAATCTCCAAATAAAGCAGGCACAGCAACCTCATCAGGATGGTCATCAACCTGAGGCCTCAGCTGGGTCTTTGAGGTCTTCACTGATGTGTCAAAAGTTGATTCTGGAAGACCTATGCACTGAAGGATCATGTACATGATGTATGATCCATACCTCAGCTTGGCTTTCTTGTCCTTCTGAACAGCATCTATCTCATGAAATATGTATCTGGCCACATCAAAATGCTAGTTCTTTGCAATATGCACCAATACCTACCAAACTGGGTTGTAAACAGCATCTGTATTGCCTCCCTTGGGCTGAAGAGTAACATTCAGAATCTTGACCAGATGCTTAGCAGTGATAGTGATGCCCTTGAAGTAAACATGATCTGTAGGGGCATTGGCAGGGAGGGAAAAGTTCCTTGGATAGAATTTCCTTCTGTCAGCATTGGAGACTGGTTCTAACTTGAACAAATTTGGCATGCCAGGCTCCACTGGTGCATGAAACAGGCTGTTGAACTCTGGAGCTGTTATGATAGCAACTGGCCTCTTGTCCTCCAGAGCATTACATCCTAATTGGTCTGTTCTACCCAAACTGTGGCATAGAACTCTTTTATGACCTCTGGGTCATATCCTTGCTGAAGATTGCAGATAAATTCCAGACCTGAAGCTTGGATCAGAGATGGCAGAGTCCTCAGTCTGGGATCAATCAGAGCCAACCAATCTATGGCCTTGCAATTAACAAATCCCTTTGAAGAAAGGATCTCATGATAAACACCCCTTTGAAGATCATTGTGAAATCTGGGGTCCAAGCAAGATGGATCGAGGTATTCCTTATCTTCACTGAAGTAGGGGCAAGTTGACCTCATCCTGATGAAAGCATTGGTGCTCATTGAGGCAACTTTGCTCTTGGACTTCTTAGGGTCACTCTTGGGAAGCTTCTTGGATGCAGCTCTTGAGATAAATTGCATCTGATTAGCCTCAGTCCTCAGAGCATAAGAGAATATGTAGTGGAACTTGGTTTCCAAATCATCTACAGCTACTAAGGGATTGGGTGAGCTGTCTTCTTGTTCAGCCTCTTCTTCCTCTTCTTCATTGACTGATTCTACACTGGGATGAGCTTTCTACCTAGTAGTCTTCATCAGAATCAGCTCTTTGTTCTCTAGCCCTTGGTGGAGTCACTGATACTCCTCTTCCATCATCTGATTGGCTTTCAGAACTGTCCTCTTTGTCAGCTGAGCCACTTGCCTGTGCCACAGGTGAGGACACAGGTGCTTGAGTACTTGGAGAAGCGGCTACTGGTACAGCTGACGGTGACACAGGTGATGGAGACAGGTGTGGTGCTTGGGCTTGAACTTCTTCTGCCTGTGCCACAGCTGGTTGAGACAGCTACGGACTTGATGACTTGGCAGGTTCTGAAGGCTTCACTGATCCAGCCTTTGGTGATGATGCAGGCACTTGGGCCTCTTTTGCTGCTTGCTCTTCTGCCTCAGAGACTAAGAATTGAGATGGAGACATTGGGTTCTGCACATCCAGGGAGGAAAGTGTGTCAACACCTGTAGAGCTCAGAGTTCTTCTGCTCCTCCGCTGGTATGTCTGCAGATCAGACTTGGCTGGGCTGGGCACCTATGACACAGGTGGTGGCATCTCCTTCTTTAACTCTTTAAGAGCTTCCTTCTATTGATCAAGCTAATCTTTGACTGATGGCTTGGAGCTCTGTGTAGTCTCTGAGATGATCTCAACATCTGCATCTGGCTGCTTCTTAGCTGGTGGCTCTTTAGAAACCACAACTGTGTCAAATCTCTTTCTCTTGACACTTGGTGCAGATGGGGTTGCAGAAGTTGATTTAACTGCAGTAGATAGCTGGCCCTGCTTGAGTTTAACTTCAACCATCAAGGCTATCTTCTCAGGACCACGAGGCATTTTCATAGCTTTGCCTACCATCTCATTTATTTCTGCAAGAAGAATTCTGTCTCTGTTATCTGAATTTAGACCTTTGGGCATTATACTTTGAGAAGGGGTAGGTGCTCTAGCTGATCTGAATGCTGGTGAAAGCAACCCTCTCTTGAGCCTTATCTCAGCTTGAACAGATTGTCTCTCAAGACCACTTGGCAGAGAGTTGGCTTTCTGGATCAATTCACTGATCTGTTGGATGAGATGCCTATCTCTGGCATCAGTATGAGATAATTCCATTAGTTTATGAGATCCTACTGATAGACACTTGGTTGAAAGTTTATCCTGCTTCTCAAGAATTTTCCTTCTCAGCTCAACTTCGGTAGAATGGGAGTTTGCTGTCTCTAGCTGTTTGTGTAAATTTGCAATTTCCCTCAAGATAGTTCTATCTTCTTCTGATGGTTCTAGAATAGCCATAGATACTGGCCTAGACATCTCTGAAAGTTTAAAACTTTTAGCAGTGTATATTGTGGTCAGCTATTTCTTCACAGTCTCATTAGTTGCTTCTCTGATCTGCACTGCCAGCTTGTCCATCTCAGCCAGGATAAGCTTGTCATTATCAAGATCTTCCTGAGACACTTGAGGTTCTGGGGCAGGCTCTCTAATAGTAAGTGTGCCCCTGGGCAACACTACATCTGCAATTGAAGGTTTTGAGCTCTTCTTTACCGTTTTCTTCCCTTTCTTGGCAGCCTCTTTTCCCAACGAGGTGTGAGTAACATCAGTTGAGGATCTTGTCCTTTTGGTAGGGGCTCATTGAGCAGAGCTGGATTGACCAGCTTGAGAAACAGCTTTCTTTGCAACAGCTCTTCTTTGTCTATAAGCTCTCTGACTTGCTCTTCTTCTTTCAGCTACCTCCTCTTTCTGTCTCAGCCTTTCTCTCTCTTGATCAGAGTCTGAAATATTGATTTCATGGCTGGACTCTTCTGGATCTGACCACTTAAGCCCACTGTCTGCCCTCTCAGAATCTGAAGACATCTGAAGAAACAAGATAGATAAGACAGAATGTAGATAAAAGATGTTCCTGAGATGCAGAGGATAGTAACTGTGTGAGGCACCTGTGTGAGGATGGGGTGACACAGGTGAGGACTTAGTAACAACCGAGGTCTCTGCCTATTGAATAGGCTTACCTGTGTGACATGTGAGACCCTAGCGGTGACATAGCTACGTGCAGAGGCAGGCGGCAGATTTTAGAAAACTAGGGTTTTACTGGTTTTTGCCGAGAAAATTTGAGCAAGATTAGTTCTGGAAGATAATCAAGAGCTAAACCAACCCTAAACTCTAACAATGCGCTACTGGATTAGGCTTTAGAATAAGTTCATGAGCCCGATGAAAGAACAAGCGCAAGGTAGGGCTAGCGGAAGCTTACTTTGATCAAAAGATTGATAATGCGTGGATGAATAGATGCCTGAGCACCACGGAAAGCTTTCTCTGATGCATCGAAAAGTTTTCGAGGGGCGAAAACCTCGATTTCGTCGAAAACTTGGAGTTTTGGCACAAGGCGGAAGTTGGGGTTTTGAGTTGAACGTGGATTCTGTGGAAACGTATCGACGCCTTATATAGTCCGAAGGGGTATATGGTGGCTGTGTCACAGCTAAGTGAAGGACCTGTGACACAGGTGAGTAAGAACAGACCCTGTGACCTACGGAGTTCAAAGACAATCACCTGAGGCACAGATGGGAGACTCAGGTAACAAGTTTTTCATCTGTGGAACACCAAGATAGAGAGAGTTGGATAAGAAAGAAAGCACTTGAGCGCTAACAGAGAGACCTTATGAAATCTTCTCAATATCAGTTTGCTAGAAATTCAATCAAGCAGAACTAAAACTGATAAGAGTTGATTCAAAAACATATACACAAGAGAGTGCACAGGTAGCTCAAGAAATATTCTCAACTCTAAGCATAACACACACCTGTGACACGGGTGAGTAAAACAGGTGAACAGATAGATAGAAAACATAGCAAGAACATGTGAGCAGGACACCAAGCCAACCTTTTATTGCAAGTTAGAGACATCAATGATATTCAATTCACTCCTCAGAGCTCAGAACCTAGTCTCATCTAAAGGCTTGGTGAAAATATCAGCTAATTATTTTTCAGTCCTTACATGACACAGCTGTATATCTCTTTTCTCAACATGATCTCTAAGGAAGTGGTGTCTCACTTCTATGTGTTTGGATCTTTGGTGGTGCACTGGGTTGTTGGCTAACTTAATTACACTTTCATTATCACAGAAGAGGGGCACTTGATTAAAAGATATGTTAAAATCTTTCAAGGTCTGCCGCATCCACAATAATTGAGCACAACAACTACCAATAGCTATATACTCAGCTTCTGCAGTGGAGAGGGCTACTGAGTTTTATTTCTTAGATGACCAGGACACTAATGAATGTCCTAGAAATTGGCAAGTACCAGAGGTGGTTTTTGGTCAACCTTACACCCTGCATAGTCACTATCAGAATAGCCAACTAGCTCAAAATTTGCACCTTTAGGATACAATAAACCAAAGCCTGAGGTTTGAATCAAATATCTCAGTATCCTGCGTACTACCACTCTGTGAAAGTCTTTAGGGTTAGCTTGGAATCTTGCACACATATATACACCCAACATTATATCTGGCCTAGATGCACATAAGTATAGGAAGGAGCCTATCATGGATCTAAACTCTTTCTGATCAGCCGACTTACCTTCAGTGTTTAAGTCCAGATGACCATTTGTTTGCATGGGAGTATGAATAGGCTTTGCATGCTTCATGCCAAACTTGGTGATGATGTCTTGGTGAATTTTTCTTGAGAGATGAAAGTACCTTCCTTGAGTTGTTTGATTTGAAGTCCTAGGAAGTACTTGAGCACACCATCCAAAGACATCTCAAACCTCTTGGTCATCATCTGGCTAAACTCATCACTCATGGAGCTGTTAGTACTGCCAAATATTATGTCATCGACATATATTTGGCACACAAATAAATCCTTTCCATTTTTCTTAGTGAATAGAGTTCTGTCTACTAAGCCCATTTTAAATCCATTGTTGATCAGAAATTCTTTCAATGTGTCATACCATGCTCTAGGTGCTTGTTTTAGGCCATATAGTGCTTTGTGCAATTTATAAACATGATTAGGTTTCTTAGCATCTTCAAAACCAGGTGGCTGCTCAACATAAACTAGTTTAGAAAGTTTACCATTGAGAAAAGCAGACTTCACATCCATTTGGTAAAGCTTGATGTTATGATGAACAGCATATCCAAGAAGGATCCTGATGGCTTCAAGTCTTGCCACTGGAGCAAAGGTTTCTCCAAAGTCCAGACCCTCCACCTGTGTGAACCCTTTAGCCACAAGTCTGGCTTTGTTCCTTACCACCTGTCCATTGGTGTCTTGTTTGTTCCTGAAGACCCACTTTGTTCCAATCACATTATGATCATTGGGTCTTTCAACCAGGGACCAAACTTGGTTTCTCTCAAACTAATTCAGCTCTTCATGCATTGCATTTATCCAATCAGCATCCATGAGAGCTTCCTTTATGTTCCTGGGTTCAACATTGGAGACAAAGGAGTAATGTTCACAGAAATTAGCAATTCGAGAACGAGTAGTCACTCCCCTATTAATGGCACCGATGATCTTGTCTACAGGGTGATCCTTCTACAGCCTGCTGATCACAAGGGGATCTGGGTTAACCGCCTGTGTCACAGCTGTTGGTGTTGCCTGTGACACAGTTGGTTCTTCCTGTGACACGGCTGGCTGAGTCAGGTCCTCTGCATCCAGTTGATCATTGGCTAGGTTGTACTCAAACTCAATATCTTGGACTTCAATGTCTTCACCCAGTGATGGAGAGAGAGGTTCTTGATCAATTGGTGAGGCAGCTTCCTCCTTGATGGTAGGTCTGATCTCACCAGCAGATTTCTTTTGAATGTCCTCATTCCCTACATCATTAGCAACCTGCTCTCCTTGGAAGCCATAAGACTCATCAAAATCCACATCTATAGATTCTTCAACAACCTTTGTGGAGGTGTTAAAAACTCTGTAGGCATGGGAGTTAGTGGAATAACCAAGGAATATACCAACATCAGATTTAGCTTCAAACTTAGTGAGGCGTTTGCCTTTTCTAAGAATGTAGCACTTACAACCGAATATTCTGAAGTATGAGACATTAGGCTTGGAGTTGGTGAGCAATTCGTAAGGAGTTTTCTTGAATAGTGGATGTAGATATAGCTTGTTGATGGAGTGGCATGCAGTGTTGACAGCTTCAGCCCAAAATCTTGGTGAAGTCTTGTACTCATCTAGCAGTGTTCTTGCCATCCCTATCAAAGTTCTGTTCTTCCTTTCTACTACTACATTTTGTTGTGGAGCATATGGACTTGAAAGCTCATGCTTGATTCCATGTTTGTCTAAAAATGCTTCCACCTTAGAGTTCTTGAACTCTGTCCCATTGTCACTCCTGACCTTCACCAGGTTTACCTTCCACTCATTTTGAACTCTAATAATGTGATGCTTGAATTTCTTGTAAACCTGTGTCTTCTCCTTCAAAAAGAACACCCAAGTATAGCGAGAAAAATCATCTACTATGACAAAGCCATACTTGTTACCTCCCAAGCTCTCGTAATTTGGAGGACCGAAGTGGTCAATGTGTATGAGCTCAAAAGGAGTGATAGTGGTCATGATGGTCTTGGAACGATGAGCAGCTCCAACTTGTTTGCCAGCTTGACATGCACTGCAGGGCTTGTCCTTCTCAAACTTCACCTTTTCGAGGCCTATGACATAGCCATGTTTGCTGAGTTTGTTGAGAAGCTTCATCCCTGCATGTCCTAGCCGCATGTGCCACAGCCAGCCGACACTGGTCTTGGCCATGAGGCACCATGGAGCTGCTGTAGGCTGTTCATTGAAGTTGACAATGTATAGTTTTCCAGACCTGCATCCTTTGAATACTTGAGAATCATCAGATAGTTTGGAGGCTATAACCTCATCAGGATAAAAAGTCACTTTCATACCTGTGTCGCACAGCTGTGACACAGATATAAGACTATAGCCTATCTGATCCACAAGCATTACATTGGATAGAGAGTGATGTTCAGATATGGCAAATTTATCAATACCATTTACCTTTCCCTTGGAGTTATCTGCATAGATCACATATTTGCTTGGAAGATTTTCACTTGTGATCTCTACAAACTCCTCTCTGCCTCCTGTCATATGTTGTGTACATCCACTGTCCACAGCCCAGTCAGTTCCACTGGAGGCAGTGTCCTGCAAGATTAGTTATGGGATTTAGGGACCCAAACTTGTTTGGCCCCTTAGCAGATTTACCATAAGCAGAGACAGCAGTTAATGGGTTAGCAGATCTATTTCTAATAGTGACAGTATTAGCAACAGATGATATAACATGAATCCTTTTTGGCTGTCTATCACCTGCAACTTTAGACAAAGGGATTAGCTGACTGTGTGAGTTGCTGGTGATATTGGTGGGTACACAGCTGTGTAGTATACCTGTGACATAGGCAACTATTACTTTTGGAACCCAGATGGCAGGTAACCATTTTGTCAAATGCTTGTGACCTACATATTTGGCCATAATTTTTTCTTTACTGTCTTTCTGCAGGACATAAGATGGGTTGGATGGAATGTTTATAGCATTCCTATTTCTGTGCATATGACCAACAAATTTGTTGTCATTTGTACCTACCTGTCTCACAAATTTAGCTGCAAGATTAAAGTTAGTGGCAGCAGGCAGTTTATCTTTACTTGCAGAAGAAATATAACCCAGGCCTTTTCAGCCATCATTTTTCCTTAGCATCTCAGCTCTAATCAGCTGATAATTTTGCATGCCAATGTTGGCAGTGCATAGGCCTTTCCTCATAAGCCTCTTAAGCTCTTCAAGCTCCTCCTTGAGCTTGTTGTGTTCAGCTACATCCACAGAGTTAGTAGCAGTAGAGGTTGAGGCCTCTTTTGAGTTATCAATTGCACAATCTGTGGAAGTTAGAACATTTATGCGACTAGCACAATTGATGCATGATTCAATGATAGTAGGAGCAGGCATGGGTGCATCAGTGGATATAGTAGAGGAAATATCAATGCACATGGAATGCTTTGCCTTAAGCTCCTCATGCTCCTTAATCAGAAGCTCATGAGCTGCCCTGAGCTTTTCATGAGCTATCTCCAGGTTGTCCTGGTCCAGTCTGAGGTTTTCCCTATCATCAGAAACCTCGTCACACGTCTCCCTCAGCTCCCTGAGTTTATCCCTTAAGGATATATTCTCCTTCCTCTCCCTGCCATAGGCCTTATCTGTTCTTTCCAGAATACCCATTAGTTCAGCATAATTAGGAAAGTCATCTTCAGTTAGTACCTTAGATTCTTTGGCCATGAGGCACAAAGGAGCTGGAGTGGATAACGTCTGATTAGCCTTGGCGCTGGTCTCGGAGCTGTGTGACCTGGCAGTGTCACAGCTAGGTGCATCAGCCATGCTGATGGCAATTCCAGCAACCTGACCTTCATCCTCAGATTCTTCCTCTGAACCTGAGTCATCTGATACCCAAGCTTGTCCAACATAGGCTCTAGCAGTGGCCTTGTTCTTGGAGTAGGTTGGGTGCTTGTTGAAGGTCTTCTTCCTTCCATGAAAGTCCTTCTTCTTCTTGTATTGATTGTCCTTCTTCTTGCTTGGACAATCAGCAGCAAAGTGGCCTTCCTTGCCACATTCAAAGCATTTGTTGTCTTTGGACAGTCTCTTCCCTTTGAATCTGTCACTAGACTCGAACTGCTCTTTCTTCTTGTAGAACTTTTTGAAGTTTCTTGTGAGGAGGATAAGTTCATTCTCTTCTCCACTAGTCATCTCCTCATTTAGTTCTTCACTGCTATCACTCTCAAGCTGTGATGTTGAAGCAGTGGTCTTCAGGGCAATGTTCTTCTTAACAGCTAGGGAAGAGCTTTGCTTGCCTTCTTGCTTGAGTTCCATCTCATGTGTTAGAATCCTTCCTAACACTTCAGTGGGCTTCATCTTGTCAAACCCATCTTTCTTCTTAAGCATGAGAACAAGAGTTCTGTAGGCTTTAGGAAGCACTGACAAGAACTTCTTGATCACATCTTCATCATCTACCCGATTGGAGCCTAGGGCCTTCAACTGGTTGGTGATGATGGTGAGTCTTGAGAATAGAGAGTTGATGTCCTCACCATGCTCATACTCAAATCTCTCCAGTGTTGATTCCAGAAGGCTTCTCTTTGACTTCTTCAGAGTATCGCTACCTTCATAGATCTGCTCCAAAGTATCCCAGATATCCTTAGCAGAATCCATGGTGCTGACTCTGTTGAAGTCATGCTCCTGTAGACCCATGAATATGGTAGTGGCAGCCCTAGTGTCACGGACCCGGAATCCACATGTGATTAGGGGAACGCGAAGTTGCCAAGGACCGAAGGTAAAAAGGAAAAATGTTTAGGGAATAGTTAAACTCAGTATAAACACTGTGGGTGGTTTAGACTTAATTTACGGTTGAGATCAGTATGATTGGATTAACCTAATTACCGATGTCAGGGACGGGCCAAGGTAGTTAGGATCCGAACTTAACATTTTAAAACATCGGAGTAGAGGAAATTGTGGGTCTATTAAACAACTCGTTAACTAAAGTTCTGCGCAGGTGTTTAACCGAATCCACAGCTCTATTCTCAGTTCAACCACGATTAACTAACAACTAACAGTTAACAGAATGTGCCAGTTCATTAATTGCAGTTGTTACACATGTATTAACCGAATGCCACAAGAAATAACAAGGCAAAGAGGTGGGGCGGGAGCTCACTACCGGCGGCGACGGATGCGAGCTAGCAGCAGCTCGGACTTGGGGGAGCTGCAGGGGAGGATGACTGGGGGTTGCCGACCTGCCACCAGAGAGCTCGAGCTCGCGTCGGAGGCAAGCAGATCCGGCGGGATGAGGAGAGCTCGGCAGGGTGAGGCGGGCTCCGGCAATGGGGAGCAAGGGCGGCAGGACCCGGAGTCTTGGGGAGGCGGAGCCGGCGTTGCTTGGGGAAGCAAGGGCAGCAGGAGAGAGAGCTCGGAGGAGAGGCGGCCACGGCGGGGGTGAGCTCGCCGGCGGCGGCCAGCAAGGGAGATGCGGCGGCGCGCACTGGTGAGGGTGGCGGGGCGCTGGGAGAGGCCAGTGGAGGTGGGGGTAGCCGGAGACGGCTGCAGAGGAGGGTCGGCGCGCAGGGGCTGGGCAAGGAGGCAGGCCGGCGGCACAGCCAAGGGCGGCGCCGAGGGATTTGGGGCGGCTCTAGAGGAGCCACAGGCGGCGGAGGGGGAGAGCCGGCCGGGGCAAGAGAGGTGAGGCGCGGCGCGTGCTCAGGTGGCTCACCGGAGAAGAGGAGGCGACGGAGGGGGAGAGGGAGGTCAGAGGAAGAAGAAGATGGAGAATACTGGAGCTGTGAAGAACTTGGTTGGAAAACAATTTGGCAGGGTGCCCAAATCCTTGTGCATGTCAAAATTTCTTGGAGGATTGGAAAGCTCAGGAGGTGGGGAATCTAGTGGTATAACATGCATAGCTCAAATCCATGATTTTGGATGGGATTTGGAAGGAAGAAGATAGCTGGTCTTGTTGGTGTTTTGGGGAAGAAGAAAGAGAATGAGTGTGCTGTGCGTGGAGAAGAAAAGAGAGAGAGTGGTGGTGAGGGAAATAAGAAAGGAGATGGGGAAAGGGAAGAAGGAGCTGCTGGGTGGGCCCCACGGCAGGAGAGAGGGAAGAACTTCCTCTTTTATTTTGATATCTGCTGCTCAAGGGCTAAATTAACTAGGGTTCCAAAAATAAAATTTGACTTCTAGGGCTGGAACCATTCTCCAATTATTTTTCAAAACATTAGGACTTGAAGTAAATAAGAGGGTTAACTTTTAGGGCAACATTTCATTTACACCGGAGGAGAGGAAGTTGTCCGAGAGGGAAACTGCGGGAGATAACCTGACCTTGATATACAAGTGAGCTCCAATTAACTGGTAAAAGTTTTTGATAGCTGGGTTATTAGGAACATGCATGAATTTTTGAGTCGTGAGTTTTAGTGACCTTAGTTTCGCTATTCGATTTATGTGTTGATCTTAAGGGTACATGTTAGGGAGTTAAATCGAAATCATTGTTGAAATGCCTATATGCATGCATGTAAGGGAAGAACCCCAATTTATTCGCGATGATCTTTACTATTCTCGTGTCGTAAATTTGGGTCAGTACACCTAGCATTGTTCTGAATGTTTCTCTTGTCATTTATGCTAGGGGTGATGGTGTCTTCCAACCTGTAACCTGTACAAACAACCTTCCATACATCTGGATCAATGGCGATAAGATGCATTTCCATCTTTCTTTTCCAGAAGGCATAGTTAGTTCCATTAAAAACAGGTATTTTACCCTCATAGCCCGACATCCTTTATACTCGGCTCTTAGGCCAATTCAAAGAGCAACCTGCTCTAATACCAATTGAAAGGACCGAAGGTGCCGACTAGAGGGGGGTGAATAGAAGGCTAATTAAAATTACTTCTTTTAGCTTAGATTGTCAAGTTAAGACTTAGCTAATTGCAAGGATAAGCTAGCTGCGTGACAGGTGAACAACACAGACAAAATATGATGTGTAAATTAACACGTAGCTGTCACACAGGTGGCTAACACAGGTAAGCTAAACACTTAGAAACAGATGACCAGACTAAGCAGCTGTGTAACAGGTAGCTGACACATGCAAGAGATATGATCTACAGCAACTGTGACACAGCTATGCTAACACAGGTAAAAAGGTGATCTATCATAGATGAATAGAATATAACTAAGAACACACAAGCATGCAGATATAGCAAGTAAATGAAAGCAACACAGTGAGTACTCAGAGAGACAAGGTGTTTTTCACCGAAATTCCCTACTCTTTTCAGAGAGGTACGTCTCCGTTGGAGAGGCTACTCCGAAGAGCTCGCCAGCACTAAATCGTGCTTGTTCTCCGAGTACCTGAGTGATCAGGCCTCTTGCTTTGCTTGTGGAAGTTCTTTAGCCTTGCAGCAGGTAGACTTCGGATCACCTTCACAAACTACTGGTTCAGCCCACACATGCTTGGGTGATACTAGCAACTCCTACGCCCGTCTAGGAGTAGACACTCCAAGAGTAACAGAATCAGCAGTAACGACTCTTCAAGGAACCAATGCTCTTTGCTCGAGGACTCTCTAACTCTCTTAGGAAATTTGGCTTTTGTTCCGAGGGTGAGAGGCTTACAACGGTCGAATATGATTGACTGGATGGAGCAAGGTTGGTTGAGGCCGAAGACCTCCCCTGGTCCCCTATTTATAGGGTTCACAGGCACCTGACTGTTAAACTGTTGCCATGTAGGATTGAGTGAGTCACCGGTGTCAGACACCGGTGACACAGCCAGTCACAACGCCCAACTATAACCAGCTTAGACAGATCGACACCTGTGGCACCGGAGGCACACACAGGTGAACCCTTAACTGACGTAGCCTAACTACTCAGCCCGATCTTGGCACATCACATGCCCTCAGCGCACAACTAACTCTGATCCCTAATAAGGAGAGAACCTTCGACAGCCTTCTGACTCAGCAGACAAACCATCGCAGTGCAGTTCCCTTAGCATTTACATGCTCTCCCCTGGTACAGAGATGTACCTGAGTCATAGAGCGCTAGACCACCTGTGACACAGCTGCGTCACACCGGTGACTCTAACCTCTAGGGTTTTCTACTACTAGCGCTGCAGAGTGTGCAAAACTGTTGACACAGGGCCACTGACCTCAAAGCATCAGTGCCACTGTCCAACACCCTGAGCATTGAGCAAAAGAACCTCCACAGAACATTACTACTTCATCCCTCTTGATAGTACGGGTGTTTCCTATGGACTCAAAGAAACTAGCAAATCTAGGCTTTACCTGCCACCAACTGTATTCACGGCCCTTGACGCATCAAGCCACCATCACCTTGCTTGCAACTCCTTGCACAACACCGGCTTCCTCACAGCTGTGACACAGCTGCCTAGCACAGCCATTCCCTTATCCTGGAAACCACCTTTGTACTTTTTGGGTGGTCATCTTTTCCTTGATGACCCTTCTTTCTGGAACCTCTTAAACCTGCTTACACTCATTGTAAACATTAGATTCCAGTTTGAGTTGCCACTAACCATCAAAACCAATTAGGGGCCTAGATGATCTTTCAAAGACCATAAGCTCGTGTTGCACAAATACAAGGAAAGACGCTAGCTTGATTGCAAATTATTGACAGGTTATGGATTTGCACACTTGTACCACTCACCAAACCCAACTAAGACATGGAAACCAAGATCACCTCAGATCCAAACCCAAATAAGCTAGGGTTTCCTGTTCTATGAAAGGCCCTTATTTCATGTGAAATGGATTCCTTCTCGCCTCACTAAAAACTCTAAACATTTAAGCTGAGAGCACATATTTTAAGAATTTATGACTGTGTATTTGGTTCTTTCTTGGGTCTTCCTCGCACCATTGTTTATTCCATGTTTTTCCGATGTGTAGTTCCAACGTTATGAAAAATCACGCGAAGGAAACTAGAGAGCCATCGTGTCAAGTTCAAGACCAAGATAAGGACCAACATTGCCAGGCAAGCATCTCCACCTTGATCATGTTGAATCTCATATATGTCAAAACTTATATATTTTGTTTTCAATTCCGCATGTTATGTGAATACCAGTGATATTTTATGTTAGACCTAGCTATACCCTATAGTTGCATACGACATAGGTCCGACAAGTATATCCTTATAACCCTAGTATTTTTTGTTGTTTATCATACGTTCAGCAAAATACGAAGGCTATAGGCTGTAGCCATGCTTAGACTTGCTATAGAGAAAAACCTAATTTTGCTGGATTCACGCCAAACCCCTTTGGTTTTGGGATGAAACCCTTGGGAAGGCGTGTACCTTCCTAGGGTGAATGGTTGAAAGTGATGTTTTTCAAAACCTGGAAATAAAATCGAAGATGATTTTGATTTAGATGAGAACAACAAGGGGAGGTCAGAGGAATGGTCATATCATGTAGGAACATGGTTATAAGGTATTGATGTGCAGTCTTGCTTGAATAAATTAAGGACCGAGCCTAACTACCGCTCAACCAAGTTCACTCCGTAGTTCCACATGTCCTTTGTGTGAAGGTGACGAGACAGTGGCTCGATCTTTTGGTGAGACGAAGGTAACTAATGGTTTAGTGGAGTTTGACCTTGATGATTCTACTATACCGTACGCGACGATAGGCCTTATCAATCGCTAAGCCTACCTCTGATGGTTATTGACCTTGCCGTAGGCACAATCAACCTGAACAATGAAGTTCAAGTTCCTACAAGCAACCGAAGAACTAGCAAGAACTATGATAAATTGTAATCTGAAATTGCGAGTATTAAGTTGGCACAAGAGATAGAAGAAAATGTATTGGGATTCTATTGACGATCTAAATAAGGCTGTAGTCCTAAACGATTTGTAGATGCGATAATATAGTAGTAGCTAAAAACTCAATGAAACCCAAAAACTAAAGAGAGAATCCTAGGGGGTATATAAAGACAATAGGTGATCTGTTACAGAGGCAGTCTTGGATTATTTTGGCAATTGTGGTCTTGGAGTTGGGGTTGGATAGGTTGGAAAGAGTGCGAGATAAGCTTTCCAAAGAGTCCAAGATCATCCAAATCAGAGTCTGTTTGCTCGAGATTAAAACAATTAAAGTCAGGGCTGTCTCAACAATCTGAATCAGAGTCTAGATCTTGTGGCACTACCTCAGAAAACATCTGTGCTACATAACCATCACTGACGGGCGCGACGACGCCCGTCGCTGATTATAGGAAACAACGACAGGTGAGTAGTAGAAGCCCGTCAGTACTTGCAATGCAAAAGATGGGTCAGCCAACTTCTACTGACGGGCACAATATCCGCCCGTCAGTAGAAGTGGAACGGGAAGATAAGATTTTCATCTGTACTGACGAAAATCTTCACTGACGAGCTCTCCGGACATGCCCGTCAGTGCTGTAGCTCAACCACTGACGGGCTAGAAAGTGGGCCCGTCAGCGGATTTTTGGCCCGTTAAAAACCCACCCCGAGCCCACATCTAACCTAACGGCCCCTCCCTCTCTCCCCCGCACCCCGCCCCTTTCTCCCCCAGCTAGCCCCGCCCCCTCGCCGCCCCCCATCTCCCCATCTCCCCGCCGCCCCCCATCTCCCCGCCCCTCCCCGCCGCCCCCCATGTCCCCGCCCCCTCCCCGCCGCCCCCCATCTCCCCATCTCCCTGCCGCCCCATCTCCCCGCCCCCTCCCCGCCGCCCCTCTCCCCGCCGCCCCCATCTCCCCATCTCCCCGCCGCCCCTCTCCCCGCCGCCCCCCATCTCCCCGCCCCCTCCCCGCCGTCCCTCTCCCCGCCGCCCCCATCTCCCCATCTCCCCGCTGCCCCAATCTCCCCATCTCCCTGCCGCCCCATCTCCCCATCTCCCTGCCGCCCCATCTCCCCGCCCCCTCCCCGCCGCCCCTCTCCCCGCCGCCCCCATCTCCCCATCTACCCGCCGCCCCCCATCTCCCCATCTCCCTGCTGCCCCACCATCTCCCCGCCGCCCCGCCATCTCCCCATCTCCCCGGTGACCAGGCGGGCAAGAAGAAGAAGAAGTACGTCGACATCGGGTGTATGGTCATCGACCGCAAGATCTTCATGTGGACCGTCGGCACCATCCTCGGCGTTGGCCTCTTCATCGGCTTCGTCATGATGATCGGCACCATCCCCGCCGCCGGACCAGTACACGCAAGCCCTACACAAGGCGCTCATGTTCTTCAACGCGCAGAGATGTGAGTCTTTTTTTTGTGCTAAATCCTGCCTTTAATTTCCTCCTCCCGCAAGCAGCAGCCAAAGCGGGGGAGGACGCCGAGCCCGCGCACGCGAGACAGAGGAGGATGTCGAAGTCATGCAATGGGCTGGCCATGGAGCTTGTCAAGTGCCTCAGCTAGACCGACTGCGTCAAGGTCCGTCGCCTCCCCCTCCCCCCTCTCTCCCCCTTTCATCCTTGCACCATGGCCACCACCGCCGCTTGTTTCGATTCGATTTGGCGTGTGTTAGCAGGTGCAGAAGTCCCCGTACAAGGAGTGCGCGGGGAAGAAGGCCCCAAACATCACCAGCGTCGGCCTGCGGGAGACCTTTGTTGTGCTATTAGATAATGTATGTGCTCGTGAGTAGCTTGCTGATCTGTAGGTGATGAACATGTCTGTAATTTGTTGTCAATTAGGTGTTTTGTTTGCATTTAGCTTGCTAATCCATTTTGTTTGCATTTAGCATGAAGCTTATCGTTTTGTTGTCAATTAGCTTGTTGATCCATTTTGTTTGCATTTAGCATTGTTGTCAATTAGTGTACTGTTAATTGATATATGGTTTATTTTTTAATCACCAAAAAGAATCACTGACGGGCAGAAATTCTTGCCCGTCAGTGATGTTCAATCTCTTCTGACAGGTCATGCGCCCGTCAGTGGAAGTAGAACTTCCACTGACAGGAGGTTGCTGACGGGCCGACAACCTGTGAGAGATTTCAGTTTTGAGCCCGTCAGTGGTGATGTATTCTGAGGTAGTGTGGGACTCTATCTCTAGCTCTTCTTGGACCAAAAGTGACGTGGGAAGACTTCTTGTGCAGCACCAATTCATGTGGGACATGGTCATAGCCACAGGAACTTCATTCTCTTCTCCTCTTGTGAGGTTGAACTTGAATCGTCTCATGTTCTTGAAGATCTTTATGCACCTCCTTTTGTTCTTAATGGCTTCAGTAGCGGATGTAGTTGAAGTAGTAGAAGTAGAGGTGGTAGCGGGTGTATCCATGGTGGTTATGTCGTCATCAAAAGGACCTGACTCATTACCCTGTCGAGTGCTAGCGTCTGAACCCGTGGGCAGTAGGATGATATGTGTAGGGGATGGTTTAATCCTAGAGAACCTCCTCGTAGTAGACGTAGGAAGTTGTTCGACACAAAGATGGGTCAATTTTTGTCTATATGTCGAGGACTGTCGAACATAGAAGAAACTAGGTTTAGCTCATCTAGCGGGTTTAGCTCTAGTACAAAAATGTGGAAAATGTCTTGTTGTAATAACCCTGCCGGGACTCCTCGTGAAGAGTGCTCATTTGGCCATGGCAACAGGGGGATTTACATCTTGTGGGTAAAGCCATACAACCTCTACAGAGTGTTAAAATCTATTCGAATAGCCGCATCCTCAGTTATGGACATAAAGCCATACAACCTGTGCAGAGTGTTAAAATCTATTTGAATAGCCACGTCCTCGGTTATGGACATAACGTGGCCAGGCCACACACTGGTTAGACTAAGTTTTATTGCAAAACATGGGTATGGATTAAGGACGTGGGCATCATGTGTCCACAGTGTGCAGTTTAAGCTACGGGCAGGTAATGAGGAACTGTAGATGTAAAACCTAGCTCGTGCAACGCGGTAGTAGCACGGGTGTGACTTAAGGATTGCCTGAGGTGATAAATGGAGCTATCGGCCTTGAGCTAATGATTGTCTAGCTGGAACTTCCCACACTAGATATTGACTTGTTAGAGATGAGCTTGATTTAAAAAATGCTCCTAAATTTATTATTATCATATTTTGAACGAGAACTTGCTTTTTCGCTCAACATACAACATAGGTTAGAGCCCTTTCTTGAACAAGCCTTGCATGCAATACATCTGTTATACTCTCTTTGTAGGATGTTTGTGAGTACATTGACTGGCTTGTTGATTTGGCCAGACGAAGGAGACGTCTATTGCAAAGCCAACGATAGTGTTTGCGAAGGTTAGGGCGTAACTCTAGTTAGTTGCCTGTCGGGTACGGCATATTGATGGGCTACCTCACTATTTGATTTCCGCAGAAAGTTTCTAGCCATTGGGCTACAGGTATAAGACCTCGACCTTGATGGTCTATTTACGTATCAAATACTGATATGTGCATGTATGACAATGGTATATAGGTTAACTTGTGTGTGCTGGCTACTGATCATGAGACCAGTACAGGAAATACAAGGGTTTATCCGGCCTTAAAACCGGGTACGCCACACCTAGCCGGCTGAAGCATATAGGTAACAGTCACACAAGATCCCGGCACAGAAATCCACATCCTGCTTAACCGGCAATCACATCATAGCTAGCGGGTCACTCAACTAAGATAGTTACAATGAACGCACAAGAGACCGATAGCAACTCTCTATTGTCATCCCTATATACTTCAAACCATACATGCATGGCGTATGAGGGATGCGTCAACAGATTGATAATTCCATATGAACTTAAAGAGAGATTTATAGTGGTAATAGACCACATCCCTTACACATGGATAATTTAGATAATTACAAACAAAAGACCTATGGGTCACAATATAGCAAGTTATTTCATCAAATTCAGCAGCGGAAACATAAATAAAACTTAAACTCAATAGTCCAGGAGACCATCATCAAAGCCCACAAAATACCCACAAGATCATAGCCAACTTGGTAACCAAAGCAAGCAGTAAATGTGACAATCATCTACTTAAATTCACATGCAGGAATTCAATTCCAATGAGTACTTTCGTACTTGCATGATGCGTTATATGCTCATCCCAATTAACTTAAACATGACACGGGATAATAAATGACTACATCAGTAATTTAGCTCAAGTTAAACACATGGCATATTCATTTAAATCCAGATAACCACTTGATAAACAATTCAATCCAATTCATTCTTAGATCTAAACACATGTGAACCATCATCACAACAATTTACATTTCAACATCTTTAAGTCATACCCAATTTAAAGAAAATCCGGGATAGGGTTACCCCAATTAATGTGGAGTTGAGGTAGGTTACACCACTCTAGCCTCAAATGGAAGTGCTTTGGTGGGTTGTTGGTTCATGGTTGGCCTACCATTACCATTCCCCAATTGCCACCGACCACACTCCCGTCGTGGGTTAAGAAAAAGATCCAAACGACACTGGTACCGACTAGGCTACCTGCCTGAAGGTCCATCTGTTGGTATCAGTTTCAGCTCTCACATCTCACTTATTAAGTGTTCCAGTATTTGATTAGTCGATTTAAATGTCATAACCTTGCTAGTCATGAACAACAACCAACTCGTAATCATACTAGGGGAAGATCACAATAAGCATTAAAATCCATAATAAACAAATCATGTAAACAAGCATACTTAACTCCTAATCATGCTAGGAATACCAACATAAGCATTAATCCATAATGAACAAATCATGTAAACAGACATAGTCATTAAATATCCAACCATAGGAGAAATTAATTGGAATATTTCCAACAAGCTGCATGCTTGCCTGAAAGCTGGGTGAAGGTGCATAATGTATCTGAGTTCGCTCATGAAAAAGTCCAAATAGCTGAAACACCAATAAGAAGCAACATAACCTCCAAAAGAGAAAATTAAGTCTAAGAAACTATTTTAAGTAATGTAAAGATGTATGGACTGCAAGTATGTGGAATTAAGATGAAGTATAACGCTAACGTAAGCATGTGACTACTCATTCCACAGTTTGGTTCAGTTTTAGTGATGTTATGCGCTAGCATGAACGAACTTTAATATGGATGCATACATGACTTCATATAAGCAACTAAGACAAGTAAGCATGCGTGACTATAATATGCAACTAAGGAAGATGCAAAAACCATATAGTTAAGGGTGATGGTCTTAGTAGCATGCATAAGATAGATATTACATTTCAAAGTGGAAGTTATGATCTTAGAGATTAAAACAAGGTGTACTTTTATTAAGATGGAGTTCAGGATTTAACATTCTTCATACAAATGACATGCATGAGTTATACAATATATGCCATATTTAATAAGATGGCTCGAGTCCCCGAGGTTATACAACATATATGCAAAAATTCCCATACAAGGTTCACCATTTAATTTCATCGTTAACATAGTCATTTGCATTAAAGTTGCATATTTTGATTAAAAGTTAATCTGGACAGCCGGACGGTTTCAGCCGTAGCTCAAAAATAGTTTATCAAAATTAGGCAAACAACCACTCTAAATGAAGCTATCGATTGTACCTACAATTTTTCTTTGAAGTTCATCTCATGATAATCAAAGGAAGGGCATCGAAAATACCTCCAAAGATTTCAGCCATATATTAAACCTACACTCGACAAAGTCTAAAATCGTGCAAATCATCACATGCATCGCATTATCATGACATATACATATACATCATACACAAGAACTAGGGTGTTACCCTTGACGCGTGGACACGAGGAAATTATTGATGAGGATGGTGGGGTTGTGAATTGGCTTCGGATTGGATTCCTTCTCCTCCACCTTCTACTCTTCTTCTTTTGTCGTTGCAGCCGGCACCATCTCCACCATCTTCTCTTCTTTACCTCCTCCTTCTTCACCATCTCCTCACCACAGCCGGTGGCACAAGGTGGCAGCGTAGTGGTTGTCAGGTTTATCTGCTGTAGTGCTCAACCCGGTAGCAGCAACGACATGATGGTGGGTCCTCGGCAACGGCCATACCGACGGTGCAGACTGACTGGCGGCGAAGCTTGTGGTAATGGCCAGCCCAAGAGCTAGCAGTGGCGCATCGGCCACTGCAGTTGGGTGATGGCCTCAGCCATAGGGCCTAGGCAGGGGCAGCGTAGCAGTAGTGGTGAGCTATCACGATAGCAGCGCTATGAGGGGACAGGAATCAATGTAGTGGCAGTGGCCTTGGCTCGTCAGGAAGGGGAGTGGAGGAGAGGTGCATGCAGCAGGAAGCCCACCAGCGGTGGCTCGCCAACTGGTGGCCGGTGGTGGCACCCCCCGGACGTGGAGGTGGCGGCAATCGTGGGCAATGGGAGGGGCCTGCAGATGGGAGCAGGAAGGGGAGGAGTGGTGGAGGTATCCAGCGGCCAACCGTGGCGGTGAGCGGTGGTGCGGTAGCCAGTGGTGGCGGAGGCCATGTCCCCAAGCGGTGACGCGGGGAACGGGGGAGTTTACGGAGGGATGCAGGGCAGAGGAGCATCAGGGAAGGAGGCTCCATATATGTGACCTGCCGTGTCGGCAAGTGGTGGCAGCAAGGAGAAATGGGGCTAGGATTGAGCTCCATCCCTTGCCTCATATGTATCTTTTATTTTTTTTATTTTTTTAATATTATTAATATTTTCCGAATTACCTCAGCCCTACATTCGTGCAAACCCTAGAACTGCATATGGGATCCAAATCAAATGAGTGAATAGTCCATTTCAACTATCTCGACAATATGTATGTAACTACAGAACCCGATCGTGCATAGGAGGCTCAAATTTTGAAATTGCATTTTTTTTCTCGTTTATAAATTCTCATTTTAATTAATATTTATTTTAGGACTCAAAAATTAGGTATTTGGATCTATAAAAATTTGCAGAGGCTCTTCATAATATATAGAAGTTATGACAATTTTCCCAGGTGCATTAATTTGTATTTGACTGTGAAATTAATTTGACATTCAAAATTCCCACAATTTTGGGTTTGATCTGTAGTTAGGTGAGTACATCCTACCATGTCGAGCTCATGTATTAAATAGTTCATGACAAAACTCTAAGTGAAATCACCAAAAAAATATTAATGTTATTCTACAGCTCTACCATTTGATGAATTTTGAACCTTGACGCTCGATTCAAATACCAAGTCCTTATAATTTCATTCGAAGTCATTGAACAAGGTTTTTTGATCTCACTATCAAGTTATTTAGAATGCATGTCTGGTTAAGTGACAACTTGATTATTACCAAATGCTAATAATGCATGAGGTTGGAAGATTCACATGGTTTTAATTTTGAGCAAGTTTTAGTGCAATGCATGAGATGATGCAACCAAGATAAAAATTTATTTCAGTCCATAATTTACCACCGTAATTCATCTTATGGACTTTTGGGCTGTTAACAAAATGATTAAAATGGGCCAAAGCAACGCAAAGGAAGGTTACATCAACAAGTATAGCAGAGATCTAATGGATCAAAACCAAGCAAAGCTCACCTAAAACTCCAAATTGCATCTAGATCTCAAATCATACTCTTTTTATGGGGTTTTCAAAATAGGCAAGATAAACCAAAGAAAATGCTAGAAATTAGAGGGGAAAAAGGAGGGGATACAAGTTCCAAACCATGGTAACCTTGAGCTCTGATGCCAAGTTGGTATGGAGCGCTCTTGATCTTCATGAGTGGAACAATAACTAATGTAGCATATTTAAGAACAAAACCCAACAACACACTCCAACAAGTGTAGGGGTGCACTTGAGCTTGAGGGACTTGTTGGAGGGCTTGGCTAGTTGTGTCCATGGTGATGTCTATCTCACCAACAATAGAGATAAACCCAGATCCATGTTTAAATGCATTTCTCACCGACCACCCTCCAAGAAAGCAATACTAAACACAAGAACGATCTTTTAGGATCGTTCACCGCGACGAACCATTCCAGACAACTTTGCACCCACCCCATCGCCATGTGTTTTCCTCATGCGCAACCGCGTAGGGTACACCTCACTTTTTCACTTCTCTCTGTCTTCCTCCTGTGACCACCCACGACCACATGAAGATGGAGCAACAATTTTGAGCCATCACGCTGCATCACCCAACGAGGTCACCATCGGCAGCTCGTCCCTTCCTGACCATTTGTCCTCCTCCCCTCCACCCATTTTTTGGTGGCACGATGACCAGGTTTGCGTCACTGTGGCTTCTACTCCGCAGGCGCCATCCCTTCCACGGGTGCCATCCCCTTTTCGCTGGTTCCGATAGCATCCTTCCTCGCTACCGGTGTCATAGGAGGTGGGGAGGCCTAGATCTAGATTTTTTAGATCAATTTCTATTTGCAATTTTTTTGAGTTGAAAGCTATTCTCCTAGGTTGGAAGCTTGATTTCATGGG
Organism: Stipa capillata; assembly: GCA_019208055.1. Classification (NCBI taxonomy): domain Eukaryota; kingdom Viridiplantae; phylum Streptophyta; class Magnoliopsida; order Poales; family Poaceae; genus Stipa; species Stipa capillata. Next base: position 36,040 of record JAGXJF010005871.1, on the reverse strand, counting down.
GTTGGGAGTTGATTTCAATGGATTGAAAGCTCAACTTTTTCATAGGGTTGGCAGTTGATTTCAATAGGTTGGAAGCTCGATTTCATGAGGTGGAAAGCAAAAGAACTGAGTTGAAAGCTCAATTTCGTGAGATTGAAAGCTCAAAAAAGTTTGAGTTGAAATCTCGATTCTGTGATGTTGAAAGCTAAAAAAAAATTGAGTTGAAAGCTCAACTATGTGATGTTGAAAGCTCAAAAGAATTCGAGTTGCAAGACCATTGTTGTTTTTTTTCTTCTCTGTTAAAGGTGAAGGAGAGGGGGAGGAGCGGTACTTCCGATAGTGTATGGCCAATAAGAGTATGTCAAAATCAACTACGCAGGGGCATCAATGCTATCGGTCACAAAGTACAGCCTACCTAGTAAACATATCCCTCAACGATTGTTGGGTGGTATCCTTTCTCAAAAAAAGCCTTCCTTTAGTCCATAGGAATGTTTTTCAAAAAGAAGTCCTTAGGAACCTTTCAAGACAAACCTTGTTTGAAACAGCTTCGAGATGTATGCTTTAGGGCGATTCCCGTGAGAGCCCAATACTGTCATGCCTGCCGTATCGGTTGGTCGACTGCAACTCAGCAATTATTGGTTAGTTGCACACAATATACACCAATTTATTCGATATCTATATACAACTTATGCATATCTAGGTTCCGATAAAAGGCATCCTTAATTGTTTTGTATTATCTAAAAGAACTAATTGCAACCATAGTACCAATTGACTTCTGAACAAAGATATGCATTTGTACAACAACTGCATACAAAATATCTAGGTTACAATAAAAGCCTCCTTTACTATTTGTATTTTTTTTCCAAACAACTCATCTGCAATGGTCTACCCAAACCACCATATGTGAATGTTCACAACATATGCATACTGGTCTGAAGTTGTATATAACATGCAAATAAATATCAAGGTTACCATAAAATTAAAACCTCATCGATTATTTCTATAATTATGAAACACCTCATTTTGCAGCTGTACAGTAAAACGTTCCTAGAAATGGATGTACATATATCTCATTTATAAAAGCCATGTCAAATCGGTTAGCTCTTCACAAGACAGTCATCAGGTGCTGCAAACATTTGATTAGCACTTCCCAACAGTACAATAGCTCTGAGCACTTCCCAGCAGCACTAGGATGAAGCCATTCCACATGATGCTACTCGCCCTTGCCCTTGTGGTGCTGTCCTCAAGTACTTCCGGTAGCAGATGTACTTTCTATGTTACTGTATTTTGTATCACAAATGTTGTAGAAGTTAGTTTCAGGTAACAAATTAAATCTTCCACAGCAATCTCATACACCTTTTTCTTAATATGCTGACATCGATGCATAGCTATGGTCACACAGGTGATGGCAAATGGTGCCTCGTTGAGCCCTGAAGACTGCCAACCGACCACGACCATCATCCCTGGCCCATGTGTCCCAAAGGCATGTTTCGTCTATTGCGATTACAATATTGGCCACGGCGCGGTAGGCGAGTGTATTACTGAGGGATGCAGGTGCACATTCTGTACTACACCTCCGATAAGTTGGACAATGTTGTTTATTTAGTATATAATGGCAATATTTTGGTCGAGATAGATGGCTGACTGCCGTTAACAAAAACAATAAGATAGGTGGATTGTTGTTTCTTCTTTGGAAACATGTATGAATGGTTTTTTCCCGTCGTGTGTGCAGTTGATATAGTTATACTCTTCCATAATCGATGAAAGATCTGGTAAAAAATGCATCAACAAATAGATCCCTTGCAAATATATCGGATTTGCTACTTTTCAGACATCTGAGAAATTATTATTTCTCAACCAACTAAGTTACACATTTAGAGCTCTAGATCTGATAATGTGTAACTCAGTCAATTGAGAAAGTAAATCCGTTTGTTGATATATTTATGTAACTATTCAGTTGTACATCTCTAGATCTGAAACTACGCATAATTTCTAGAAGGTATAACTAGTTAATTATCGTTGAATAAAAAATTAACGTCCAAAATAATCAACTTAAAAATAACTCTTAGAAATAGACACTTCCATCGATAAACGATCGTGAATAAATTTAACTGAGACGAGACTTACTCGAAAATGTTGAGTTTTTCTACCTCAATTATCCTAAAAGTTTGTTTTCACTTTTAACTGCCGGACCATTTAATATGACCCTCTAACCATATGCCCTTACGCATAACCCCATGTACCCGAACCAACACAGCTTTTCACCTGCATGGCGGCTAGCAGGGCTCGTCAGCGCAATCCCAATTGAGATACAATAGCCATATATATCTAAAGAGGTAATTGCACCCAGATACATAAACTTGGCACACGAGTTCAGTTAGGTATAAAAACTTAGAAAACGTGCACGACGGTACTAGAACTTGGCTTTTATGAGCGGATGGGTACAAATTGTACCAGCGTCGCCCCCACCCAATGCGACGCACCGGCGTCGCCTCAACCGAGGGCGAGACGGGCCAGCGTCGTCTCCGTGGAGGGCGAGACGGCCAGCGTCGCCTCCACGGAGGGCGAGCCTTCGGTGTCACCTCCACCGAGGGCGACATGGGCCACGGCGGGGCCCGCTGGCTTGGCTTTTTTTTTCTCGCTTTGATTAAATTGTTTGCTATTTTGCAAAAAAAAACTACCTATATTATAGCATGTATTTTGCTGGTTTTGAGAGAAAAACATGAGCACAACAAAATAATTTTAAAGAGCTCTAACAAAATTTAATATTTTGTTATAGCATGTATTAAACCCACCAATAAATTCTTTTTGAACGAGAATAACCTGATATATTGCATAGAAATAAATAAACTCATGATAATCAGCCTCTTCCTCTCTTATGCCTTGGTGGCATGTGATCAGAGGGGAAGGTGAACTGTGACTGCGATATTGGATTGGTCCGGAGATTGTAGGGCGAAGTTTGCTGACTGCCTTGCGTAACATCCGGCTGTGTAGGAATCTGGCTGTACGGAAGCTTTCATGTGTGCTAACAATTATGTAAATGCAGATGATTACAATATGAAGTTATACGCAGGCTGTACGACGAGCGCACGTATGACGAATACATACGCTGGTATGTGCCGAGGACGCGCACTAGGCTCACTCCTAATCCACCATCGAGACTAGCTTCACTCACACATTCACAGCAACTACGATTAGCGATGGATCGGCACAGAGCTTCGGTTCGTGATAACACGGTAAGAAATCTATGAGGTTGTGAGTTACAAATTTCAACCCTCAAGTACGTGATGATCTTTTCACGTAATTCGATAGGACGTTGCGCATCCAGGATACTGCCGCTTCCATCATTCACACAAGCCATAATCAGGACCCCTCCATTATACGAAAGGCGAAGCAAATGTACGAAGATGCGAAGGACATTTTGAAGAATTTAAGATGCGGTCGGTCTGATGACATAATACGCGATGCGTTCAACATGCCCGAGCAGAGGTCCGCGCGTCCAAGTGAGGCACGATCAAGCCTAACGCGTCCAAGTGAGGCAGGACTAAGTAAGGCCCGCGGTTCAGTATCCGCTTCTGGACGTTGAGATCGTGAGGTATATCTTTTTAAACGTCGAAGATTATCTTACTCATGGTCATGTTAACTTTATCTTACTCATGGTCATGTTAACTTTACCGTACTGCTTGCATCCGTAGCCGACCATATGAGCTGACACGACGCTCATGCGGAACTCGTCTTGGAGAGCTCATACAGGATTTCCGAGGATGCACGAGCAGGGCCAGAGCTCTGAAGGAGGCCCACTTGGGGAGGTATGCTATCTAAACTGAACGATACTCCACATGTAATCTACATACGATACTCCGTGGTCATACTGATGTTTACCTGACCTTGATGCCTACGTTTCAAGTCGTCCATATGCCCTAACATGACACTCGTGAGAGACCCGTCTAGGAGAGCTAGTACAGGTCCTCTGAGGATGCACGAGCAGGGCCAGAGCTCTCAAGGAGGTTCAAGCACAGAGGTACATGTACTATCTTCTAATCAGTAAAGAAAATAAGTGCTAAAATTATTTTAAATTATTTTTGGTGTGCAATTTATCACTTTGTCGCCTCAATACGACATGGAATCGCCGTACGCGCAGGGCCAGAGCTCACATGGAGGTGCAAGCAGAGAGGTACGAAAGTTTAAATTTAACCTACTAACTATTTGCTTGCTTAAATTTAATCTTACACATTTAATTACGATTATTTTTTTTGCAGGACTACCTCGATTCGCCGCCGATGGACGAGAGTGTCTTTCCTGTGCCGAACCTGTGTTTTCTTTTAAATATTCAGTATCAGTCCCTCGTTGGAGGACCTGCTTACCAGGGTGCGTCATCCCACGATGTGGCGGAGGGCTCTCAGCGCCATCACTGGATAGACAATTTGTTTCAAGCTGACGAGTTTTCGTACAGCCAGATTCCTACACAGCCGGATGTTACGCAAGACAGTCAGCAAACTCCGCCCTACAATCTCCGGACCAATCCAATACCGTAGTCACAGTTCACCTTCCCCTCTGATCACATGCCACCAAGGCATAAGAGAGGAAGAGGCTGATTATCATGAGTTTATTTATTTCTATGCAATATGTCAGGTTATTCTCGTTCAAAAAGAATTTATTGGTGGGTTTAATACATGCTATAACAAAATATTAAATTTTGTTAGAGCTCTTTAAAATTATTTTGTTGTGCTCATGTTTTTCTCTCCAAACCAGCAAAATACATGCTATAATATAGGTAGTTTTTTTTTGCAAAATAGCAAACAATTTAATCAAAGCGAGGAAAAAAAGCCAAGCCAGCGGGCCCCGCCATCGCCCGTGTCGCCCTCGGTCGAGGCGACGCCGAAGGCTCGCCCTCCGTGGAGGCGACGCTGGCCGTCTCGCCCTCCACGGAGGCGACGCTGGCCCGTCTCGCCCTCGGTTGAGGCGATGCCGGTGCGTCGCATCGGGCGGGGGCGACGCTGGTACAATTTGTACCCGTCCGCTCATAAAAGCCAAGTTCTAGTACCGCCATGCGCGTTTTCTAAGTTTTTGTACCTAACTGAACCCGCATGCCAAGTTTATGTATCTGGGGTGCAATTACCTCATATCTAAACTATGCCATGTTGGACAAAGAGTGATGCAGATAGATAGTTAACGAAGGGGGAGAATGAAGTTATATCATGCAATAGACACGAACTCCGAAGCAATGATACAGATAAGAAATGTACCGTGAGCTGAAGTTGCATCTAATCAATACATTTTCAAGGAACACTGCAATAAATCAATTTACACCTTAGGCGACTCTCGTTATGAAGTATGAACTGGCCTAATGAAAATGAAACACCTTATTTTTTAGCTAGGTCATTTTAAACTTCAAAGTGATAACCAAATTCGATTTTGAGAGGATAAATGGCTTGGAAGAGTACCACTTAAATTCTTGTACCTAGGTCTATATAATATGGTGCAACAGTAGCGAATATCTTGTCCGCGACCACCCCAAACTTATCCTTCTGTCGAGCTATAGTAGGGCCCAGGTTGGAGGCATGGAAGAAATTGACTAACCATGTTTCAACAGTTACATTACAACCAAATCCAGGTACCTTCACTTGGGATCTACACCGAAGTGCGATTTAGTCCACTCTGTGTACCAGACCCTAATGAACTCAAATTGCCACTTTTGACACAAGCATTTATGGAAACTCAAACTCCTGCTAAAAACCAAAATTTTCATGTTGTATTTGCATAGAGGGGTTCTCCTGACAAAAGATAACCTCATTAGATGTAAGTGGCGCAGGGAGATAAACCATGTTGTTTCTGCAGAAAGGATGAATCAATTCAACACTTTTTTTTAGTGCAACATACCTCGCTTCGTTTGGCGAGTGACCCAAATTGCTTTCAATCTTACCCCACCACTAGCATTGTTAACTTATTTGGGAGTTGGCTTCAGAGCGTGGGGGAGGCTACAATCACATATTTTAGTAGGAGTGAAAGCGTTGTGCTGGGCAATTTAACTATGCAGGAATGATATTATTTTTAACAAAAAATTCTATCACCTAAACCAGGTAATTTACAGGTGTGATAGTTTTCTACGCTTTTAAGCGCCCTTGTAGAAGCCGGAGTTCATGGAGAACATGGTGGATGGGAGCCAACGCCTGGAAGCTATGGCGATGGAATTAGTCTCTACTATCGTTTGGAGCAATAGAGGCGCCTAGGTGCTACCTTAGACGTCGCACGGCTTTACTTTCCATGCTGTTTATTTTGCATATGATTAACATCATTGAGCTTTATCCGCTGGTATTAGGTTTCTGACTTTGGCCTACGTGGTGCTTGCATACGAAGTTTGTAATAAATACTTGTTGATGGTCGAGTGCACTCTCTAAATGCAAAGGTCAAAAATAATAAAATCTTTCCTTTCAAAAGAGAAAGATACAACACTTAAATTCTAAAGTTGTATATATTAGATGAAGTGTATTATAGAGTTAGATACAACTTTAGGGAAAATTATAGGAAAAATGCTATATATTTGTAGTTTGATTTTTGTTTTCTATAGGGTGAGTTTTCATTGCATAAAAAGTATATTTTCCTTGCACAAAAAAAATATGGCTATCACATAAACTTTGTTACATAAAAACATTATGTTGCATTGGTTCAAAAATTTTATTGTATATATTTAAAAAATATATTTCTATCACATAACGAAAATGTTTTCACGAACGGGGATACCTACTCTTTCGCCAAACTATAAGTAACTCGTGTGGGCCGTCGCTGGGTCTTGTAAGAGTGTGGTGAGAACGTAGGTGTGTAACAGATTGCCTATCACGGAAGAAATGAAACTCTAAAATTTCTCCCCAATTTTGTACGTCTTCCCATTCCTCAAGTTCTTGCTCTCCATCCCTAAATTCTTGATGTGTTCACGCTTGTATCCCCACCAAATATGCAGTGATTATCGCTAGAGTTGAGGTTGTTATGATCTTGGTATCTGAACCATTACGATCCCTGCAATCTCTTGGCTTCGATATGTAAATCCAAAGAGATGTTTGTGTCGGATTCACTCTAACATCGTAGTACCGATCAGAAGTTGGATTGGCTGGTAGGGTGATCACAATGGCGTCGAAGAAGAAGCCAATGTGGTGGTACAGCTAAATATGGAAGAGATAGACGAGCTCAAGATGGTCCTCACTTCTCGATTGAACACCATTTAAGAGATGGCGGCGGCGGTGATACCGTGAAGATCCACTTGGAGATCGAATAGCAGGGAGATCGCTTGGATTAAATCCAGACCAAGGTGAACCCATTGATGACCTCCCGAAATGAGATGTAGCATAATGAGGTATAGTAAGAGTAGGTGCAGGTTGCACGTGCCCTCAATGGGAAACACGTCGCCACCACTAGCAGCAATGGTTTCCCATGACTAATTATGACATGTGTAAAAAACACAAGGGAGGATATTATACAACAGTAAATAGAAACGTCTAAAAAAGAACACTCATATGTTTTTTCGCATAAGTCACAGATGATCATGTTTTTTAACAAAAATTTACTGGTGCATACTTCATTGAATAATGTACATAAGTCATTTATTTCAGATACTTTTGAAGAAGTTCTAGATGAGGTTGTGTGAGAACCCATAAATTCATAACACCTAGTCAAGGGTATTAGGTTTGATTATGCATTCGATATTTCATCTTTCATGTAAAAAGTAGGGGAAATTTAAATTTTTGTTTAAAGAAATGACTAGGTAATAAATATTAAATTAAAACTAATAGAATTTTAGACATCATCATTCCAGAATGTTTCTTCTTTCAACAAATAATGATAATATAATCATTAATAAGTGTTTTATTGCATAAATCATATCTCATATAAATAATAAGAAGTAAATGGTATATATATTATAACCAAAGGAAAATATTATAGTCACATTATAAGTTCTAGACTTACACATCTTAGAATATACAAGTTATATTTATATATATGATTTGAAATGAATTACAAGAGGTGATCATTCCAGAATATATAAAAGATATAGTCTCAAAATATATCAATACATTACAAATAATTTTAAACACATATATGCATACACAAGTACATCTGAATATTACAAAATATTATTATTACATAGGTTTAGAATGACTAACTAAAAGAAATGAATTACAAGAGTTGAGTTTTAGAACTAAAGCCTAGCTATAGACTATCCACTCAATCTTGTTTATCCCATTCTTTTCTTCTTCCTTCCTTGTCTCCAAGTTAACCTGCACACATGCAAAAGCTCAAACAAAAGATTTTGGGTTAAAGATTAGAATGTTTGCAATTTTAATTGGGAGGCTAATCTTATGAGAATCAAGAGACTGGTTTTGGTCTATTATCAAAAGAGCAGTCAAGAGATTATATGAAATCTGATTTCTGTTAGATTGTTAGTTGAAAGGCAATCATTGAGTTAAGGCAACCTATCAGCTCATAGCAACATTTCCAGAAAGAAGGCAGCAAATAGGTAACAAAATCACATTCTCAAAGCCTTCTTGATTATTTGATTAACCTACAAAATTAGCCCACCATGATTAACTAATTGGAATTAGCCTTCATGTGTTAGTCTAGCTAATCCCAGCAGCCTAATATGTTAGTATTTCGAATTTGTCCATATAAGCAAGTCACATGACAATAGACAACCAATTGGCATCCAAAAACAATAGAGGAGGACTAGATAAGGATCAGTTTAGGGCGTAAGCTACTATTGTCAGCTTCACAAATATCTCGTTGACACCACATGCTTCGATGGATCATCATCACCCTCACATTGACAATAGCAAGGGCAGATGGCTGCAGCAAATGCAACCATTAGCAAACAATAATCATCCAATTATGATCTGAGTCACCATTTAGATGGTAAACTAGGAGCAAATTTGAAATTTCAGCACAACAGCCTCATGGAGGCTATAAATAGAGCCCAAGACCTCATCTCATAGCACACAACCACACCAAGCTGCATGCTAGTGGTAAGAGAAAGAGAGCAGCTTGGGAGGAGGAGATCAGGACTAGCAACAAGGAGGAGATGGCAGCCATTAGGAGGAGAATGCCAAAAGACAAGCTAGGGGGAGAAGGCCAAGTACCAGGATCAAGAAAGGGAGAAAAGCCTCAAGTGAAAAGTCTAAATTAACCATTAGGAATGCTCACCCAAGATATACACATGGCAAAGCAACCTAATGGTAGTAAGGCATGTAGGGAAGACAGAAATGCTATTAGTTTAGGCATAATACTATGCGTTATGATCATCATTGAGCTTATAAAGCAACTAGTAGATTATGTCCCTATAAGCATAGAAATAACCCTCAAGTATTTATCCATCGTAGGGGGGCTAAACTAATATCAAGTATATTGATATGTTCTTATCAGCTTAGTGGCTGATAATTAAAACAATGACCAAGTAGTATCTGTTCTTATCAATTAAACATAAGCAAATGGACAGGGCTAAGAAAAGTATAGCATATGTTCTTATCAGTATGTCATTAATAATGAAATCTATAGCAAAGGAGCATATATTCTTATCAATTTAACTCAACAACACATGAGCATGATCTATACAACAAAGAAATAAATAATATGCATGTATTCTAGACATTTTAAGAATCAATTAGCACAAGCACCGCTCAGCGCTTGGGCAGATATTTAACAGGCAACTAAATACAATAGCATATTTTTAGGAGAATCAAATAGGTGAAGTAATCATCCTAAACATACTATATCACTACCAGCACAAGCACATACACATGATATAGGGATTTGATTTAGCTTAGTATCTCTGAGTAAAGTACAAAATCATGATGATATATACCGATAGAGGAAAAGCTAGTAATATCAACTATTTGTACTTAGAGATAGATGAGTAATAGGAAGATTAGACAAAGGGGTGAGGTCATGAATATACAGGAGATGTTACGCACACTAACTTCTATCCAGTTACATATAGTATTATACACAGGATATAGTAATGATTGAACAACAAAAGTATCAAGACACCAAGCACAGTAAAAATTAACTGATTCCCTCTACCACACGAAACTAGAATCACTAATTAATGGCATAGATCTTAAAGCATCACAGAAGCACCAGAAATAGGTTTTAGCTAGCAACAAATATCCATTAAGCCTTAGCACCAATAAAAATAAATAAGGGCATAACATGATAGACTAATGTAGATACATAGAGCTTAGGAGGTTAAGATAGCTATAGCAATAATAGTTATGATACATAAGAACAAAACTTTTTTAGATAAAATTTAACATCACATGGCATAACAATCCATAGGGATCATGTCACCTAAATCCAATTTCCACAAAGCACATGAGCAAATCAACTAGGGCTAGTAATAACCTAAGACGATGGCACTGAAGCAATGAAACCCCATTGCAACATAAATAGAGCCATCTAGTAGTACCAGAAGCACAAAATAACACTACAAATAGTCACATCTATAGCAACTAACCATGGTAGCAGTGACCAATTCCACTACAACAAGGTTACACACCAATAGCTAGAACTGCTTTGTAGCATAAATTGAATGTCACCTATGAGCTAGTGCAATCATCATATGAACCCTAACAAAAGATCCAAAACCCTAACAAGGACACAATCGCATCAGTGCTGGATCAACTACAACAGGTGAGATATGTCACACGGGAAGGGTGAAATGACTCGAAACCTTAAAGCTGGTCACACACCGAAGGGAGTGTGATGGGTTTCATACCCGACGTAAAGGCTAAGTACCACTTATGGCTAAAGTAATGTACCTCTGCAGAGTGTGTTGAAGTGTGGCATTGTCACTCCCAGTTCTGGATATACACTACAAACACGGTGAGAAAGGAACCATTGGAGGTTCTAATAGCCCGTGAGGCCTTTTGAGCATAGAGAATTGTTTAAAGCTAAAACCTAACTATTATTCCAGAAATGTTATTGAGGACTATTGTCCTTGTAGTTGATAGTGCATGTCAAACACCTATTGCTATTCATGAGCTTGTTGAGTACCTTATACACTCATCCCTTATATAAAATCTCCTTTGTTAGGCTCTAAGTTGGTAGATGCTATGAAAAAGAATCCGGAATTCCCTGAAGGACTAGATCTACGTCAGGAAGAGGATTTAGTAACACATACATGTGCTACTTCATCTCCAAAAATGTGTTAATAAGACATGTAGTAACACACTTTGGTATGTATTCTTGTAGCCTATGTTACTAGGATGATGTCTATTAGAACACATAATTGGTGATTCTATATATAATAAAAGGTGTTACAACTAGTGTATAGCAACACGCAGCATATGTGTTACCATATATCCTAGTAACACCTTTCTCTAATAGTAGTAACATGGTTAGTAACAGCTTTTTCTACTTGTAGTAACATGGTTAGTAACACCATTCTCTAAATATTGCAACACAATTATTAATAATTGGCAACAAGACCTAGTAACATATTTGCTTAACCGTTAGTAACATCATCTCTAAATATTTTTGTAACACATAATTGGTAATTTATTTCTTGTAATATTGACTCATTCATAGAAATTCCTGCTTGAAACTTTTCATAGCCGTAGAGAAAAAAATAAGGGTGATTACACATTGCAAAATAACACAAAACATCATGCGTGTAACGATCATAACATACCGTATTACATTAAATAAATAAATAAAAGTATTGCCTTAAGCAAATAAATTTGACTATTTGTCACGTCACTTCATAACATTCATAACTCCCCGCAAAAAAAATACATTCATAACAACTGATTGTACGGAGGAAAAATAATACATTTTTAATCTAGTAGTCTAAACTACATGTATTGCTATCTCCAATCTTTATGAGACTGTGAGAGCTCTAATTCTAGCGTAGTCGAGAGAGGCGTGAGGTGGAAGTTGTGGAGCAACTTGCGCTGCTGAGTTATTTCGAACCTATCGAGCTACGTCGAGAGTTAGTCGAGAGGGGGAGGAAATTGTTGTGTACTCGCATCGCATTGCATTTCCTCATGGCATTTAGTATTCATATGCATTAGAAATTAATACAATTGAAATCGAAACTTTATTGATTAACGAAATAGTACAAGAGTTAATGATATAACATTGTTACAAATGAATAAAGAAGAAGAAATGGAAAAGTACATGATCAATATTCTACCTATACAAATATCTAAAAACCTTAACTCTTGAACCTTCGGGTCTTCAAAGTCTTCAAGTCGGAGAAGGATGCCGAGAGCCGAAGGGGGAAGTCCTTCGGGAATGTAGGCAGTCATCCGAGGTCGTCGAGTATGGGCACTCGAGACCGTTGGGAATCGTGCCGTTGCTGTAAGAGGCAAAAGGTTCCTAAAATCTATATTTTGAAATACGTGTGGTCTTATCGGCGCAGTTCCGCCGACGTCCGCAGGGTTAGCTGTGGGGGCAAAATAGCGCCGATGACCTAAATAATTTTTAGTTTTCGAAAATAGTTTTGTAAAACATTTTGTTTTTTAAAATGTCCGAGGGCCACGTGGCTAAGACCCGTATTGGACAAACCTATACATATATATATGGAAAAGAGGGGTGAGAGGATAAAAATATTTTCTATTTTCCTAATCTAAATTGCCTCCATGAGTTTTTATTTTGAAAAAGGAAATGATTTTAGAAATCAAATGAAAAGATGAGGCAGCCACCTATATTTATCCTTTTAGCCCACATAAATTGACCAAGGTCAATGCCTTTAGAATATGAGGTAGCAGCCCATCAAATAATGCATCTAGCAGTCATTCCATGCAATCTGAACCGAGGCAACAGAGGGAATAAGGCAACCATTCATTAAATAAACATTCTTCAGCCCACAACTTTTGCCTTACCACCCAAGCCATCAAGCAAGTTTATCCAGCAGCCAATGTTTTACCAAGCAAAAATCTAGATCAAATAGGCATCAACTCATCGAGTGAGAACCCAGCAGCCACGCATAAAATGGACTAAGGCAGCCTGCACAGCTCAGGCCACTCAACTATTGAATATTTAACCAATAGCTCATATAAAATTGACCCAAGCCAATTTACTTAGCTTATAAGGCAACTGGAGCAAAGGATCAGCTCAACCAAAGATTCAAGCAGGTGGTGGCAGTGCTAGTACCAAGGAGAGCATTAGTAAAAGGAGCTCAAAGGCAGCTGAATAGTGCAACCTCTATTTCTAAACTGCATACACCAGACCAGCACGCACACAGCAGCATACCCTGTAGAAGCCAGGCCCCAGGAGAACCAAGAGAACAAGGGAGAAGGGAGAAGGAGCTTAGAGAGAGAAGCTGTAGCCGTTCCATAGGAGTTCAAGTAGAGGACCAGCCAAAGAGAAGAGAGAGGAGACCTCCAGCAAGCTCAAGAGCAAGATCAAAGGAGCTAAGTCTTGGCTCAGCTTAGGAGCAAGGTAAACACCTCTGGGTTATCACAACCTTGCAAATGCTTACAGCTAGGAGTTAAAGGGCAGAATAGGACCCTCATAACCATTTTTGCATCACAGAAATTGAATGAAACATTTGTAGAACCTGTTCTTATTCTTTGGCATCAAAAGGATGTCTCAAACAATTCTCAGCTAAAGCTCATCATTAGGTTTTTCTCTTAGGCAACTAGTGTAATGAATCTGTTCTTATCAGATTTTATAACCATTGCTCTAAATCTCTCAGAGAGAACATCATCTCATATAATAAAGCAACCAATAAGTAACAAGGGTAGTAATCTGTTCTTATTAGGTTTCTATACCTTTCTCAATCTTCTCTTCAGAAATCATCATAGCATACTAAGGCATCAAGTAGGCAAACATAAGTAATATCTGTTCTTCAGCTCAAAGAATTGGTAAAGACACACATATAAATGGGAGGATCAAAAAACAATTGACTGAAAAGAAGTAGTATCTGTTCTTCTCAGTCAGCCAACCAAGATAGCTATATGAAAATGAGAGCAAAGAACACCCAAGATCAAGAGTAGTTATTATTATCAGTTGCTAATATCAATTTGAGTTGACCATTTATTCTTTAACAAGTTAAACTAATTCACCAAATATATTGGAAGTATGGAACGGAGATCAGGTATAGTCTTCTGTTCTTAGCAATGCTAACATGAGAATCCAAGATGAATATGTGTTCCTCAATTGGAAAACTGCTAGAGGCATACATATATAAACAAGCAGTAATGTGTGCCATCAGATTAAGGCCAAGTTCATAATTTGTTTTTATCTCGTTCGGTAGCTGAGATTTTTGACCTAGAGTTTTCAAGTAAAGACTCAATAGAAGATAGACCAAATTAAGGATAGTTCTATTCTGATTAATTGGGTCTTTTAGGAACAAAATTAGAGAGAGCAACTTGCTGATAGATTTAGTAAGAATCAACCACTGATCGGACCAAATTGAGTAGAACCCTAGAGAAGTTTGGGAGGAACTAGAAGAATAGGAATTGGGGCAAGAGAGACTTACCTGATGGAGGAGGTCGGCGACCAAGCACCGCGGTGCGCCACCGGCGGGAGGCGGGCCGGCGAAGCTCCGGTGAAGGAGCTACGACGCCGGCCACGGCCAACCCGGGCAGCGGCCGAAGCGCACGGCTCAAGGAGGAGCCGGGTCTGGGCGAGCCCCCAAGGAGGCGAGGGCGACGTTGGACGGGAGCGACCGGGGTAGCAAATGGAGGCGGCAGGACCAGAGGCGAGGCGCTAGGCGGCAGTGAGTGACCTGAGGAGGAGAGAAGAGGCGCCGGCGATGGGAAGAGCGCCGGCGGCGCACGGTTCAGGTGAGAGAGAGAGTGGAGAGAAGAAATTTAGGGATTTCAATGAGAGAAGAAGGGGGCCATAAGGGCCGGCCGAAGGCTGTTAAAAAAAAGAGAATAAGATAAAAGAAAATGAATAATTGGATTAGATGGAAAAAAATGGAAAAGGAATAAGAAGAGGTGTAAAAACTAAAGGAAAAGGGATATATTAGAAATGTACATGGATATGCTATCAATTTCTTGAAATCAGAAAATAAAAAGGAAATGGATGAAAGATGAAGATAACTTCATAAAGAGTAAATTGGAAATTTAAAGATATTGGCCAAACTAATATAATTTCTTGGAAAGGAATTTAAATTTAAACTAAAATTGTAAATCATTTTAAATTGAACAAGATGAGTTATTCTTTAGAAAGAAGTTTAATTTTAAATTACTTTCTTTAAAGATCCTAGCTAATTTTCATATTCCGGTCAATGAAGTATATAAGAACGCTAAAGTTTAAGTAAGGTAATCGAGAGTTGATTAATACCAATATAGGAAAAGCGAGCGTGAAATTTAAAATGCCTAACGCTCAAGCTACTCTTAGAAGTTCTAAATCTCTAAGAAATTGTTAAAAAGGTTTAAGCTTAAAGTCTTTAATGATGATTTTAATGCACTCATCATCTCATGCATTCGATGCCATGTCGTTTGCATCCATTCTTGGAATTTCTTGAATTAGTCCTTATCGGACTTCATTGCTTTTATCAGAAGCCGGAGTTCAGCAGTCAGGACCGTCGAACTCCACTACCTATCCGTTACCAGGCAAGTCCAGTTCTTGTTCATGTCCGTTGATAATGTTTTTCAAAACTTCCCTCTTGTCTATAACATGCACCGAAAATCTATTTTCTAAAGATGAATCAACTGTGGTTTTGTTTTGGATCGCCGGTTCTTGGGTGATCGCATGGCAGGTGGTGAAATCCTGGTATGGGTACAGGTTGGCACATTTGGGAAGGTGGATTTCATCACACGGGAATGTTTCATATAAGATTAATGCAACCAATGATCGATTGTGCTTAAGCACTGTAGTGATCGTGCATACCACATACCCTGTATGGGCGGGGCTGAGCTAAAGTACCCTTTACCCTAGGTCTATACCCCCCGGGAATGCAAGGCCTCGGTATTGGGATCGATACCGGGAAGGTAGTATGGCCGCGGGCTGCTTACTACTTGAGAATGTGATTGGGCCGTCGAGCTACTCACATTAGAATTATGTTTGGAGACCGGTAGTCCTCGACCAGTTTGGGCGGGACTGCGACGCGGGGTATAACCAAGCGGGCGGTGAAACGGCTCTGTGATTTGCCGGTCTGGTAGTGCATGTGACGACATGAACTCCATGACTATTGATCATTTGTGGGTACAGTTGTGCACCTCTGCAGAGTGTATAGAAGTGTGACATTGTCACTCCGTGTTCCCGGTTGGAACTGCGAACCCGGCAAGAAACGGATTCATCGGGAATCCTAGCAGCTTGTGAGACAGGAGATCATTAGTCTCTTAAATTAAAACTTGACTCCCTTACCTTTAAAACTGCATTTCTTTTGGGAGAACATTGCCGTTCTCAGTAGGTAGTGCATCAAACACCTCTTTGCTATTCCTGGACTTGTTGAGTACCTTTTGTACTCATCCCTCTATCTAATTCCTTTGAGTAGACTGTGAGCCGACGACAGAGGAGGAGGTGATCTACGTCGAGATCGACGATGAAGTTCCCAAGGATCAGCCGACGACGAAGGAGGACGAAGGCGTCGACTACTACGTCGAGTTCCGCGACGAAGACAACGCCGAGTAGAGTAATAGGTCGTAAGAGTAGTCAGGTGTAGTTAAGACTTTTGCTATAACCAAATAATAACGGTTTTAAATTCCCCGTACTTTTGGAAATGTGTTGTAAGACTTATGTTGTATTTCAAGTTTGTAAATTATGTTTGTATCATATGGACCGCTGCAATGCTTCTGTCGTGCCACTCTGTCACAGAGACTCTGCATTTTTTTTATCTGACACAAGCCGAGCACCCAAGAATTCAACCATTAACCTTCTTAACCTGTAAAACAATATGAATTAAAAACATTAATCTTCAGGGTTGTAGAAAAATATCACATACATATGTGACATTCATCAAAGCTGATTATACAATACATTTTTTACCGAAGGTAATGTAGTAAATTAGCAAGTTAAAGCCTTCTTGTTGGTCTGTACAAAGCATCTATTGAGTATCATTAAAACCGGGCAGGCTCCGAGCGCCCTCGTTCACCCGTGAATTCATTACGTTGGATTGGCGCTGGACGGTCCGAATGGAGGTGGGCGGGTCTCGGCTTTATTTTACGTCCGATGCGGGGCGGGCGGGTCTCGGCTTTATTTTACGTCCGATGCGGGGCAGGCGGTTCGGATTGTCTCGGGCGGGTGTCACGGGTGAGCCTCGGTGTGCTCTGCGACAGCTGGTGCGCTTTATGGACTCGTCGGTGCTGGCCTCATCCCACGTGTTGGTGATGCTGTTCTGTGGGAAAAAATCGGATGATTTCTGTTCGGGGCTCTCTAGGCAATGTTGCCGGCGGCAGATGGGTTCTGCGGCTGGTGCGCTTTATGGGCCCGTCGGTGCTGGCCTCATCCCGTGTGTTGGCGATGCTATTCTGTGTGAAAAATCGGCTGATTTCTGTTCGGGGCTCTCTAGGCAATGTCGCCGGCGGCAGATGGGTCCTGCCGTGGTCGTTTGTCCTTCCCTGTTTCTTTGTTTCTTTGCTTGTTTTCTGTTTTCAATGTCAGGTGTTGGTCGTGCTTGCATAGTAAGGGCTTGATGGTGCCGGTCGGTGGTGGTGGGGGCATGGATCCATCCTTTCCGGCGGGAGATGGCTCCGGCTCCTTTCTCTTGCGTTGCCGGTGGGAGACGGCTGCTTGGTCTTTTTTTCGGCCGGTAGGTGGGAGCGGTGCCGCCTGTGCTTAGGATGCTGCATCCACGGGCGGCCGTCTGTACGGGGGGCGCCACCGGATTAGGCATGAGCGCCTGTGTGGTTCTCGGTAAGGTTAATCAGGTACGCCCTTCCCTCGGAGCAGCTCAGGCGCGGTTGATTTTTCCATATCAATTATTATTCGATCTTTATTCGATCTTTCGAAGATGGTTCTGAATGATGCCGGTGCCCGTACTGCTTGCGGTTGCTATGGTCGTGGTGTTTTGGGCCTGTCTTCTACATCTGCTATTAGCGAATGCTAGAACTGCATGGAGTTTTGAGGTGCTGGTGCGTTCCGATGGTTTGGCGTTTGATTACGGCGCCGACGGTCCTCTCGATGGCGGTGTACTCGCTGTCAGTTGCCACCGTAACGGCGACGGGGATTCTTTGGGTTTTTTGGTAAGTTGTTCTGTGTAGATTAATGCCGGTGTGCTGACCGTCAGTTGCGATGGTAACGGCGATGGTGACTCTTCGGCTTTTCTGGTAAGTTGTTCGTTCTTGCCACTTAATTGGGCCGTGTTTCCTCTCTTGAGTGCGGCTGGTCCGGACTGTGCTAGATTGTTGGCTGCCGTAAGTTTTGGGTTCCGTACAATATGTGCAGGCCACCGCATGGTTTCTTACTGTTGTGAGAGGGCCAGGTGGATGAGCAGTGTATTGCTTCTTCGAATTCTGTGTGGTGGGTCTGTTGGCTTATATAGTACGCTCCGATTATTGCTATCTCCTTCCTTCTCATTTTAGTGTCCTTGCTCTTCGCTCTGACTGGTGCATTGATGCTTCGTACAAGGTTTCGTCCCATTTAGGTTCGTCGATTGTCATTTTGTCTATAATTTCTACTTTCCTTCGCCTTGATTGTTCTTACCGATCAGCGTTTTCCTTATAACTAGGTTGTCTACGGGCCTGATACTAATGGTCCTTGCTTATTATTAGGTTCTATTAATATTTTGTCGTGCCTGTCTGACTTCGCGCCGTATATTTTCTTTATTGTAGCTGTACTGGGTCAGTTCATTTACTGCTCTCGACGTGGGTTTTTTGGCCTGCCAGGTACTACTTCTATCTGCTGCTTTTCTCGTGCTTACTTGCTCAGATATCTTCAATATGTTTGCCTTCTTTGATGTACTTCTTAGTTGGGCTGTAGTTGCAGATCTGGTGCATATCTTATTACATATCGCGCTATGGCAACAGAGGTCAGCTCGGTTTCTTGTACGATCTTTGTGTTTGTTTGTGTTGATTCTCTTCTTGGTTGGTTATCTTTATTTACGTTATTTTTTATGGCTATTTATGGCTCTTTATTTTCTTACATTTGCCAGTTGATATATCGTGCCCTTTATATTGTAATATTTCTGTCCTCTTACGCTTTTCATATATCTGTGATCAAGTGAGCACGTTAGATAAAAATGCGTAAACGTTCGCGCCCTGTCGTTGGGGAGGCTGGGCCTTCAGCATCTGGCTCTGTTGTAGGATTTGATAGATTTCCCATCCAGAGCAAAAAATAGAAGATTGATAGATTACTAACATATTCTTTTGGGCTACATAGTGTGAATTATCAGAGCCTGAAAAGGTCAAGTATGTGATTGTCTCTTTTATATATAATAGCAACACTATGTTATGTATTGGCCATTGATTAACAACACATCTTAACATATTAACCTCCATTGTTAGGTGACGATTTCTTTCCATTGTATCTTGCCCACCATACAAAGGAAAATCGTGCTGGTCGAATTATGCGCAAGAAACAAAAGGCCTTAGTGCGTTTGTCTGCTCATTCTAATACTGATGGAGAACTATCTTTACCACTTAATCATGATTATATGGAAGCCCTAAAAGGTGCAGCTTTCTGCACCTTTTTTATTTCACAGGATGTCCTATTAATTGAAATTTTGGAGATGTTTTGTTTCTAATATATGTCATTTTGTTTTGTTAAATCATTCAGCAACCTATCGTGGCCGTTCATATCTTGGAAGCCCATGTTATAAATGCCAGCACTGTGGTGCCTTGTTTTGGTGGGCTGAACGTGTGCAGAAAGAATCTAGCTGGACTAAAAAACGTGTTACGTATAATCGCTGTTGCAGCGCTGGCCATGTTCATATTGAACCTTTTTAGCCACCTCCACCTACAATTGCATGTCATATGCGTTTTGATGGTGATCGTAGGAGCCGTGAATTTATGAAGCATATAAGGCAATATAACTGCTTATTAATTTTACATCCCTTGGCGGTCAGTTGGATCAAAGTATGAACGACGGTCATGGTCCATATGTGTTCAGGATAAATGGCCAGTTGCATCATAGGATTGGTAGTTTAATTCCATCTGATGGTGCTAAACCTAAATTTGCACAGCTCTATATCTATGATACCAACAATGAAATTGAAAATAGGATCCGTGCTTTATCCGATGATGGCGATTTAGATGGTGACTTGAACCGAGATATTATTGAAAAACTTCTTGCTATGTTAGACGACGTCAACCCACTTGTTAGACAATTTAGGCTTGCTAGAGATCGAATTCAGGAACATCCTGATCAGTGCATAGCCATAAGAATACTAGGTCCAAAACAAGAAGGTGATGTTCAATATAATCTACTAACCTATAATGACCTTGCACTGTTAATTGTTGGTGATTTCACTGCAGAGATTTATAAGCGTGATATCATAGTACATGATAAAGATCATGGTCTATATTATGTGTCTAATCTGCACCCTGCTCTTATGGCACTACAATATCCATTATTGTTCCCTTTCGGTGATACTGGATTCCATCTTGGAATGCAGTATACAGATACTCATCTGTTGCTTGCTAAGACACGTAAGATCCTTACCATGTTAGATTACTACTCATATTGCTGCCATTACAGACCTGGACAATATAATCCATATACATGTTGCGGTAGGCTCACTTTCCAATTACAAGTTGATTGCTATGCATGTATAGAAGAAAACAGGCTCTGGTACCTTATTTTGAAACAAGATGAGTTAAGATCTGATAATTTCCAGAATATAAGTGATGCCGTAGGACAAGGGTGCATAGAGGCTGACAAAAATAGGCAAGAAAACTATATTACCTAGTACATTTACTGGTGGTAAAAGGTACTATGTCCAGCATTATCAGGATGCAATGGCCATTGTCCGTGTCTATGGTGGACCTGACACATTCAGTACTTTCATGTGTAATACAAAGTAGGCAGAAATCACTGAGGCGCTCTGGTATGAGCCAGGTCAGCTTCCATCAGATAGGCCTGATATTGTCAATAGGGTGTATAAAATGAAGGAGGAAGAGTTCATTACTGATATCAAAAGTGGGGTAGTTTTTGGCCCAATTATTGCAGGTAGTTTGTCATCTTTGCTACAGATCAATTCTTTTTGCTTTAGTTTTGTATCTAGCCAGATAATACCTTTTCTATTTTCAGTGCTGCATAGTACAGAGTTTCAGAAGAGAGGGCTTCTACATGCACATGTTCTTAGTTGGTTAAAGAATAAGCATAAAAAAGACATGTTAGCTATTATTGATTCTCTTATAAGTGCTGCAATACGTGATGCCATAACTGACCCACTAGGATATGCGCTTGTTGAAGAATTTATGATGCATGGTCCATGCGGTGATACCAACAAAAATTGCCCTTGCATGAAAAAAGGTGTTTGCTCTAAATATTACCCTAAATCTTTTTAGGATGAAACTGCTATTGATAAGCAAGGTTTCGCAGTCTATAGGCGCCGTGATGATGGCTGGTATATTTACAAAAATGGTCATAGACTTGATAATAGGTCAGTTGTTCCATATAACATGTTCCTTCTAAAAAAATTTCAATGTCACATTAATGTTGAATGGTGCAACAAAACTAAGATCATTAAGTACCTTTTTAAGTATGTTACAAAGGGAAAAGATAGATCGCATATATTTTTTGAGACTATAAAAGGTAAACCAATTGACAGTGAGGTGAAAAAGCCACAAGAAATTGATGAGATCCAGCAATATTTAGACTGCAGACACTTAGTTCCACATGAAGCATTATGGCGGATATTTGAATTCTCTTTACATTCTAAGATGCCAACTGTTGAGCGATTAGATGTTCACCTACCTGATTGCAATACAGTGACCTATAAGACAACAACAAATCTACATAATATTGTATCTCATGCTGATTTTCACAAAAAAAACCATGCTTACTGAATGGTTTGTAACAAATCAGAATTTTCCTAAAGCACGGAATTTAACATATTGTGATTTCCCAAGTGAGTGGAGTTGGGATAGAACTGAAAAAATATGGAAAAGAAGAGCTGCACATGGTGAAAAAAAGGGCGTATTTACTATGTACATCCATCTGTTGGTGAACGTTTCTACCTTAGAATGCTTCTAATGGTCGTTAAAGGGGCATGTAGTTTTCAGGACTTATGCACACATAACAACATTATCTATGAAACATTTAAAGAAGCATGTTTAGGACGAGGATTGCTAGGTAATGACAAGGAATGGTATACTGCGTTTCATGAAGCCTCAATTTGGGCCACATCATATCAGCTTAGACATCTTTTTGTTACCATTATCTTGTTTTGTTCTGTAGATAATGAGCGTGCATTCTATAATAAATGTGCTCCATATTTGTCTGACGACATTGAACAAAGATTCTATGTTTTGGTTAATGATTCCAATTTCACGGTTCCTCAAACGCAGTTAGAGAATTTGTTGATAGAAGAATTAAGCAAATTATTTCTGCATAATGGTTCATCAATTTCAAATTTTAACTTACCCCAGCTCTGTTCAAAACAGTATAACAGTGGTTCAAATAGACTCGTTCAAGATGAATTATCGTATCATTTAGTAGATCTTTTGGAAAATTCTGCTGCCATGTCTTCTATGCTAAATGTCGATCAAAGGAAAGCCCATGATCAAATTATTAGTGCTGTGATAAGTAATAGACCTGGGTTTTTCTTCCTTTCTGGTCATGGTGGAACAGGCAAAACTTTTGTTTGGAACGCGGTTCTTTCATATCTACGGTCACAAAGAAAAATAGTCCTTGCTGTGGCATCATCTGGTGTGGCTTCTCTTTTATTACCCGGTGGTCGGACAGCACATTCGCGCTTCAAGATTCCATTAGATATGATGAAACAAGGCTGTGTGATATCAAACGAGGATCTAATTTAGGTGATCTTCTTACAAAATGTTCTCTTATAATTTGGGATGAAGCGCCTATGACACATAGACATTGCTTTGAGACATTAGACAGAACTTTACGTGATATTTTGGTACCAATTAATCCTGGAGCAGCTATACTTTCATTTGGTGGAATGCCCGTTGTTTTAGGTGGTGATTTTAGACAGATTTTGCCTGTGATAGAAGTGGTTCACGCTCTGACATTATTAATGCAACAATAACTAATTCACCATTATGGGATCATATCCATGTTCTGAAATTGCATGTTAACATGCGATTATTGAATGCAAACTTACCTCTCACTGCACAGCAGGAACTTAGTGAATTTAGTAGATGGATCTTGGCTATTGGGAATGGTGAAATCAATGAACGTGGTACGCATAATTCTTTTGCTCCTGATACGGTTAGGATACCACAAGATCTTCTTATCGAGCCTGGTGATGATAGCATACAAGCTATTATAAATGCAGTTTATAGTAATCTTGCTGCTCACTATAATGATGAAAAATATTTCAGCAGCCGAACTATTGTCTATCCTAATAATGATAGTGTTGATGAAAATAAACTTGCGTGTGCTAGATATGGTACCAGGCAATTCATTCGAGCACCTAAGTTTTGATTCCATTTCAAAGATGAATGACAAACTAGTGATTTTGATGAGCTCTATCCTACTGAGTTTCTGAACTCTATTGTTTATTAACAATTTCCCGCATCATAGACCTGTCCTTAAAGTTGGCTGCCCTATAATGCTCCTTAGAAATATTGATCAGAGTATTGGCTTATGCAATGGAAACTAGATTAGTGATTAGAAAATTAGCTGAACGGGTTATCCAGGCTGAGATAGTTACTGGATCTATATTGGTGAAACTGTCTACATTCCTAGGATCACTCTAACATCAAAGAAATCTAAATTCCCATTTGTGCTTGAAAGACGCCAATATCCTATCAGACTTTGCTATGCAATGACAATAAAGAAGAGCACGGGTCAGACATTAGATTGTATTGGTATATATTTAAAAAGACCCGTCTTCAACATGGACAGTTGTATGTTGCAATTCAAGAGTTACATCTAGGGCTGGACTTAAGATTCTTATTGACAATGGTGATGACGCTTCAAATGAAATAACCTCAAATGTCGTCTATCATGAGATTGTTTCTATTATAGAATCATATAATGTGGAAATAATATCTATATATGTCATATCTGTTCAGACAAATACATATATTGCTCATATATATGCCTGCGCTGTTAAATTACTGGCAGTCTCTATCATGAGATTGTTTCTATTATAGAATGCTATTAATATGAAAATAACATCTACATATATCATATTTGTTGGGCTAAATACATATATTGCTCGTATATATGCCTGTGCTGTTAAATTACTGTCAGTTCTCTATCGTGAGATTGTTTCTATTATAGAATCATATTAGTATCAAAATAACGTCTATATATGTCATATCTGTTCAGCTAAATACATATACTGCTCGTATATATGCCTGTACGTTAGATTATTGTCAGTTGAAGGTGTTGCGCTCATCTATATATTATGTTTCATGTTCTCTTATTACAGTCAGAACTGCTTCTTTTGTCTGAACTTGATCCCACCAAGAGGCGTGTCCACAAGTCTGTGTCCGTGTTTCGCGTGTATGGGACTATGTCAGAAATGGCAAGCTTGCCCATGTTGATCTTGTCCTCATTGACGAGAAGGTTTGCTTATTTGTCATTTTTTTCTTCCTTTATTTTTACTTTACTTTGCTTCTTACAGATTATTGAAATAGGGAAACAAAATGATTGCTGAATAAGCATCAGGGCATGCTCCAAAGTATAAGGATCTTCTACAAGAAGGGAGTGTGTATCTACTACGAGATTTCTTGTGCAGTCTTCGAAAAACATGTTCAGGGCTGTAGATGGCAGATTCATGATGAACACTAACACCATG
The DNA here is from genome assembly GCA_019208055.1 of Stipa capillata. Classification (NCBI taxonomy): domain Eukaryota; kingdom Viridiplantae; phylum Streptophyta; class Magnoliopsida; order Poales; family Poaceae; genus Stipa; species Stipa capillata. The sequence continues at coordinate 11,247 of JAGXJF010005871.1, read as the reverse complement.
GACAAAGATCAATCCAAAAAATGATGTGCCGGTAGATTTCCTTATTATGCATATTCCCTTACTCCTTTTGATCTATTGCTACCCTTGTTGGAAAGAAAGAATCATTGTAGGTAAGGTTTTTGTCCTTTTATTTTTCACTTTACAATATATTTCTTGATTGAGTGAATTGCAGTAAATAATCATCTATTGCTTTTGTTTTTGTGCTTGTCATTTAGATGTTCTCGGCATCGTGGTGGCAATTTCTGAGCTTCTAGATGTCCAGTTGCCTGTACAGTCCTACTAGCTCTGTTAAGAGAAATCTACGTCTTATGGATATTGAGTATGTTATTTTCTTGATATATGCAATTACATTTCTTTCTGTTCCTCTTTCTGTACACTATATGTACACCATTTTTGCTTCTATCTATGATGTTAATTGATCTTTATGTCCTGGTTGACAGGAAAAACTATGCAGCCTCTGTTCATTACTATAAATTACCAATTTAAAACTGATCTGAGATCCTATTTGCATGTGACATGCTATTCCATTCTGTATTGGCAGTATGGAAGCGAGGCGTGGAAAGATCGTCGATGTCGCCTTATGGGGAATACCATGCAAATAATTTTGACGGCAATCGCTCTTTTAACAAGGAAGCCCACGCAAGAGTCTTACTGTGCGCTGTAGGCTACCGCTATAAAGAATTCATCGAGGTAGTGCTCATTACTAGGTTCTGATGAAAAATAACAGTTTATTTACTTCCTTTTAACAGTATCATTATCCTAGTTACAAAATAAATAAGGGCAGGAAAGGACACCATAGCTGTGGTGATGCTGCAAAAATTTATACGGGGACCCTGACATTGCAGAAAAGGAAAAGGCCTAATTCTGCTAGGTCATAATCGTATATTGTGGAGATGTTCAGATGAATAGTGGCATCATATAGCTATTTTCCCATCCTCTATTGCAATTATTTAATATATATATCATTAGCATCGGCAGCAGATACCAATGTATGAATGGATTGCACTGAAAAAGATCAATACGCGCATGGCCTTTAATCGGTCAAAACCCGAGAGCGTCAAGGTGGAATATTGGCTTTCTACAGACCCTAATGAAAGGTCCTTGTAAGTTCTCGTTGTTGTCAATATATTCTACAGAGATATTTTCCCTCACAACTTGCTAATCTATCGTGCCTGCGATTATCTTCCACTGTACACAGGGAAAGAATATGATCTGCACCGTCCACAGATAAAGAGTAGTCAAACCAGGTACTCATTTCATGGGTTTTGCTCGATCCTGTTCAGGATGCCACTTAAAAATAACCGATTCACCATCAGAAAAATGACGTTACTGTGTAGCGATCAGAACGTTACTGCCCGCGGCTGATGCAAGGTAGGTGCATAGAGCTTTACCTTTCGGCACATTCGTTTTCTTGCATGGTATGTGCCCGCTTATATACATCGTTATTATTTGTAGATACAAATGTACGTCAGCTTATCGGTGGGTGGACCATACAGGGAGAGGCATGAATTGTGTTCGTTGCTCAAGCTAGCTGAGCCAAATATGGAAGTAAACGTGAGTGCACATGATACGTACTGGTCAGCAACGTATACCAGATGTGGTTCCTGCTGCAAAAGCAGCACTGTGACTCATCAAAGTACGTACCCTAATGTGAGCATCAACGAAAGGGTCTCTCAGCGTATGGAGACCTTACTTCAAAGTACAAACATGATCTTGTTCATCAAGATTAGGGCGACTTTATCGCTGGTTCAGGTTCAGAACAGCTAGACGTACTTACACAGATATTAGCTCTGTTTACAGTGCTCTTCTAGTAACCCGTGAGTCGGTCGCTGTCTTCTCATATCTTATATAGCATCATATATATCCAACTATTTCACGTAGAATCGTTATTCACAATCATCTGTGTTCTATTCTGCATCTAAATGTATTGGTTTTTGTCATTCTTGGGTTTTCTGTGCATTCTAGGTTCAGGCAAGGCTTTCTTTCTGACCGTCATGTGCCTACTACTGATGATACAACCGTGCGTTAAATGCTATATACAAAACTGCTTATACCTAAGCAATTAATATGTTTTAGTTTTGATAGGTCATTCTTCATAAAATGACTGAAAAACTGTCATAATGCAAAGTTGCAGGTTGAACGAAACAAGACTGCAACTATTGATGACCCAAATATTCAAGACCCAAACTACTAGTAATACCACAGTACGGATCTCTGGTCCTTTTAAGATATAACTGAGCTATTTTCTGCATTTATATGATTTTCATTTTCTTCCCTATATAAATATATTTAGTTGCTATCTTGTGCTCATAGACGATTTTTTAATACTATCTATTAAATGTTTTCAAACTTACGCTGTTATTACTGCTATATTAAAAACAGATTATCCTCTTTGCTTTTTACATAGACCTATGAGCCTGCACGTACATAATATATGTAATATGTCATTTCAGCTCCTCAAACACACCGCCAGCGCTTCAAGGCATGAAGATCATGCAATGTCTGTTGGACAAAAGGAGAGCAAGAAGAAAGGTTATGTAGCGGCCTTATATCTACAGCACAGTTCCTTAAAGGACATCAGCCATGCTATAACTTTCTTTTGATATTTACCAGCACTTAATGTTCCTTTCCATAATAGGCCGGCAACCGACTCCAAAAAAACTTCAGCTGCTAAGGAAAGCTGTTCAAAGAAGGTGCATTGTGTTTACTTCCATTGACAATTTAATATTATATAATATATTTATTTATTTATTTTCTCTTTACGTGCTAAGATTTTAGTTATATACTCTAACATGCACATATTTCTGTGTACCACTTTCCATTTGCTTATTCGATTGAGATACATTTTCCGATTTATGTAGGTTAATATAATCGATGGCAAGTTTTCTTCTTAATTTAAATCGCATGTCTATTGTCACTTGTAGGTGACCACGCCTGATGTATGTTTCGGCTCCACCAAAGATCACATCAATGTTGCAGGGATGGAAGTCTTTTTTGCCTCCTTCACAAAACTGTTCATAGCTGGCTACATCTAAAGACTTAGTCTTCGTTATTATCTCTCCATCTCAGGAAAATGTAAAATATAGCTATTTCCGCTCTATATTAGCACTTTATTGCATTAGTTTAGCCCGGTCAGTATGGATATATTCACTATAACACTTTGCTCTTGCTTGGTTTCTCTCCCTTTTGGGTTCTCATTCAGGTGCTTGTGCCTGCCTTGTACATGGGCACCTCAATGACTTAGTCGCTGACGATATTATCTATGTAGATCTTGTGCTATTACTAAGTATTCCTATTCCTTCTTCTGGTCCATTTTGATCAGTATTTTACAGCTCAATAGCTGTACTCTCCACAGAATTGGCAGCTGAGAATAGTCCATACATACATGTTTATATGGAATAGCTATCTCTGAAAATATCAGAAACTGGAGCTGATCTACAGAGATGAATTTTCTTGCATCGTAATCACAAGGAACTACATACTAATGCTATTCTATTCTTTTTCTTTGCAACTACAATGCCATCAAGTGTCCTATATTGTCTTGCAATATACCCATAATAATGATTAATTAATTATGCTATGACCATACAAGACCAGAATTTCTGCTTCAATACAAAGAAATGCTATGCAAGACATCGCAATTTAGATATATTCAACACGGGGAAACTTTTCGAGCCTCTGTTATGCCTCTATCTTACTTGGACCGATCATGATACCAAGTTCAGGCTTACGAAATTAGAGGCCAGCTCCTCTGAATGTAGTAACTAATAAAAAGGTTTCAGGATAACAATGTGCAAAACTATTTTTTCAAATCCATTTTCCCTGTACGTATTACCGTAGCTAAAATATCTATGATCATAGCACCAGCGTTCACCACCTAATACCGGACCAAGAACAGGCTATTAAATGGATGGTCAGAGTACAGAATATCTCGATTCTACCAAAGAAAATATCCTACAGCATCATTATAACACTGTACGGCTTGTGCTTATACCAATGCTAATGCTATTTAGCTGATGCCTGACGTTCCACCTTCTATCCTCTTACCTGACCTCTTCCTCTCCGCCATGGATAGGGTACACAGTGATTGCGCTACCTTAGCAGTTCGTTTAGAGCTAACTTATCAAACTATAGGATCTCTACTACCTCTTGTACTTTTTCTTTTCTTATTATAACTATGCTCTTTTCTTTCCCAGTCACTGCCGAGAACAGATCTATTGAACGAAGATGGTGAGCCAGCCAATACCAGTCTAGTAGCCTTATCATGCTCTATCACCATAGCGGCAACAGAACGAGCATGTTTCATGTACTGCAAATCCAATACAATGCTTTCAGTTCGTCGATCTCTTCTTTTTGCTGCCGATGATCTTGCTCTACCTGGCAAACAAAGGTTCATCCATGTTCCTAGAGTAAGTTCTTGGTCCATTATTTAGCTGCGACTATTTCTATAGTTCATTAACAGATCAACGTTTTAAATATACTGATCTTCCATTAAACATTTCATTACTTTCTGGCCATAGTATAAAACAACAACTGATCGTACTAATTGTTTTCGTTCATTAAAAAGGTTTCCAGATTATCAATCAAAAGCATTTAAAAGACCTTTAGAATGGAAAGTTCAGAGCTGCATATTACAATTCTTTACAGTACTTAAATCTTATATGTAGAATGTTATATTGACACAAAACAATTCTATCTCAATTATTCGGATCACAGAGAAAGCATACATTTCTCGACAAGTTCTTCTGACAGAAATTGCCTCATCATTGGGCCTCACTATATACTCAATGGGCACTTATAAACGAATCTGCTAATGAAATCAGGGCATGGGTAGAAATAGATATCCCCACCAGGTCGGATGGAACCAGAACTGCAAAAAAGGGACTTTCTACAGTGAACTAACTAAAAGCATATACAATGCGCTTGAAGATGCATGTCAAGCAGCAATAAAATATTTACTGAAGGAAAGGAGTATCGAGATTGATGATGCCAACCACGAGCAGAATAAGATATTTTACAAGACAAACTTAAGGCAGTTATGTCATTTCAAGATATATATACAGAGGCATGAGCAGAAGAAGACAGCATCTATTCTTTCTCTGAAGAAATCTATTAGAGATCTGCTATATGAACTGCAAGAGATCTGTACTGAACATGCAGACTTCCTTGAATGGAAATTTCTGTTTCAGCTAACGTAGCATCAAGAGCAGATGAAATTACTATACACTACGTAGGACATGCTCCGCCAATAACACCGTCTCAAACATCTTGCATTTGCATTAGCAAGACTAGCTAACAGAAAGGTACTGCTCGCTGATCCTCTCTCTTATAACATAACCTGTAATTTACAGGTGATGGGATTGGAAACTTTCTATATATCCATGATTATTCACTGACCATTCTATGCAATTATAGGTCCAGGAAAGGCCACCATCTGCGCGTATAATTTGCTAAGATAACATGTTTCTACTACTTCTCTTATCGAAAGATCCAACTGCACAGCAATTAGTCTATCATCTGATCCATCCAGTAGGCTTTGTTTTCTCCATCGTAGCTGATGCTACCTCGACAATATAGATATATACCATAGTTTTTTTGCCTCGTTATCTACCTTTTGTACTGTAAATAATAATATACTATCCCTTATCTACTTCTTTTTTATTTCTCATCAAGACAAGTTTGTAAAAAACTATGCTATGTAATATACAGACTGCACTATTTCTATCTATATACATGGGTCCATATTATTGCTTCGTTTATGTAATAAACTATTGCAACTTTTCTCAACAGAGAGATCAAACAAAGATGTAACATGACAGAAAAGTATAAATTTAATGTCAACTAAAGTTCTATCAAATGCTCATTATAGCTCAATATAAAGAATTAGGCAATGCTATCGCGCTAAGCCTCTTGCATGATCTGACCCAATATGAAATACAGTGCTTTGCAGTCCAAACAAGTTTATTGTTCTCCAACTGACCTGCTCATGAAAGATCCAGATAATGCATCGTGTGATATCAGAGCACTACATTGTCTTGCGCATCTCTATTTATCAATCCAACATGCAATACTTTCATATATCTTCTACTCTACCCATTGATTCAAAGACTGAAGTGAATAGAATAGTGCCCTCTCAATAGCTCACTGCTATAGTCAATACGAACCATAATAAAAGCTCAATCACAGATATCTTTGCATGCTAGCTTCAACGAAATTTAAATCTTATCAATTATCAATTATGCCATTCTCACAAGTGCCCCCGGTAGAATATGCCAATTTTCCTTTATAGTAGCTAATTACTATGCCTAGAACATCCCATTGATATTGACAAGTAGCTCCAGCATAGCATTATTTACAGCTATATCTAATGTTTCTCTTCCACAACGTAAACTGCCAAAATAACTCACCAGGTAATTTCTTACAAATTCTACTTCATTCGCCATATACAGAGCAATTTACAATGATAGTACTATGCATTTATAGCAACTGCATAGCCTAGAAACTACTTCAAACATATATAGTTTCCAAGCAATATGTATGATGCTTACTTACTACTACATATTATTACATGACTGCTATGATCTGATCTGGTCCGCTGCAATGAACTGGAAGCTAACAAAATGCACATTACCTGCTTCAGATCCTTATATTCAATGTTGGAGCGCATTATCTTTTTCATTACTTTGATTGATCTTATCAGTGTTTTCATATATTTTTCTGCTCTATCCATTCGTAGAGGCAATCAACCGAATAGATCATGTCTGTTAATGGACTGCTCCTATCATGAACAGAAAAAGTGGCAACCGCAGCACCGCAAATGTCATCACACGCTTCTTGACAAAATCCATATCATCCAATAATTGATGCAGCATTTTGTAAGTTTTTTTTATTCTTTCACTTTGCTTCTTCTCAATGATGGTAGGTAGGAATTGTCGCTTCTCTTCTAAACTGCTCATTTTCATGCTCCGCCTTGGCTCGTTCCATTAAATTCATATCATCAATTTCAAAGCTATAGGTCTTTTTAAGAAAGCTGTATTAAAGCAATTGCTGCTGCTTCTTCTGCACCCTCTTTTGTATCCTCTAACGATCCCATTGCTTGCTTAAGCCTGCCAGATCGTGTTGGCTTCTGTTGTGCCAATAACAGTTCTCACAGTGCTGAAATACCTGCCATTTTCGACCCAACATTCATACTCTGCTTCACATCCACCAAGTTTCTTAATAAGCTCCGCAAGAATCACCTTCCGAGGAATTCTTATTACATCAAATTATCTGCACATACAAAGACCTTTATCATACAATTCATGAGCTAAATATTATATTATTTGCATAGCCAAAACAAATCACCACAGAACAATTAATTTATACTCACTAACTCAATACCTAATTATCATATGTAGATAACTATATAAAATTAACAGTCTAATGCACTAAACATACCTCTTGCAATGTTAGCCATTGTTATTGCCTTGTCCTGCAGGAACACAACTATACTTTATACATATTAATACAATGGATCAGTAAGACGATAATATATTGTCCATACAAAGTGCAGCTAAAATAAATTCAAGGAACAAAAAAACCAGCATGATACCGGAAACAAAAAGGAACATTACTTGTCACAGTCCAGCATGTAATATTGGTTCACTGAACCAGCACATACTTATACAGGGAAAAAAAAGACGCACCAGTGTATTAACTCTAATTCCATAACAAGAGCATATCATGTACTCATCTAAACAGAAAATGCAATCAACTTCACCTCCAGATCTGCTAATAGCTATGCTATACACCAATTGAATATACAAGGGTGCAGATCAGGAAAGACTAGCTCAAAAAAGGACACGAGTTAGACATCGACCGCAATATTTCTCTACAGATTGCATCTCCTACGCCTACGTTCACCGAATACCTACAAGAACTGCAACTGCTGAATGCAAATGCTACATATCCAGACTACAAAATAATCATAGCCCTGCCTATTTATTTCTAATGACCATCACAGCATCAAAAAATTTCCATCCAAACACCTTTGACCTCCCAAATCTAACATCAGCACAATATAAACTTTGTTGTTCCAGTACAAAAAACAGCTCTTAGCAAACAGAACTACCACATAAAAAAGAAGGAGAAGAATATAGCTTGTCAGAGACCTGTTCTTCCAAGGGCCAGGAGAAATCCTGCACAAAATCCAGCCAAAATACCACGCCGCTCCACCACAGACACTGGCCTCCAGTCTTGAGGTAGAAGATAAAGACCAGATATTTCCCACCCGCTGTGTACAGTAGACAAGACAGCACAGAAATCAGCTAATGTACCTATAACTTCAACTGGTCAGACCAGCGTATCGTTACACTAAGGCCCACTAAAACGCAGTCAAAGCCCATTTCAGCCCAACTCAGAGACACGGGTTCGCTCAGCATCGCATAAGAACCGAGAAGCACGGGCGATTTCTGTCTCTTCACCTACCGTTCCCAACATCTCCTCGGTTCTCTCTGCCTCTGCCCAGCTCCGCCAGCTCAGTGACCGACGGCAGATCTCTCCGGCCATTCCCTCTTCCATCTGACTCACATATCACAATAGCGCAAGCACTAAGGTATGCTCTCTTTCATCCATCTTGATAAGGCTCTTTTCTTTAACATTTGATTCGTTACCTTAACCTAGATCGTTAAAATCTATGAACATACAATGCTTCTTCCGACTACAGATCACAAAACTGATAAAACGATGCAGATCACATAGACCTACAATGTTCCTTACCTACAAATCCGGACAATATAGTCTCTATTGCGTTTCCACATCCCCTGCTAAACACACGCATAGTGTACATCCCAGCCCTATGCGCAAATTGAACTTTGTTCGCTTTAAAATGACAGCATAAATAGAATATAATATGATCAGGTATATAGTGTGTCATAATAAGCCATTGACGGTTCTCTAGCTGTTCTATACACTCGCACATTCTAGCATAGATGCAACGAAACTACATTGGTTCTGTTCACAGTATAACATATCCATACTATCTACGCACTTATAGTTCTCTACAGAATTGCCATCATCAGTTTACTCATGGCAGATCCCATTATGACCAGACTATTCTCATGCTTATTCAGATGATAATCGAGCATAATTGCACTCTATGATAACTGTTCTGTTTCTTTCTATCCCATCCAACTATTCTAATCACCCTATCATGCAGAGCTACAGTTTACGAAGATGAGAAATATCAAATCAGGTTCCATACATGATGGTATAGCATATCTACACTCTATACATGTTCTGCTATTCAGATATCAGTCTAACAATTCTTCCATCAACTTTTCAGCAGCCAGTGATTCAAGCAGTGAAATTATCATGTATCTTCATCGTTGTGATACTACACATAGCACTGGAAAATCACTTGAATGCAACAATGTCATCTACATTAGTGATGATGATGGTATAGCATGCATATTGCTTTCAATTTACATTTCTATTTCCTTTTATATAGCATCTTGAATATAAATGCTATACTCTTGCTTCATATATATCATTACCTTCCAGACAATGTCCACAGCTACATCCCTTCTTCTTCGGTTAAAAGGATTAAACTGTCAAAAAACCTGTTAAAGAAGGTAACATGCTAATACATTTCCAATGAAACATTACCTTTTTATTCACATATCCTATTGCATGTTATGTAGGTTGCTATAGCTGACACCTTTTTCACTGTCTAGACATAGTGCTGGGTATATAATCTTATAATTGTTTGTCATATCAATCTTTTCCTTCTAGAGAATGTCGACAGTTGCATGCCTTCTTCTCCAATTAAAAAATAAACCTATCAAACAAGGCTACTAAACCAGGTAATATCATCATATTATGTTCTTTACCTATTTGTTTGTGCCTCTATTCAATACTTATGTAACTCATATAATCCACTATCTTATATAGGTTGTAAAAATGCAAAAAATATGCATGCTTTGGTGCGTTCCGATCAAAGCAAAAACCTGCCGTACCAAACAAGCTCATCAAACAAGGTAATAACATGATATTATTTGCCCAATTGCATGATCCAAATCATTTCCCTCATACTTACCTGTTTGATGCAGGACCTTATCGTCCCCAATGTATTGGAGGCTACAACAACAGTATGTATCTGGAAACAATGTAGAACTGACAAGCAACAATTTGAAGCGTCTAAAGCAAATAGTTGGTACTAAAAAACATGAAATACCATACTATGTGTGCCAAATGAACAAAGCAGTCATTGGTCCAAACAGAAGAATGGTAAATTTCAACGTTCCTATATCGCATTCTACAAAAATATATATTACACAGCATTCTTACTACAATGCTTGTCTTCCATCTGCAGTACTTCTCAGTGAATTTCACAAGGACATATCTCAAAGAATTCCTAGCTGAACCAATCAACACCTTACCTATCAAGAATGCAAACAGCAATACAAGCATCAAGTCGTCTAATAATGGGCCGAGACAAGCGAGCTACCAGAACAACTAATTGGCCCTTATTTGTCCAGATGACCGAGCTAAAGATAGGCAGTATATGTGTTTTTGTATACAGGCACAACATGAATTATCTATCGCTCACTGTCCATTATCTTTGATACAGTTAAACACAGCACACTTGCTCAATTTGATACCATCGATTGGAAATTACTGCCATTTCTACCTACAATGACATGTGCTTCATTTTTCGTACAGGAACTTGCTAACTCCAGGTTGATCAACATCTTCAAGCAACTATATCAGCAACTCCATCCTTACTTTCCAGTGATCTTGCTAGATGCCTCTAAATTGAGTTGTCAAAGTTACTTCTATAGACATCCATGTTTAGAACATGACCATCTATATATCTCTATATATATGTGACTACCCTATGCTTACCATCTAAACTATTCGCTTTTATGTTATCTCCATACTATTACACCTTAATAGTGTTATGATTCTTTCCTAAACTATGCACTTAATATCCTAATATGACCATCATATGTACTTCATATCCTCAGCATATTCATAATCAAAATATCCATATATATTATCATATACAAACAGTCCGCTTCAACTGCCAAAGAAAACTTAAATTTTACATGCCTCAGATTATTTCTATCAGAATATTCAAAATACCATTCTTATTCTACTTATCAATAATTTGTTGATCCATAATATAGCATCTCAAATATTTCATATCTTCCTAAAAATCTACCTTCTATTTGACAACAATTTGAGGACGGGCGCGGCAACGCGGCC